>JAIEZT010001320.1:0-78290 GCA_019594935.1 Periophthalmus modestus
ATCAACTGTAGCACAAACTCAAAGTTATCTGTACTCTACAACACAGAGCTCAAGTGGTACCCACAAACACAGAGGGAAAAGTGAAGGAGGAACAACACATGGAGAAAGCCCTCTTGGCTTGTGGATATCTAAAATGGGCCTTCAATAGATCTAAGAGAGCTAAAAAAAACAACAAAAAAACAGGACAACAGGGAATTTGAACATTCCTTCCACAGCTGGTGTCTGAAAAACTTAAGAGAATTTTCAGACAGTATGAAATTCCGGTCTACTTCAAACCCACAAACACTTTAAGACAGAAACTGGTTCATCTAAATGACAAAACCCCAAGCCATAAACAAAGTAATGTGGGCTACTACATTCAATGTAGTGAAGACTTGGAGAAGCTAAACAGCCACTCCATAAGAGGATGTACCAACACCACTGTGAGAGCTCCTCTGGACCTGAGTACATCTCCATCTCAAAATCACTAACCACTCCTTTTAAGGTAGTGAGGTACTGATAGGGAACAATAGGGTCAGCCCGTTGGGCCATTAAAGGTTAAATGGGGGCCATTAAGACTGAAACTGGAGACAATAGCTGTTTACAGTTTCAGTGTACCAAGCCCCTCCCTTCAATTAACTTCGGCTTTTACTATATTTCAGAATTATGTAACAGTTTAAAATATAAATTATCATTTTATTACAAAAACACATATTGTATCCCAATAAACTACAGAAAAGAAATTGTGCAAGCAACCCTCCTCTCCGTACTGGATTATGGGGATTTTATCTATGTTTAGGGGACTACAAAACCTGCCAGAATACCTCACCTGCTTGTTAATCTTTGATACTGGAACATTTAACATCCGATCACATGACTGTATAAGGACTAGCTGCATCAGGACTGAGATTTTTTTTTTTTGCTTCACAAAAATGGAACACACTCCAAGGAAAAGCAAAACTAGAGTCGTTGGTGACACAATTGGAATTTAATAATCTGATAACAAACTTTTATACACACACATGCACCTGTTTTAATGTTTTATGTGGACCTGTTTGTATTATATTTTAAACAGGGCACCCATGAAAAAGAGAGCCCACATGCTCTCATTGGGTTCCCCTGTATAAATAAAGATAAATAAAAAATAAAATAAATACTGGGACATGGAATCTGGTGTTTATAGCACAAAGATGAAGAAGATACTCTGATAGTGGAGTAGAGGACTGATGCAGGTTGTGTTTTTATGACGCAAATTATCATCAGAAACTTCCTCCCTTACTTTGAGACTGGTTCAGATGAGGGAGGCCATTCTTCCCGATCACGCCCCTCCAAATGTCACTACCCACATGGGCATTGACGTCTCTCAGGAGAACAACAGAGTCCCCAGTCGGTGCACTGTCTAGTACTCCTCCCAGGCTGGGTACTCTGCACTGCTGTTTGGCCCATAGGCCACAACATTGAGGAACCTGTCCCCGACCCGAAGGTGCAGGGACACGACCCCCTCGTTCACCGGGGTGAACCCCAACACGAGGCAGCTGAGCTGTGGGGCAATTAGCAGTCCCACACCAGCTCGCCACCTCTCCCAGCAGGCAACACCAGAGAAATGGAGAGTCCAGCCCCTCTCAAGGAGTTGGGTTCCAGAGCCCAATCTAGGCCAACTATATCTAGTCAGTAACGCTCAACCTCCTGCACAAACTCAGACTCCTTCCCTCCCAGCGAGGTGACATTCCATGTCCCCAGAGCTAGTCTCCATGTCCAGAGATCCGGTCGCTGACGTCCCCGCCTTTGACCACTGCCCAGAGGAGGAGTCAGAGTCAAAAGTGAAAATAAAACTTATTAAAGACATTAATACGTTGCTTTTGGCTAATATAGTATTTTCAAAACAATAAAACTTTACCTCTAGCTGACACCTGTAGGAGATGTGAAATGAGTGGCAAAGAGTCAAACTGCATGCAACACACATAACTCTGAATAAAATTATCTGGTCTAATGCTGGCCATGTTTGCAGCTACTACAATGTTTTAGTCTCATTGTATGATACAAACAATTCATAAAAGCTATAGGGTCAACACAATTTATTCTACTTTTGTTTATTAATGCTGACAGAGAGAAAATTAAATGATGGACCAAGTGGGCCAGCTACGTGCTGGATATGTGGCCGCTAGCTGGCGCTAGTTGCCGGTAAACAGCTGTTTTTAGCGCAAGCTTGAGACGTCACGCAAACGTCCACACAATCATCACAGCCGTATCACACAAAGCTAGCTGTGTCTTTTCGGTGCCCATAAATCCAAGCCAAAGCAAGTGATATATTCCAGATAGTAACACTTTTTGGCCACGAGACAACAGCGTTGCTGACTGCGTGACAGGTGACAGGTGACAGGAAGTGACAGGTGACAGGTACTCTCATTGTTTGATACAAACAATTCATAAAATCTATAGGGTCAACACAATTTATTCTACTTTTGTTTATTAATGCTGATAGAGAGAATATTAAATATTGTGCCAGTTTTTGTTTCATGTGGATAGGACCAGTACCTAGAGAGATATTAACCATGCAACCTAACAGATAAACAGTAAATTCTACCATAGAGTTCAGACTTTTTCTCCAGTATATAGGAAATATATGAATTCTATTTAACTCTACAGGAAGATGGAACTGTGTGATGTCATCAGAATTGTAGCTCTTAGAATGTCACATGATCGTAACCATGTGATGATGTCATGAAGCCACGTTGCTATGGTTTTCGTTGCTATGGTTTTTGTTGCCATGCTTTTCGTTGCTATGTTTTTCATGGCTATGAACTTAATGATGTCATAGAGCTGGTCTTTGGCAGTGCTTTGTTGGTTCTGACTGAGTTTGCAGGGTTCACCACACAATATAGTAGAGCGACAGAGCGTGGGAGTCAAGCTAAGCAGATACATATAATCGTTTTTGGCAGGCTACTTTAAAATCATAGTTTAAAAGAGTTATAAGTAGTTACTTAGCTATATTTTAAACAACTTAATTATGGCAACTGGGAGTAGTAGAATAGATTTGAACTGTTCAGGTTCTGACTCTGACAGTTCAGATAGTATTAGTTGTGAGGGTACAAGTCGTGTTTTGAATTTACAAGAAGAAGCTATCAATGAGACCTACAATGAACTTGCAGAGATCCAGTCAAATTTATGTGCTGTGACTGCTACTAGACAAAAGCTTTCAGATCACATTGAATGGCTGACGTTAGAGAATGGCATTTTGAAAACAAAAAATTACGGAAATAACATTAAACTGTTGGAGGACATCTTAGGTCAGATAGATGAGGTTAAAGGGTCTCTAAAGCGTTTAGAGAAAAAGAAAGAGACTTATAATTCTCAGATTAATGTGCTGAGGTATCAAAATGCATCACGGGCAGCACATAGTAGCCAAAACCACAGTGACAGAGATGGCGCTTCACATGTCCTTCAAAAATCCAGACCACAAGGGACTGATGACCTTCTGGAGAGAATATGTGAACTTGAGAAGACTGTAAAGGTTAATGGCATTCAGCTTCAGAGCAAACAAGAGCAAATGGACAGTTTGGTCTCAAAAATTGAACGTTTGGAAAAAGAAAACATTGAAATGACTGAGTTCAAACTGGCCAATAGCAGTCTCTCAGATTATGTTGCCAGCCTAGAACAAGAGCATGAGACAGCACAGGCCCAGATTTCACAGCTTCGTGTCACAGTGGCCGAGCTAACGCAGGCAACTGAAGCGGAAAGAGAGAAAATGCAATTAAATCTTTGTGATATACAGGAACAATTGGAAATTACAAAATCAGAGTTAGAGAAGTGTAGAGAAATGTTAGAGGACGAGTATTTCAGGCAGAATGAGGCCACTGTCCAACTGGAGGAACAAATTGAAGAGCTTAATAGGGCCAAAATACATCTGGCAACTGAGCTTGAATCAAAACAGGCTGAAGTAAACTGGATGAGTGAAACTATCAGGCAGTATGAGGAAAAGGAACGACTTTACCGTGAGAGGACTGGAGAACAAGAAGCTTTGATAACTCAACTACAATTAGTGAATGCTACAGTGGAAGAACAGAATATGCTTCTTGCCTCTGAAAAAGACACATTTATGAAACAGAACGTCCATCTGAAGGACTTACTCAGAGAGCCTACAAGAAGCATAGAAGAGTTCCAGTCAGAAATAGCTCAATTGGAAAAAAAAGTCTTAGAAAGTTGTAGAATTATGGAACAGGCATCTGATCTTAAGAATGAACTTGAGTTTATCACATCCAAGTTGCAAGAAAACGGTCAGCTGCTTCATCTAATGGACTTGCTCTCAGGGTCTGATGCAGCAACAAATGTTGAGCAGATGGAAACTGAGATTTGCAAGTTGAAAGCAAACCTAGAAATAACAGAGGCAACCTTAGAAACTCGAGAAGCACAAGTCAGAGAGCTGCAGTCACTAAATTCTATAGTAGAGGAGCAAAATGAGGAAATCCAAAGACTATCCAAACAAGTTGTAGATGTAGAAAATGACCATAAAGCAATGGCTGAAAAAGTAGCGAATTTGTCCACTATGACTCAGAAAAATGAGTCTTTAAATGAAGAATTGGAAGAACTGAAAAAGTTTGTAGAAAAGTGTCTGTCTCAGAATGAGCAGAAAAGATTGGGGAATTGCACAATTAAGGAAAAGTTGACTAAACTTAAAGCCCAACTGTCAGATCTTGATACAGAGCACAAGGTACTGAAAGAAGAAGTGCTTGATCTTAAAGCTATGAATGCTGAACTTCAGGATAAAGAAAGGTCTCTGGCTGAGCAGAGCAGAAAGGATATTGATGACCTAACTTCTGAGTTGAAGGCAGTCCAACAGGAAGCAGCCGAGACAGAAAATATTGTCAGGGAAAAAGAAGCCCTCATTGACCAACAGCAAATAAAATTAGCAGATCTAGAGCAGGAAATTAAAAAGCTTTGTGGACAAAAGGAGGACGGCTCAGAGACAATTAAGGAGCTCCAGCATCAACTAGAACAGAGGTCAGAAGAGAACACTGAGCTCTTCGTCAAACTGAATGAGAAGCAAGTTGCCATTGATAAAGTTCAAAATCAGAAACAGGAACTCAATAAGGAAATAGATCAACTAAAATCAGAAGTACGAGAATTTCAAGATCAATTAGAAAATGCACCAAATAACCATTTTGAAAAATCAAGAGGCCATTCAGAAACAAAACTCTGAGATGGAAAGCTTGATTCACAAAAATAGCAAACTTTCAGCAGAGGTGGCTGAGCAAATGGCTGTGATTGATGACTGTAGATCCAAGGAACATTCTGTGTTCGAAAAAAACACCCAGACAATTAATGAGTTGACATCACAAATTGAGGAGGCACAACACTCCCTCTTAGAAAAAGACAAGCTAATTGAGATGAATCATAACAATATCATTTATTTGGAGAACTCAATTAAAGAGCTCTACCACAAACTAAATAAAAGTAACCAAACAAACCAAGACCTTGAACAACAGCTGGGTGAGAGAGAGTGCCTGCTGGCCACAGTTAACAAACTTGAGAAAAGTCAAGAAACATTGAGGGACCAGAATAACTCTCTCACGACAGAGCTGGTTGAGCTGAAAGCCGTGAATGTTGAGCTTGAAAAACAGAATGTCCAATCTACAGAGACAGCTGACAAACTAAAATTAGATCTTGAACATAAAATAGGTGAGGCACAAAACATTATCAGTGTAAAAGAAGGCATTATTAAGGAGCTGGACCTCAAAATTGTCAGTTTAGAGAGCTTGATTGAGCAAGAGAAATCGAACAAGAGCATATCATTTTCAACTTCAGATAGGGAAGAGAATCTGGATGAAGGACTCCTTTTCTATGATGCAGATGAAGTTCTAACTGGGATGATCACTACATCACAACCCACTGCTGACAATTCAGAGGATGATCTTTTCTTTGATGCACTTGAAAATATTGAGTTGACATTTGGTTCAAAATCAGAAGGAAAAAAGCAGTCTCTTGATTTGGGTTGTGCAGTGCATTTAGAAAATGAACAACCAGGTGTGTCACAACAGACTGATGACCAGGAGCCTCTGTGCCAACAAGAAGAACATGTGCTTGTCTCTACATCATCGAACACATACCGTCGGGTCACCAAATTCATGTACTTCTGCGCTCTGATTATTTCTACTAGCGCCGGATTTCTCACAGGCAGTTTAGCAGCAGACGCATGTAACCCTTATGGGCTTACATTTGCCAATGTTTTGAGCGAAATGTTGGGCCTCACAGATGACCTCTCATACTCTCTTATACTGTAAAAAGAGTGTTTGTCCAATGTATCCAACCTTTTGTCCACTGAAACAAAAGGTTGGATACTTTGGATACATACACCAGTGTTTGTGTACAGTGGTGTATGAATGTAGGAGCGAATGGTAAGTGGTTTCTTGTTGTACAGCGCTTTGAGGGCCTTGAAGGTGGAAAAGTGCCATATAAAAATATGACCATTTACCATTGATTAATCTGCAATGGGCCATGGACTTGGGTCAACGAGTTTAGGTGTTGCTTTTCAACAGTTAAGCACTGTACAAACGGACTGAGACCTGAATGTATGGCCTGGTGTAGAGGAGCTAACAAAGGGGAGGGACTAGACATATGCTGTTACTAACTAATGCCCACTCAGTACAGTGTTGATAGACTGTATCAGGACAGTACTGCAGGGCAGAGGTTTTTACACTGTGGTAGTGGTACACGGATATTTGCTGATATTTGTGTCATTTTAATCCACATTTTTGTCCTAATGCTATTTAGTAAAATTATATTTATATACAACTTCTGAGCCCTGTGGTCAGTTCTGGTCAGCTGATCTCAGGGGTGACCCATAGAGTGCAGACATTAAAACACAATGAATATGATTTAGTTTGCTCTCGAGTCTTAGTTTTTGTCAACAAATGATCTGCAGCATTCTGGACATTCTCCAAAAGCTGCAGGGAGCTCTGGTCTCTGGTACTTGGTGTGAAACATTTTTTACATTCAGCTCAGAGCTGAGAGGAGTGAACTTGTATTACCCCAGCTATGGCATATGTGACATCCTAGAATGCATGTGTTATTATGGATTTTAAAATATGTATCATGGGATTATTATATTGTTGTTTTGTGTGCTAGCAGGTCTATCTCATTGAGTTTAGGCATAAATTAAGTAAAAGTGCATTGGACAGGTTTAACTTTAACTTCTTCTGCATTCAAATTTTTGTTTTTTCCTCTATTCCTATACATATGAGGGGCTGTCACTGTGAGTTGTTTTGCCTCTCCACAGATCAGACATGCAACGTAGCACGGTGGCATCACTTGGAGCCGAGTGCACCAGCTATTCTTAAGGCGGGCTTAGCTATGTCCGACATTGTGAATGGAGTTAGTTACTGTGCATCAACTCAAGTTAAGACCAGCTGTAGCTGTGCCTGGTCGTAGCTGTGGTCATAACTGTATCTGGTCGTAGCTGTATGCTCACGAGAAAATGAGGGATTGTTGCTTGGATACCTCAAAGGTTCTTTACTTCCACAGTGTGAATTGTAAGTTACAAGGAAAGCAAAATTGGATACTTTTGTGCCCTAATCACAGTTTAATAATCTGGTAACAAACTTTTATACACACACCTGCACTTGTTTTCAATATTTTATATGAATTTATACAGTTATTAGTTTTGTTTGTATCATATTTTGAGGCCACCCATGAGGAAAAGAGAATCTTAAGTGCTCTCATTGGGCCTCCCTGTATAAGTAAAGATAAATAAATGAAATTAAATGGAATTGCATAAGGCTAGCTGTTAAACTGTACATGGAAACAAACCTGTTTCTCATCTGCCCGTGCCTATTTGTTATTTGTGCTGTGTTATGTGATAAGAACTTGCTCTTCTACTGTTTCTGTTTCTGTCGCAGGACTTACCCCACCACCACACCATAGGGCTTAAGTCAAATTGGTGCACTAGTCGTACCTATTGGCTGGTGTTTTAGATTTTCAGTTCATTCAGCTCCTGCTTATCTCCATGGAGCTACATATGTTTAAAGCCATACCGCGAAATATTCCAGGCAATAGAATAACATCCACAGACACAAGCAGGTGATGAACTCTCCATCAGAAGAAGTTACGTAGTGTTCCTTTAACTGTTGACACACAAACACAAATTACAAAGTTCATTTTTAAATTTGGAATAATGCATAGGTGCATTATTGTTGCCTCCAGAATGATATCTCTCTGTAGTTTTTACACAGGCTGATGTCAGTCCGGGCCCCACGTCCTCCATTGCTATGTGATTGTGCAATCAGATCTGCTTTTTTTTTTTTTCTTTCTGAGACACATGTGAATCAAAGGAGCTCATTGTTCACTTATGATTTACAAATAAAATCAAAGTTTAACACTTCGCTAATTGATTCTACAGGAGTCCACAATGTTTTTCATTCCCCTGTGATACTTCTTTCCAATTTTTTTTTCAATCTGGCAGACAATGCATGTCTCTAATTGGCTAATCCACCTGTCAATCATGCCCATTTAAAAGCGGAGAGTTTCACCAGTGACCAGACTCCTAAAGTATTGAAGGAGAGTATTCTGGATCCCAGGCAAGTATGATTGACTTAAAATCAAACATCCTCTCTGAAAGCCCAGGCCACATGCTGGAAGGGCCGGCCCAGTATAGCCAGGGGGCCAGAGGGCTTCCAAGAGCTCATCCATTTATACTGAAAATAATACAATATGTAAAGTTTTACTAGAAAAGGGCCTTATGTGTTTACATCGGCTTAAATATTTCTCTCAAACAATTACATTTGTTTTTTGTCTATAGTAGTAAAATATCTACTTTTGAGTCGGGCAGAGGTGTGAGCAGCTTTGTGTTTACACAACTGCAAGGACATTAGGGCAGTTGTGTTTAGTGAGCTTAGTGCTCTTAGCTCAGAATGCATCTAAGAAGTATATATACTGATCTAACATGTGGTGCATGGTGCTGGGCTCAGAGGACATCAGCACAAGGACACAGCAGTGTGTATTTTTTCCAAATACATCAATTAAATTAATAATTTTTATTTGGACGCGTGTGCATTTGAGGGCACACGCTTTGGAAGCGCGTTCAAGACGCGAGTCCAGAGAGCGCGTCTAGAGCGTGTTTTCCTGCTCCTTTTATGCACAATGACAGACCATGTTGAGAGAATAGCTTTGGTGTATTTACTGCACAAAAGTCATTAACGGAGGGGATCGGCTCGGCGGTGGCGTGTCTGGGTTCACGACATAATTCAGAGGCATTTGGAGTTTGGCGAGTTTCATTACTTGCTCCAGGAGCTCCGTCGGAATGATCAGCGCTTCCAGCGGTATTTCGGTGTGACCCAGGCCCAGTTTGATGACCTGCTGTCCCGCATTGGTGCGCGGATAACGTCCCTGTCCCCGTCACTGTTTGTGTTTGTGACTCCAGCGCTTCCGAATGACGTCGCTGTGTCACTGGAGCGTGGTCTCTGATTGGTTGACACTGTGCGTCGACCGCCTCAAAAGTTCAACCAAGTTGAACTTTCGAGGCGTTCGATGCTAGGACGCTTGGGCGTCTGATCACGTAGACGCGTGGAAGCTCAAGACGCGCTGCCTTGACGCTTGAAGACGCGCTGCAAAAACGCTGCGTCACAAAAACGCTGCGTCACCAAGACGCGCATCCACCATGGACTTTGAATGTGAGCTTGACGCATCTGACGCACCGGTGTGAACGCACCATAAGGCAGTGTCCACCAGCAACCTGACCAGAACTGAAGAAGCAGCTTGGATGAGCAGCGAACTATCTTCACTCTTACAACGTTTTGTTCAGTTGATAGATTTAACTTCAGCTTTTACTATATTTCAGAATTATGTAACAGTTTAAAATAAAAATTATCATTTTATTACTGAAACACATATTGTATCCCAATAAACTACAGAAAAGAAATTGTGCAAGCAACCCTCCTCTCCGTACTGGATTATGGTGATTTTATCTATGTTTAGGGGACTACAAAACCTGCCAGAATACTTCACCTGCTTGTTAATCTTTGATACTGGAACATTTAACATCCGATCACATGACTGTATAAGGACTAGCTGCATCAGGACTGAGATTTTTTTTTTTTGCTTCACAAAAATGGAACACACTCCAAGGAAAAGCAAAACTAGAGTCGTTGGTGACACAATTGGAATTTAATAATCTGATAACAAACTTTTATACACACACATGCACCTGTTTTAATGTTTTATGTGGACCTGTTTGTATTATATTTTAAACAGGGCACACATGAAAAAGAGAGCCCACATGCTCTCATTGGATTTCCCTGTATAAATAAAGATAAATAAAAAATAAAATAAATACTGGGACATGGAATCTGGTGTTTATTGCACAAAGATGAAGATACTCCGATAGTGGTAATAGGACTGATGCAGGTTGTGTTTTTATGACGCAAATCATCATCAGAAACTCCCTTCCTTACTTTGAGATTGGACCAGCTGGTGAAGCTAAAACAAGAGAGATCAGGATCCTCCCAGCAGAGGGCACTTTGGTGAAGGATAGTGACAAATCTTTATTGATGTTGTTTGGTGACATGATATTTTTACAGTCCATCAGAAATGTGATAAACTACAATAAATTAAAGGTGCCTGTGCCTTTCCCTTGTATTTGAGCAAAAAATGTCTTGCCCTAGACCAGTGCTTCTCACTTATTTTCTGTTATGCCCCCTGTACGAAGAAGAAAAACTTTTGAGCGCCCCCACTCGCCGCCACAACTATAATAGTACAATTTGTCTATAAAATTGTTGTAAGTACTATATAACAACAAAACAAAATAAATAAATATAGATCAACTTACAACAAAAAATGGCTTGCTGGTTTACTAAAGTGACATTAACAAAGCGGATGATTGTTGGCAATATTCGTCCTGTTTTCGCTTAACTCTTTAAGGACTGAGCTCACTATAGACCAGTATATCTCACCTAGACTTTTATTCCTTTTTTATCCATAAAAAAAATGTTAAAGGAAGTATCAGAATATACTGCATTTTTTTCACACAACTACCTCTATTTTACATATCGATCCCTATTTTTTCTTTCATGCACTGAATAAGCAAATAAGCAGTAGGGCGACAGTAGCTCAGTTGGTTGAGTGTTTGTCCACTGATCTGAAGGTTGGTCCTGCTCTCTACATAAACATCATTGGTTGAGTGGTTAGATCCACTGACTTGAAGGTCGGCGGTGCAATTCCAACCCTCACAGATGAATGCTGTCGTTGTGTCCTTGAGCAAGACACTTAACCCACCTCGCCCCCAGTGTCTGTGTACACTGGTGTATGAATGTGTGTGTGGATGGGTGACTGGTTCCTTGTTGTAAAGCGCTTTTGGAAAAGTGCTATATAAAGATGTGACCATTTACCACGGCTCCTGCGCTCTCATTCGTCATCTTTGAGGGACAAAGAATCAATTTGCATTGGAATCAATTTGCATAGTGAAATCTGGCAGGGGGCACAATGCTAGTTAAGCTGCCCTAGGAGCAAGTATGCTGGGGGAAGTATGGAGTGCAACACTGAGTTTTAATACAAATTGGCAAACATATAAACAACATCCCTTTTCTGGCACTCTAAAAACGTTAAAACTCATATTTTCATATTTCTGTCTCATTAAAGTGAATCTTTGATTCGGTACAAGGCTGTTAGTGCAACTATTCTGAACGTGGCACTTCTAGAAGAGTTTATACAGGTTTCATGCATCATGAGTACAACTTTTGGCTACTTTATCCACTTCTGTTTTAGGCTAATATATGTCTGTAGAATATTTTGTGAATGTACCGAAAAAGCAAAGCTAAAATGAATCCAGGCAACATTAATCGGGGGTATTATACAAAATCAACTTCACTCATTATCATCAACATGCCTGAAAAGGTTTTAGATGTCACCCATGCATATTTAAGTAATCTTGCAATCTCTCGGACCCTATCCAAACCTCACAGTTAAGGTTAGCTGTACGATCGTGTACAAAGCTTAGCTCACAAGTCTATATCACCCATACTTCCACACAATAATTAACCATAAAAGTTAGTGAAATGTATTCTGAGTGTAATGTGATAGCACCGTGAAAGGGCAGTGATTTAGCTAAGGGAGGGGGGACTCAGAGCGTCAAAAACAAAAATGAAACTTATTCATATTCAGAAGGTGACATGGTGATCTAAATATGTTGTGTGTTAGCAGTTAATGCCCCATAGAAGTGTAATACCCCCTAAAGCAGGGGTCTCAGACTCGCGGCCCGCGGGCCAATTGCAGCCCTCGGGCCAGTAGTTTGCGGCCCCCGCCTTAATATGAAAGTTTAATGTTAATGTGGCCCGCGACTTTGACATGTGTGGCACTTTACAGTGTTGTGTGCGGAGCTGAACGAATCTACCAATCACGATGAGGTATATGGCTCTGGGGGCGGGACATCGGTTTGATGCAGAGAAACATTTCTCAATGAGTGAAAGTTACAGCAGCGCTGCCATGAAGTGTTTTCTTCTAGGCCTGGTGCCTCATTTCTATTGAGCACACGCCACATTCGTCCGAGCGCGTTGCGTTCACAACACAAAAAAAGTGTTTTTAAGTTGCTGTTCAGCGGGATATTACACATATATAAATGTACATAAATATATATTTACACACACATGTCAATGGCACTTAGAGAGTTCATATGAGGTCTCTCTCTGACAAAATAAATCAAAGCGATGGTTATGTGGTGGGATAAAAGAAAAGTAAAGAGCTCAGTGCAGCCTCCTGTGTCTGCAGTCACATAGTGACACCTGTGCATCTGCAATAACAGTCCCCGGTAACCCGGACCAATTACAGGGTCGCACCGTCAGACAAGCTTTAAAAATTTTTTTACATTTATAATAATAATAATAATGCCTTACATTTGTAATGCGCTTTATCAAAGTCTCTCAAAGCGCTACACTGAAGTCATTATTCGTTCACTCCACACTTGGTGATGGTAAGCTACTATTGTAGCCACAGCTGCCCTGGGGTAGACTGACGGAAGCGAGGCTGCCAGTTTGCGCCATCGGCCCCTCCGACCACCACCGATCATTCACGCACACACCACTTTCATACTAGGCAATGTGGGTGAAGTGTCTTGCCTAAGGACACAACGACAGAACTTGGTCCGAGCTGGACTTGATCCTCCGACCTTCCGGTTGGGAGACCAATGCTCTAACCACTGAGCCACTGTCGCCCCATTTCTCTTTTTTAAACACTCAAAGTTCAAACCTTGGTAGATAAAAAAAAAAATGAGCACAGTATTATAGAAAGAAGCCAAATACTATACTGTGCTGGAAATAAAAATGACTCTGCCTCCAGCGGCCCCCAGCTAATTTGAGTTTGAGACCCCTGCCCTAAAGCATGTCTCCAAACTGACAAACTTCAATACAGTGAACCCTCGCTATATCGCGCTTCATCTTTCGCGGCTTCACTACTTCGCGGATTTTTTGGGTGCAATTTTACATGTTTTTTGCAGTTTATGAACGCGGACTGTTTTGGATCGGTAGCGTAGTGCGCAGACTCTCCTCTTCCGTAGCTTTGTAGAGTACAGACCTGCACGGGATGGGGATTTCAATCCCGTTCCCGCCTGATCCCGATGCCTAATTGCCCGTTCCCCCCCGCGCGGCGGGCGGCCCCATAGCGGTCATCCGGAGCGCGGATCCAAAGTAAGGGCGCCGCGCCTCTGCAAAGCGCGTCTGACTCCGGGGCGGATTTGGCGAACTGCAAGCGGATCTGCCGCGGAGTCTGGTGCTATGTGGCCTGTGTCACTCAGGACAGATCATGTAGTCGGGACCCGGTCTGACCGCCCGCTCCCACCCGAGGACTTGTGAATCCCGCCCGATCCCGAGAGTTTTGATGCGGGTCCCGCGAGAGTCTCCTGCTCCCCGTTCTTTCAGTGCAGCAGCGCGGGAGGAAACAGAAAAAAATCCTGCCTGTGCTGCGATGTGCAGCTGCTATTAGAGAAGAGAAATGTGAGGAAACGTTAATGCCTGCCCGAGAAAAGTGTATAAAGTATGTAATGAGGTGTTTTGCAACATTAAAAAATATATAATAATTGTAAAAAATCAAGCTGACTACTTCACGGATTTCACCTATCGCGGGTTAATTTTGGAACGTAACCCCCGCGATAAACGAGGGTTCACTGTAGTTCAATTTCTCACTAAAATGTGAAGTGTACAAGGTTAGACTACACCTTTCATTGTTAACATCCTTTTATTTAAGGTTTTGCTAAAAATCTTGCCTAGCCTTTACTAGATTTTGAATTTTGGTGAAGTTTATCATTTTACTAACTGACTGGACACAGGCAGCAGACATACATAGAGGAAATTCCATAACTGTTAACTAGAAACCATAATGTTAACCTTGTTAACACTGCAGAATAGTTTTGATTAGATTAATAAAAATAAAGACACAATATATAAAGAAACACCTTTAAATAAAGGTTTAACACAGGCCTATTCTTGTGTTTTGGATGGAATTTTCTGTGTTGTTGTCAGTAGGAGTAAATCATTTTTCACTACTTTTCATGTTTCTTCTCAACATTTTTCTACAAACTGCAACTTGACTGACTAAAACTATGATAAATATTTAAAACACAAACTACTGCAACAAACTAAGTAATAAAAAAGAAAACATGAAAATCTACTTTAGGAGCAGCATTTTGGGAATCTTCAATCATATTTTTCTGGTATAATCTCACACAGCACTTTACCAAGGCCTGTGTATAATAATTGACCAAAACTGGACAGAGTGGGTTCCTCTTTCCAAGAAACCACATGACTATGAGTATTTATAAATAGAAAGTGAAAGTGTTTTTTTGGTCAGCACTCCTCTCCTCATGCATCCACTGCTCCTTTCAGACAGCCTCTACAATGAAGGTAAGAGACAGGAGCATGCATATGTTTTAGTTTAACTGTCTTCAGCATGTTGTCAGTCAAATAGCTTTGGCCTTAACCAGGGATGAAAACCAACTACATACAAATCACACAAGCCCCAATTGCCTAAAAAAATAAATAAATAAATAGGGATAACTCATGAAACAGGCCTGGATAAAAATGATGGTACCTCTAGAAAAGACTGAAAATAATGTGACCATAAGGACATGTTAATCCAAGGTGTGTCCACTAGTTAGCATCACAGGCATTTACAATCTTGTAATCAGTCAGTGAGTCTATATATAGGGCTACAGGTAGTCACTGTGCTGTTTGGTGACATGGTGTGTCATGGTGCCACACTTAACATGGAGCAGAGGAAGCAAAGGAAAGAGTCGTCTCAGGAGATTAGAAAGAAAATTATAGATAAGTATGTTAAAGGTAAAGGCTAAGAGACCATCTCCAAGCAGCTTGATGTTCCTGTGACTGAAGTTGCACATGTTATTCAGAAATTTTAAGATCCATGGGACTGTAGCCAACCTCACTGGACGTGGCCGCAGGAGGAAAATTGATGACAAATCAAAGAGACGGATAATACGAATGGTAACAAAAGAGACCAGAAAAACTTCTAAAGAGATTAAAGGTGAACTTCAAGCTCAAGGAACATCAGTGCCAGATCACACCATCCATCGTTGTTTCAGCCAAAGTGGACTTAATGGGAGACGACCAAGGAGGACATCATTGTTGAAAACAAGTCATAAAAAAGCAAGATTGGAATTTGCAAAATTGCATGTTGACAAGCCACAAAGCTTCTGGGAGAATCTCCTATAGACAGATGAGACAAAAATGGAACTTTCTGCCAAGGCACATCAGCTCTATGTTCACACACGGAAAAATGAAGCATGTCAAGAAAAGAGCACTGTCCCTACTGTGAAACATGAGGAGGCTCTGTTATGCTGCTTTGCTGCATCTGGCACAGGGTGTCTTGAGTCTGTGCAGGGTACAATGAAATCTCAAGACTATCAAGGGATTCTAGAGAGAAATGTGCTGGCCAGTGTCAGAAAGCTTGGTCTCAGTTGCAGGTCATGGGTCTGGCAACAGGACAATAACCCAAAACACACAGCTGAAAACACCCAAGAATGGCTAAGAGGAAAACAATGTTTACTCTTTTTTTTTTTTTTTTTTTTGTCTTGGGCAAATGGACATCTTTTCTCATTGCATAGTCTAGGCAGCACAATTAATGGCAATCAACACAATGATACAAGAGAAAAAATAAAATGACACAAAAACAGACAAGCAAAACACACACACACACACACAAGTGTATCTCCCAAGTGCCCAAAAAGGAGTGGGAAGAAGAAAAACGTATTTAATCCCACCCCCTCTGTCATTATTAGTTAAATTTAGCATACCGGTACTTTACTTCCTTTTCATGATTGTATTGTGTGATTAAATTGAGGACTGTGAGCTAGACTCATGCAACTTAAGTACTGCATCATATGGGATAAGGCACCAACAATGGTAAGGAAAGTTATTAATATTAACAATGGTAACGGACAGTAAATACTAACAATGGTAATGAACGGCAAATGCAACACGGGTAATGGACAGTAAATACAACAATAATAATGGATAGCAAATACCAACAGTGGTAAAGAAATGGAAGGTACAAAGCCAGTATTGCAAGATTAGTGAAATTATATTAGGACTCTTCTTCTAGATACTGTGACCAGATCATATTTTTATATCGATGCTTGAACGTACTGATACTATGGCATTGCTTGATGTGTATATCCAGACTGTTCCAAAGTTTAACACCACATACCGATACACAGAAACTTTTTCGAGTAGTTCTAACTTTAGGCATGTTGAATTTCTCATACTCTCTAAAATTATATGTTCTCTCTTTGGTTGTAAACAAAACTTGCAGCTTACTTGGTAGCACATTTTTGGAAGCTTTGAACAGTATAGTTAATGTAACATATTTTACAAGATCAGGAATTTTTAGGAGCTTTGAATATATGAATAGAGTATGTGTGTGGTCTAAGTATCCAGCTTTATGGATGATTCGCAAAGCACGTTTCTGTAATACAACTAATGGATTAAGTGTAGATTGGTAAGTATTTCCCCACACCTCAACGCAATAAGTGAAGTATGGGAGTACTAACGAACAATATAAAGTACGTAGGGCATTTTGATCCAGGTAGTGTTTTGCTTTATTTATTATTGAGAGACTTTTTGAGATTTTGCTTTTTATTTGTCTAATACGGACTTTCCATGACAATTTATTGTCTATTATGACACCAAAAACTTGATCTCTTTTACATTTTCAATTTGAACATCATCAGTGGTCAATTGAATTGATAGCTCTGTAGTAATTTTTGAATTTCCAAAAAGCATAACTTTTGTCTTCTTTAAATTAAGCGATAATTTGTTACAATCCATCCACTTTTTTATTTTATCAAGTTCCTTGTTTACAGTACAAACAAGTTCATTATAATTTGGACTACTATAAAATATGTTAGTGTCATCCGCAAATAGAATAAGTTTTAATGACGGAGATACATTAAAGATATCATTTATATATATATTAAACAGTTTCGGCCCCAAAACGGAGCCCTGGGGATCTCCACAAGCAATACCAAGCATATCAGAAGTGTGCACTCCCATTTGTACAAATTGTTCTCTCTTTGTGAGATACGCTCCTAACCAGTTGCCAGCTAGTCCTCTGATCCCATATCGTTCAGACTTTTTAAGTAAAATGTCATGATTGATGGTATCGAAAGCTTTTTTGAAGTCGATAAAGATACCAATAGCATATTGTTTTTGGTCCAATGCATTTGTGATTTCCTCTGCTGCATCGATGATTGCCATAGAGGTTGTTCTTTTTGCTCTGAACCCGTATTGTCTCTCGTTGATAATTTGATGCTTATCTAAAAATGTTTCAAGATGTGAGTTAAAGAGTTTTTCAAGAATTTTTGAAAACTGTGGTAGTAAAGAGATTGGTCTGTAATTCGTAAAGCAGTGTTTGTTGTCACTTTTGAATATCGGAATTACTTTTGCAGTTTTCATTTTTTGGGGGAACTGACCTGACTGAAATGATAAGTTGCAGATATGCGTCAGAGGTTTTGCTATGTTGTCTATTACCTTTTTTATTAGTGCCATATCTAAGTCATGCCAATCTCGGGATGTCTTTACACTTGAGAACAATGTTTGTCACCTCCTGAACATTAGTTGCAGATAAAAACATAGAATGTGGATTTTGATCAATACTTATCCTACACTGACAAGCTTTATTATCGTGAATTTTTGCAGCCACCTGTGAACCCATGTTGACAAAAAATGATTAAAGCTGTTGGTTACATCACTCATATTGTGAATTTCACCATTTGTATCGTTAAAGTAATCCGGATACACAGACTTTTTAGCTTCTTGTTTAATTAAACTATTCAATGTCTTCCACATTCCTTTCATATTACTTCTATTTTCATATAACTGTTTTCTATAATATAATTTCTTACTTGTTCTAATTATGTCTGTTAATTTGTTTTTATATTTCTTATATCTCTCTTCATCTTCTTTTGCTTTAGAATCGACAAATTTCCTGTACAAGTTATTTTTCTTTTTGCAAGCATTAATTATTCCTTTTTTCAACCAAGGGTTGTTTGCGTTTTTGGCTTTTGTTTTATATTCCTTAACAGGACAGTGTTTATTATACAAAGCCATGAATATGTCCAAAAAAATGGTATATGCTTTATCGACATCTGTTTCATTGAAGACTGAGCTCCAATCTTGGAGCAATAAACTATTATTCAGTTCATTTGTTGTTTCTTCAGTTATAATTCTTTTACAGACTAATTGACTCTCACGTCTTATTTTTTTTTAATATCATAATCATAAATAGCAAAAACAGGTATATGGTCAGTAATATCACAGATGAAGATGCCACTGGTTATGTGATTATCCATGACATTTGTGAAGATATTATCAATGGCTGTAGCACTGTGCGAAGTTATTCTGCTTGGTTTAGTTATTGTTGGGTAGAGGGACATGGAGAACATAGTATTTGTGAAGTCCTCTATACTTTTCTGTCTGGTTCGATTTAATAAGTCTATGTTGTAATCGCCACAGATGAATAATGTTTTTTGATTAACAGTGGAAAAAAGCTTCTCTATCCATTCATTAAAAATGTCAATATTTGAGCCAGGTGCTCGATAAACAACACTTACCAGAATTTTTTTCTTTTTTTCATTTAGCAGTTCAACAGTTAGGCATTCCATGATTCCATCTAATACAAGTGTCATGTTAGTTAATTCCACATATCTGAGTGAGTCATGAATATGGAGAGCAACCCCACCCCCAGTTTTATTTTCCCTATTTTTGTATACAAGTTTGTAATCTTCAAGATCAAAATCTATGCCTTTATCAATATTAAACCATGTTTCAGTTATTGCTATAATACTAAAGGGATAATTAAAATGTTGCAAATATTCTCTGATAGAGGGAAAGTTTGCATACATACCTCTGCTGTTAACATGTATGACTGATAATTTGCCCTCTATTTCCTTATTGTTTTCAAACTGTTCTTGAGCAATATAACTACATTTATTAAACACTGAAGAGAGAAAATGTGCATCTGGGTCTATATCTGCAGCTGGATCAATTATGTCTTCTTCATTTACAAAAGTGTCCAGGCCCAATTGAAGGAGTTCTTGGGATATGTCCATGCCATTGCTTTCAATTACAGCTGAGTGTGAAAATCTACTTGGTGTAGTGAGCATGGGATGTGTAGTGAGTTACCTTGCGTTCATGTCAGTATTTATCAAGTTCTTCTTTACTCCTCACCATTAAGATTTTTGCTTCCTCCGGAGTCCCATTTAGTTTAATAAAGATCTTACAGTTCCTTACCCAGGTTTGTTGTATTTTGTGCTCTTTTCTTAGCAGTCGTGCCTTCTTGGCAATTTCAGCATTTCTCCTCTTCAGGTGGTCATTCGTTCGTTCCTTTTAATTTCCATCCTTGTTTCAGAAGGGCGAGCTTGTTTTTTCCGTTAACGAACCGCATGATGACGGCTGGTGATCTCTCATTTCCAGTGGGCAGTGGATGACAGGCCTCGATGTGTTCCGGGTCCATCTCTATCCCCCTGCCACGGAGGTAAGATGCCACCTGTTGCTCCACTGAGTGCATCTCCTGCTCACTGGGCTCCTCGCCGTCTGAGGCCACCACGCGGGCGTACGAGCGAGGCTTGATCTTTATTCCGGTGATTACCACGTCATTCACGCGAGTGTATTGCTCCAGATCATCCACTCGCTTCTCCAACTCCAAAATCCGCCGGTCCTTTTCCTCGTTCTGCATACATAGTTTCTTTACCTCCTCGATCAACTCCATCAATTTCCCCTGTTCGTCTCAAACAGTGATTACATTTTCGCTTAGGGAATCGATCGAACTTTTCAAGTCTTCAAATTCTTCCGCCGTTGGGCTCTTTTTGGGGGGCATCCTGCTGATGGACCAAGTGGGCCAGCTACGTGCTGGATATGTGGCCGCTAGCTGGCGCTAGTTGCCGGTAAACAGCTGTTTTTAGCGCAAGCTTGAGACGTCACGCAAACGTCCACACAATAATCACAGCCGTATCACACAGAGCTAGCTGTGTCTTTTCGGTGCCCATAAATCCAAGCCAAAGCAAGTGATATATTCCAGATAGTAACACTTTTTGGCCACGAGACAACAGCGTTGCTGACTGCGTGACAGGTGACAGGTGACAGGAAGTGACAGGTGACAGGTACTCTCATTGTATGATACAAACAATTCATAAAATCTATAGGGTCAACACAATTTATTCTACTTTTGTTTATTAATGCTGACAGAGAGAACATTAAATATTGTGCCAGTTTTTTGTTTCATGTGGATAGGCCCAGTACTTAGAGCAGGGGTCTCAAACTCAAATTAGCTGGGGCCGCTGGAGGCAGAGTCGGGGTGAGGCTGGGCCGCCGCCCCCCCCCCCCCCCCCCCCCCAAAAAAAAAAAAAAAAAAAAAAAAAAAAAAAAGTTTTTTTTTTACAGCACAGTATAGTATTTGGCGTCTTTCTATAATACTGTGCTCATTTTTTATCTACGAAGGTTTGAACTTTGAGAGTGTTTAAAAAAGAGAGAAATATGAGAAAATGTTAAAGCTTGTCTGACGGTGCGGCCCTATAACTGGTCCGGGTTACCGGGGACTGTTATTGCAGATGCACAGGTGTCACTATGTGACCGCAGACACAGGAGGAGCACTGAGCTCTTTACTTTTCTTTTATCCCACCACATAACCATCACTTTGATTTATTTTGTCAGAGAGAGACCTCATATGAACTCTCTAAGTGCCATTGACGTGCGTGTGTAAATATATGAATATATTTATGTACATTTATATATGTGTAATATCCCACTGAACAGCGTTGTGTTGTGAACGCAACGCGCTCGGACGAATGTGGCGTGTGCTCAATAGAAACGAGGCACCAGGCACAGAATATAACCCTCCATGGCAGCTCTACAGTAACTTTCACTCAATGAGAAATGTTTCTCTGCATCAAACCCGGCCGATGTCCCGCCCCCAGAGCCATATACCCCACCGTGATTGGTAGGTTCGTTCAGCTCCGCACACAACACAGTAAAGTGCCACACATGTCAAACTCGCGGGCCGCATTAACATTAAAGTTTCATATCAAGGTGGGGGCCGCAAACTACAGGCCCGAGGGCCGAAATTGGCCCGCGGGCCGCGAGTCTGAGGCCCCTGACTTAGAGAGATATTATGCATACAGCCTAACAGATAAACAGTAAATTCTACCATAGAGTTCAGACTTTTTCTCCAGTATATAGGAAATATATGAATTCTATTTAACTCTACAGGAAGATGGAACTGTGTGATGTCATCAGAATTGTAGCTCTTAGAATGTCACATGATCGTAACCATGTGATGATGTCATGAAGCCACGTTGCTATGGTTTTCGTTGCTATGGTTTTTGTTGCCATGCTTTTCGTTGCTATGTTTTTCGTTGCTATGAACTTAATGATGTCATAGAGCTGGTCTTTGGCAGTGCTTTGTTGGTTCTGACTGAGTTTGCAGGGTTCACCACACAATATAGTAGAGCGACAGAGCGTGGGAGTCAAGCTAAGCAGATACATATAATCGTTTTTGGCAGGCTACTTTAAAATCATAGTTTAAAAGAGTTATAAGTAGTTACTTAGCTATATTTTAAACAACTTAATTATGGCAACTGGGAGTAGTAGAATAGATTTGAACTGTTCAGGTTCTGACTCTGACAGTTCAGATAGTATTAGTTGTGAGGGTACAAGTCGTGTTTTGAATTTACAAGAAGAAGCTATCAATGAGGCCTACAATGAACTTGCAGAGATCCAGTCAAATTTATGTGCTGTGACTGCTACTAGACAAAAGCTTTCAGATCACATTGAATGGCTGACGTTAGAGAATGGCATTTTGAAAACTAAAAATTACGGAAATAACATTAAACTGTTGGAGGACATCTTAGGTCAGATAGATGAGGTTAAAGGGTCTCTAAAGCGTTTAGAGAAAAAGAAAGAGACTTATAATTCTCAGATTAATGTGCTGAGGTATCAAAATGCATCACGGGCAGCACATAGTAGCCAAAACCACAGTGACAGAGATGGCGCTTCACATGTCCTTCAAAAATCCAGACCACAAGGGACTGATGACCTTCTGGAGAGAATATGTGAACTTGAGAAGACTGTAAAGGTTAATGGCATTCAGCTTCAGAGCAAACAAGAGCAAATGGACAGTTTGGTCTCAAAAATTGAACGTTTGGAAAAAGAAAACACTGAAATGACTGAGTTCAAACTAACCAATAGCAGTCTCTCAGATTATGTTGCCAGCCTAGAACAAGAGCATGAGACAGCACAGGCCCAGATTTCACAGCTTCGTGTCACAGTGGCCGAGCTAACGCAGGCAACTGAAGCGGAAAGAGAGAAAATGCAATTAAATCTTTGTGATATACAGGAACAATTGGAAATTACAAAATCAGAGTTAGAGAAGTGTAGAGAAATGTTAGAGGACGAGTATTTCAGGCAGAATGAGGCCACTGTCCAACTGGAGGAACAAATTGAAGAGCTTAATAGGGCCAAAATACATCTGGCAACTGAGCTTGAATCAAAACAGGCTGAAGTAAACTGGATGAGTGAAATTATCAGGCAGTATGAGGAAAAGGAACGACTTTACCGTGAGAGGACTGGAGAACAAGAAGCTTTGATAACTCAACTACAATTAGTGAATGCTACAGTGGAAGAACAGAATATGCTTCTTGCCTCTGAAAAAGACACATTTATGAAACAGAACGTCCATCTGAAGGACTTACTCAGAGAGCCTACAAGAAGCATAGAAGAGTTCCAGTCAGAAATAGCTCAATTGGAAAAAAAAGTATTAGAAAGCTGTAGAATTATGGAACAGGCATCTGATCTTAAGAATGAACTTGAGTTTATCACATCCAAGTTGCAAGAAAACGGTCAGCTGCTTCATCTAATGGACTTGCTCTCAGGGTCTGATGCAGCAACAAATGTTGAGCAGATGGAAACTGAGATTTGCAAGTTGAAAGCAAACCTAGAAATAACAGAGGCAACCTTAGAAACTCGAGAAGCACAAGTCAGAGAGCTGCAGTCACTAAATTCTATAGTAGAGGAGCAAAATGAGGAAATCCAAAGACTATCCAAACAAGTTGTAGATGTAGAAAATGACCATAAAGCAATGGCTGAAAAAGTAGCAAATTTGTCCACTATGACTCAGAAAAACGAGTCTTTAAATGAAGAATTGGAAGAACTGAAAAAGTTTGTAGAAAAGTGTCTGTCTCAGAATGAGCAGAAAAGATTGGGGAATTGCACAATTAAGGAAAAGTTGACTAAACTTAAAGCCCAACTGTCAGATCTTGATACAGAGCACAAGGTACTGAAAGAAGAAGTGCTTGATCTTAAAGCTGTGAATGCTGAACTTCAGGATAAAGAAAGGTCTCTGGCTGAGCAGAGCAGAAAGGATATTGATGACCTAACTTCTGAGTTGAAGGCAGTCCAACAGGAAGCAGCCGAGACAGAAAATATTGTCAAGGAAAAAGAAGCCCTCATTGACCAACAGCAAATAAAATTAGCAGATCTAGAGCAGGAAATTAAAAAGCTTTGTGGACAAAAGGAGGACGGCTCAGAGACAATTAAGGAGCTCCAGCATCAACTAGAACAGAGGTCAGAAGAGAACACTGAGCTCTTCGTCAAACTGAATGAGAAGCAAGTTGCCATTGATAAAGTTCAAAATCAGAAACAGGAACTCAATAAGGAAATAGATCAACTAAAATCAGAAGTACGAGAATTTCAAGATCAATTAGAAAATGCACAAATAACCATTTTGAAAAATCAAGAGGCCATTCAGAAACAAAACTCTGAGATGGAAAGCTTGATTCACAAAAATAGCAACTTTTTCAGAGAGGTGGCTGAGCAAATGGCTGTGATTGATGACTGTAGATCCAAGGAACATTCTGTGTTCGAAAAAAACACCCAGACAATTAATGAGTTGACATCACGAATTGAGGAGGCACAACACTCCCTCTTAGAAAAAGACAAGCTAATTGAGATGAATCATAACAATATCATTTATTTGGAGAACTCAATTAAAGAGCTCTACCACAAACTAAATAAAAGTAACCAAACAAACCAAGACCTTGAACAACAGCTGGGTGAGAGAGAGTGCCTGCTGGCCACAGTTAACAAACTTGAGAAAAGTCAAGAAACATTGAGGGACCAGAATAACTCTCTCACGACAGAGCTGGTTGAGCTGAAAGCCGTGAATGTTGAGCTTGAAAAACAGAATGTCCAATCTACAGAGACAGCTGACAAACTAAAATTAGATCTTGAACATAAAATAGGTGAGGCACAACACATTATCAGTGTAAAAGAAGGCATTATTAAGGAGCTGGACCTCAAAATTGTCAGTTTAGAGAGCTTGATTGAGCAAGAGAAATCGAAGAAGAGCATATCATTTTCAACCTCAGAGAGGGAAGACAATCTGGATGAAGGACTCCTTTTCTATGATGCAGTTGAAGTTCTAACTGGGATGATCACTACATCACAACCCACTGCTGACAATTCAGAGGATGATCTTTTCTTTGATGCACTTGAAAATATTGAGTTGACATTTGGTTCAAAATTAGAAGGAAAAAAGCAGCATTTAGAAAATGAACAACCAGGTGTGTCACAACAGACTGATGACCAGGAGCCTCCGTGCCAACAAGAAGAAAATGTGCTTGTCTCTACATCATCGGACACATACCGTCGGGTCACCAAATTCATGTACTTCTGCGCTCTGATTATTTCTACTAGCGCCGGATTTCTCGCAGGCAGTTTAGCAGCAGACGCATGTAACCCTTATGGGCTTACATTTGCCAATGTTTTGAGCGAAATGTTGGGCCTCACAGATGACCTCTCATACTCTCTTATACTGTAAAAAGCTAGGAGTGTTTGTCCAATGTATCCAACCTTTTGTCCACTGAAACAAAAGGTTGGATACATACACCAGTGTTTGTGTACAGTGGTGTATGAATGTAGGAGCGAATGGTAAGTGGTTTCTTGTTGTACAGCGCTTTGAGGGCCTTGAAGGTGGAAAAGTGCCATATAAAAATGTGACCATTTACCATTGATTAATCTGCAATGGGCCATGGACTTGGGTCAACGAGTTTAGGTGTTGCTTTTCAACAGTTAAGCACTGTACAAACGGACTGAGACCTGAATGTATGGCCTGGTGTAGAGGAGCTAACAAAGGGGAGGGACTAGACATATGCTGTTACTAACTAATGCCCACTCAGTACAGTGTTGATAGACTGTATCAGGACAGTACTGCAGGGCAGAGGTT
Organism: Periophthalmus modestus; assembly: GCA_019594935.1. Taxonomy (NCBI): domain Eukaryota; kingdom Metazoa; phylum Chordata; class Actinopteri; order Gobiiformes; family Gobiidae; genus Periophthalmus; species Periophthalmus modestus. The sequence continues at coordinate 25,744 of JAIEZT010001320.1, forward strand.
TTTACACTGTGGTAGTGGTACACGGACATTAAAACACAATGAATATGATTTAGTTTTTGCTGTCGAGTCTTAGTTTTTGTCAACAAATGATCTGCAGCATTCTGGACATTCTCCAAAAGCTGCAGGGAGCTCTGGTCTCTGGTACTTGGTGTGAAACATTTTTTACATTCAGCTCAGAGCTGAGAGGAGTGAACTTGTATATACCCCAGCTATGGGCATATGTAACATCCTAGAATGCATGTGTTATTATGGATTTTTAAATATGTATCATGGGATTATTATATTGTTGTTTTTTGTGTGCTAGCAGGTCTATCTCATTGAGTTTAGGCATAAATTAAGTTAAAGTGCATAGGACAGGTTTAACTACTAATTTCAAGTTTAAAAAAATCTAATTTGCAAAACTTTCTGAAAGATTCCCCTCATCATTTACATTTTATTAGAGTGATTCTCCTGCATTAAAATTTTTGTTTTTTCCTCTATTCCTATACATATGAGGGGCTGTCACTGTGAGTTGTTTTTGCCTCTCCACAGATCAGACATGCAACGTAGCACGGTGGCATCACTTGGAGCCGAGTGCACCAGCTATTCTAAGCCGGGCTTAGCTATGTCCGACATTGTGAATGGAGTTAGTTACTGTGCATCAACTCAAGTTAAGACCAGCTGTAGCTGTGCCTGGTCGTAGCTGTGGTCATAACTGTATCTGGTCGTAGCTGTATGCTCACGAGAAAATGAGGGATTGTTGCTTGGATACCTCAAAGGTTCTTTACTTCCACAGTGTGAATTGTAAGTTACAAGGAAAGCAAAATTGGATACTTTTGTGCCCTAATCACAGTTTAATAATCTGGTAACAAACTTTTATACACACACCTGCACTTGTTTTTAATATTTTATATGGATTTATACACTTATTAGTTTGTTTGTTTTTGTTTGTATCATATTTTGAGGCCACCCATGAGGAAAAGAGAATCTTAAGTGCTCTCATTGGGCCTCCCTGTATAAGCAAAGATAAATAAATTAAATTAAATGGAATTGCATAAGGCTAGCTGTTAAACTGTACATGGAAACAAACCTGTTTCTCATCTGCCCGTGCCTATTTGTTATTTGTGCTGTGTTATGTGATAAGAACTAGCTCTTCTACTGTTTCTGTCGCAGGACTTACCCCACCACCACACCATAGGGCTTAAGTCAAATTGGTGCACTAGTCGTACCTATTGGCTGGTGTTTTAGATTTTCAGTTCATTCAGCTCCTGCTTATCTCCATGGAGCTACATATGTTTAAAGCCATACCGCGAAATATTCCAGGCAATAGAATAACATCCACAGACACAAGCAGGTGATGAACTCTCCATCAGAAGAAGTTACGTAGTGTGCCTTTAACTGTTGACACACAAACACAAATTACAAAGTTCATTTTTAAATTTGGAATAATGCATAGGTGCATTATTGTTGCCTCCAGAATGATATCTCTCTGTAGTTTTTACACAGGCTGATGTCAGTCCGGGCCCCACGTCCTCCATTGCTATGTGATTGTGCAATCAGATCTGCTTTTTTTTTTTCTTTCTGAGACACATGTGAATCAAAGGAGCTCATTGTTCACTTATGATTTACAAATAAAATCAAAGTTTAACACTTCGCTAATTGATTCTACAGGAATCCACAATGTTTTTCATTCCCCTGTGATACTTCTTTCCAATTTTTTTTTTCAATATGGCAGACAATGCATGTCTCTAATTGGCTAATCCACCTGTCAATCATGCCCATTTGAAAGCGGAGAGTTTCACCAGTGACCAGACTCCTAAAGTATTGAAGGAGAGTATTCTGGAAGACACAAGAAGATTGATGATGATGATTGTTTTGGAAAAGATGGTGAGAGGACTCGAAATAGCCTATTACTTAGTTCTTACTCTAATGGACATCACATGCCAGGTTGAAACAGTGAAGAGGGACGTTTAATATAATACATAAAGGATATATATCTGAGCTACATGAACACAGCATGGTGAGTCATTGTCTGCTTTTGATTGTTGACTTTTACTTTTGCAATCAGCCAATCAGCTAGACTTCTGTGAATGTTTCCTCTACTGCAGATTGCTCCTTTTTCAATATGTAACTTTGATAAACCACTGTCCCGTTTGCTGGATGACTGAATGGCCTGTGAATGAGTCATGACTGTATGTGATATATTAAATGGAGCTCAACACTGACCACCCAGACCAAAGTTCCGGAAGTAAATTTTCCATTTTTCTCACTGACTTTTAGGAAAAAATGTATGTTAAAAGTTCAAAAGCTTGTTTGGGGATAATCAGTTATGCGGTAAATAAAGACAACAAAACCAATAATTTCATTTAAAATATGTTTCTGAAACTTTCTAAACCATTAATTTATTATAAAACATTTCACATTTCACTGCTGACCCTGTCCCCTCTCCCATAGGGCTCCACTGGTGCTGTTGTTGGTCTGGTCAGGCATTATCGCAAAGACCATTTGATTACATTTTTCATCATCGATTATTCCCAGGTGTGAGAGTTGATGTTCAGTGGGTCAGTGCACTAATTTCTTGTGAAAACAAATTAAGAATAATGTTAACCCTCCCATGCATTGCCTTCTCCCCACTCAGCCTGGCCACCTTCACACCATTTCTATAGTGCAGTGTGCCAACTGGTTTATAAAGGTGATGTCCATGGCTTTGACCCAGTAACCTTGAGCATAATACAGCTATAGTGTAACTGTTTTGTTTTTTTTTTTGTTTTTTTTTATTAGAATGACCTAAAGATTTTGTGTAAGTATTTTTTGTCTCTATAGATTTGAAAACTCCAGTATGAAAGAAAAAGTGACTCCACAGTCCAAATAATAAACTATGATGTTGGTCCCTTTGAGCTTTTTTGTTTGTTATGGAGAATACAATTAATCCCCCAGCTTTCGTGACAATAGGGTAATATTGGACTTTTTATGTGTATTATAGGGGGCGCTAAAGTCACTATTGGTTATGAGCTCATTACTCTGCTCTATTCTTTTTTTTGCACTGTTTGCACATTTTTGCTCTGTAGGCTGATGCATGTGGCCGTGAGCAGGTATGAAAGAAATAGAAAAATAAAGACATTTTTTGACTGCGTGCTACACAAAAAAACATAACATTATATATTATGACTGTGCTTATAACATAGTAATATTTTACAGTGTGATTTTTTGTTAGAGGTGGATAGTACTCAGTTACTCTAGTGGACTACATTTACTTGAGTAACTCTAAGTAAATTAAATTGTAATAATATTCTCATTCTATATTTTTACTCTTACGTGAGTAAAAGTATTGGTTGAAGTAGTACTTTTACTTGAGTAGCCAATATTATTTTGAAACGTACTATTACGTGAGTACAACTTTTGGCTTTTGCCCTACCCACCTCTGCATTTTATAATGTAAATGTAAGCCCACTGCAGCAGGAACACATAAAAAATCCACCAGACACTAGGAAAAAATGTTTGTGTACTATTCTTGTGACTATAGTAGGAGTGAAATTTTGCATGTTTTCAGTCTGTTCTTGGTCATATAAATACAAATACAATTAGTCGAGGTAATGAGAGCATAGTCAGCTCCTGAAAGATTTGCATCAGTGGTGAAGTTTCCTTTCTGTGTAAGCTGAGTTTCTGTTCTCTGAAAACAAAAGTAAAAGTGTCTGAATAAAGGAGGACCACTAGTCATGTTACAGAGCTATTCGCCCTTCGGTTCAGCTAAAACACTTCAGAAATGCAGTGATTAATCTTCAAAAGGTAAGGTTACATCTTTATCATATGTTAAAGTGAGATATGCAAATATATATACCATCTGTTTTTATTGTTACTTATTGATAAATCATGTAATTTAGTTTATTTACTCATTATAGTGTTTTACTTAAAGCTGCTTTAATATCATTTTTGTTTTGAGTAGCTTTGGCTTTATTTCATTCTCACAATATAATTGGTAAAGTCTGTTAAAATGGATTAAATACATCATGGCTTACTACATTAAAGTCACTCCAAGCCAATATTATTAATTCATGTTTTTCAGTTGTAGTGATGATGTTTTGCTTCAAATATTGATATAACTCACTATATCTTTGAATCATGAATTTAAGCCAAGCATATTCACTGCTATGTTTACTACTTTCTACATTTTATAGAGCTAAGGATGAGATCAAATATATGATGCAAGATGTATGGAATTGTAAAAAAAAAAAAAAAAAAAAAAAAAGAGAGAGAGAGAGAGAGCGAAAAGGACATAAAGGACACAAAGAAAAAAGTTAAATAACCCTTGGCCTTCTCTCTTCATAATGAATTCATGTGAAATGGCTTTAAGTAAACAGATGTGCATTATCAGGGTTAAGAAGAGCAAAAGTGCAAAGCAGTGATCAAAGCAAAGGCTATTCTTTCTTTTTATTTTTTGTAATTTTTTATTATTATTATTATTATTGTTGTTTTTGTTTTTTTGCTACAGTCCATATGTCTCTATTCATAGTTTTGATGTCTTCAGTGAGGTTTTAAAATGTAATTATTCATGGAAATAAACAAGAACCATAAATGAAAAAAGTGTGTGTCCAAACTCTTTGCCAAATTCTTTTGCTACAGTTAAGGCTGTGGGTTTAATCATTAAACCTGTTGTATAGGTCAGTGCACAAAATGGCAGAGAGTGAGCATGCCCAGAGTCACAAGGCAGAGGAGTACGTGGAGGAAGAGGTACACACCTTAAACTGTTACGGGCCACTGTAACGCTTGTAGGCTAGGAGGTTTGACTGCGACCACGGTAAGGTAAGTATGATTACTACGGCAGCATCAGAAGATTTGTTCTTGTGGAGCCTGGGGTGTGAATAAAGACACAACCAATATTGAAATTTTAACGCAAAATTGTATAAATTGTACAAAAAATAATAAAACAAAACAGACAGTGATGCAGTGAAGATGTGATGTGGTAAATGCAATATTCAGTGTCCGGGTTTTGATCCAAAGTTCAAAGAAAAGATAGAGGTCCAATGGGAAAAAATAATAATAATCAGCAGCAGGATTAATTAGTCCATTTAGTCCTACCGCATAGTTGGGTAGCTCGCCATCAATATGTGAATTATGATCCAGGTTGTTTTCCAGTCCGAAAAAACCTGACCTATAAAAAGGTCAAAATAATAAATTAACATTTGTATAATAAACACAAAACGTCTACATTGGCACAATGTGGGATATACATGTGTACATGTAGAGATAATAGTATATATAATATTTTTATCAATATATAAATTATAAAGACAGACATAATAATTGTAATCAGAGTGCACTTTTTCATATAAATCAAAAAATTGAGTTCAATGCTCAAGCAGATTCTAAAGTTAAATTAAAGTTGCGCAACAATCCAAAATCGTAGCTACATTCAGAAACAACAAAATCGTATAGCTGATTTAGCGTTAGTTCAAAAGGTCAATCAAAAGTAAGCAAAATCAAATTAGATGAGCAATATAAAACAATGCTCCTACTGAGTTTGTTATTTACAATTCGGGTGTAATGCATTTGAAATTAGCTCTGTACTGAAAGAAAAAATTGGTAATGTTTACCGAACTCTAAGCGCGAGTAGACAATGTCAATGTACACGCGGATCTAGGGGAGTTTTGCACAGGTGCGCTAGCGGCGCTATCAAACAAAATGTTGCACGTTATTTATCGACAACAATACGACTGCTACTAACAAATCTTACATGCCGAAGTGTGTGTAACAGCTCACCGTTGAGGAAAGGAGAGTTGAAATTAGGAAGTAAGTTTTAGTTTGAGATCTCTGCGTATTCAAATGCCGACCGCGCCACGCCACAGCCACAGTGAGGAGCAGAGGAGGAGACAGGTAGTTGACCTGCCGTGACCCCGCAACTTAAAGGTAAAGGGGCTGCAGCACGGGAAGTGGCTTCACAATAAAAGCTCTAGGAAATGCGGGTTTACACGTTCCCCCCCCTGAACTCATGGACGTCCCTGTACATGCGACTGGCTGATGGCAGACGACTTGATTGCTGACAAGGGCAGGTGGATTTTCAAGTTCAAAAGCGTAGGTGAAGGCTGTGCTCAAACCATGAAATAAGGATTGAATGCTGTGCAGCAAAGGATGACCAAGTCTTGAGTATTGCAGGCGGTCTGGGGGGTGGCGTGTTCTCACTGGGCGTTGAGCTGGTGGGTCATTTTCTGGACTTGACAGTTCAGGGTCAGCCTCTGGAGATTCAGGTTCAGAAAGGCGGCTTTCTTCAGATGCCAGGGCTGCAGCAGGTTCGGGATGAAGTTCAGGTAGGTCTGGTTCGGGTAGGTCTGGTTCTTGTTCTTGTTCTGGTTCTTGTTCTGGGTCTTGATCTGCCATCTCATTATGTTCCACTTCAGTTCTGACATTTTCCTCCGTATCAGACTGTGATTGCTGGCCAGGCTGGATCACAGGAGAGACCGGAGGTGCAGGTGGTCTTGAAGTAGGTAGGTCAATCACGGATGTGTATTTGATGGGTTCTGAGATGGAAGGAAAGAAACCAGAAGTCATCAGTTCATCTTCTGACAGGGCTTCATCATTGTTACTGTCAGGAAGATCTCCAGCATCTGCAATTACTGGAGTTGACAATTTAGTAATTTTCTTCTCGACTGGCTTGACTGGAGCAGATAGAAAGCCACAAGGTAGAAGAAGGTCTCTGTGCAGTGTCCGAATGGGGCGATCTTTGGTCTCAGGTTTGACGGTGTAAACAGGAAGATTGCCAGCCCTCTTGGTCACAACGTATACTTCTGACTCCCATCGGTCTGCAAGCTTGTGCTTCCCTCTTATCCGCACATTTCTCACCAGTACACGATCACCAACAGACAACTCTGAAGGAATGATATTCTTGTCAAATCTTGTTTTGTTTCTCTGCATCACCCTCTCTGAATTTTCAGCAGCAATTCTGTAGCTCTCTTCAAGATGCGCTTTGAGCTGCTCAACGTACTGAGAATGTGTAACTTGTGTCTTCTTCCCCAATGGCAGGCCAAATGCTAAATCCACTGGTAGGCGTGGTTGGCGTCCAAACATAAGTTCATATGGGGAGAAACCAGTGACATCACTCCGAGTACAATTGTAGGCGTGCACTAATGGTTTCACATAATCTTTCCAGTGAGTCTTGTCTTCATTGCTGAGAGTACCCAACATGTCCAGAAGCGTGCGGTTAAAGCGCTCTACAGGATTTCCACGAGGATGGTAAGGGGTGGTGCGTATTTTGCTGATGCCAGCCATCTCGCATAGTTCTTTGATAGTCCAAGACTCAAAATCAGGTCCTTGATCACTATGCAGCTTCTCAGGAATCCCATAGTGTACCAGGAAATTGTCCCACAAACACTTGGCGACAGTTTTGGCTTTCTGATTGGGCGTCGGAACCGCGACTGCGTACTTTGTGAAGTGGTCAGTAATTACAAGTACATCTTTTGTCTTGGTGCGATCTGGCTCCAGTGATAGAAAGTCCATGCATACCAGTTCCAAAGGTCTTGTTGTCTTAATGTTAACCAGCGGTGCTGCCTTTTCAGGTTGGGCTTTCCGTTTGACACATCTTTCACAGGTCCTAATCTTGTTTTGGACATCTGCAGACATGCGAGGCCAGTAAAACCGAGATCTGGCAAGATCGAGTGTTCTCTCAATGCCTAGATGTCCCATTTGGTCATGCAGTTGCTTGAGCACTTCGGACCGATATTCTTCAGGCAACACAAGCTGATAGGTTGTCTCACTCCCAATCTGCCTTCTCCTCACAAGAACATTGTTGTGGAGCTCCATTTTTGTCAGTTCTCGCAGGAGTAAAGGTAAGTCTGGAAGTTCAATCCGTAGGGAGGTAGGTGGAGTTTCTCCTCTTTCCAGCTGTGCAATGACGTGCTGTATGATTGGGTCGGTCCGTTGCTTAGCTGCAATGTCGGCAGGGGTGAACATGGGGATGACCGGTGAGGCAAATTGTGAGTCATCGATAAAGCTGTCTGGCAGGCTGTCCTGAGCATTCAGTTTTCTGTAGTCTATGCAGAGTCTCACGCTGCCGTTCTTCTTGCGCACCACTACTATGGGTGAAGCAAATGGTGAGTCCGATTCTCGTATTACACCAGATTCCAGAAGCTCTTGAAGATGTTGTCTGACAGCATCCAGGTCTTGTGGGTGGATGGGCCTTGGTCTTTGCTTAAAAGGTGTAGGATCTGAGAGCTTGATTTGATGTCGGACTTTGTTGGTGCAGCCGAAATCAAGGTCATTCTTGGCAAAGACTTCAGGTATGCTGTTCAGCTTGGCAATGATTCGTTGCTTCCACTCTGGTGAGATGGGTGAATCGGCAAAGTTGTAATTTAACTTGGACTCTAATTGCTCTTGTGACTGTAGTGGCTGCTTAGGCTGGTGGACGCTCTGCTCTTTGTGAAGGACTGACTGGAATGCACTCAACTCTGCAATCGGTGCTCGGACTGGGATGATGATGTCATGGTCCGACTCATTTGTCACGATTACTGGCAGATAGCAGGGATGGAGTGGAGGAAGATCGACCAGACAGGACTTTATCAGCAGGCCACCAGGCAGGGAGAAAGACGTCGGATGCTGGACTACAACAGCTTTTTCACCCTGCAGGGCTGGAGCGAGGGCTAAAGCATCGAGAACAACAGTTTGTCCAGCTGGGATGGTCTGTGGACAGCTTGTCTGCAGCTTTACAATGCCGTGATGGTTGTCATACGATAGCTTGTGTCGAAGTGCCAGGATCTTTACCACTGCTTTGTAGCCATAGGCTGCTGTACTGAATGCAGGAGAGTTTGTCTGGGAGTGCTTGTCATACACCACATCCAGTGTGTTGGTTCCAATGAGGACCGAGGGCTGGGATGATTTCAGGTCAGGCACCACCAATGCCAGAGTGTCCACGTCCAGCGTCTCTCCCAGAAACTCAGCAGGGAACGTAATGTTCATCTCTATGTATCCCAAGTACGGTACAGCCTGTCCGTTGGCACCTTCCACTTCCAGCAGTGCAGTGAGTGGCTTGATTTCGTGGTCGGAGAGATATGAATTGTAGAAGGAGTGTGTGACGGTAGTGACCTGAGATCCAGTATCAAACAGGCAGTAGAAATCTGAGTCTTTGATCTTGATTTGACCAGTACTCCTTGTTCCAATTAGACCTGTGGGCAGTTGGTGGTGTGGCCGGGAATGTTGAGTCATGGGACAATGATTCATAGCAGCTTCTGCCTGTCCCCCAGAAGAAGCTGCATCTAGTTTAACGGTTTTTGATTCTGGGCTTCCCAGGACTGCTGCTTTTGTCTTAGTTGTCTGCGTTTATTGTCAACAAGGCTGGGATTGGCTGCGTTTGTGCATGCAGGGGCAATATGTCCATCTTCGCCACACTTAAAACAAAACCATGGCTTGGGCTTGTTGGATCCAAGTGCTTTAGGTTTCTGTTTGCTCGGCCGTTGATCTGTGGTTGCAGGAGCTGCTTGCTTGGCCAGTAGGGCAGACATCTGGCTTTGCAGTTTTATCATTTGTTTCTTAAGATCTTCAATTATGTTTGTGTTTGGATGGTCACAGGAACAGGAACAGGCGCTTTGAGACTGCAGGTTGGCACGGTGTTTTGAAGATGAAATGTGTTTTTTCATTAGAGACTCTTTGGCCAACTGTCTGTCCTCTTCTGTACGGAGCAGAAATAAAAGCTCGGAGAAGGTGGGTGGATCGTCTCGTTTCTGTTCCAACTGTAGTTTGGTGATAACAGCATTATCCCAGCATCCTCTACAAAACTGCTTTAGTAGATGTGTTTGTCATTGTCTGCCGCTGGGATTCCGCCTCGTGCCACCACCGTGTTCAGTGTCAGTTGCAGCCTTTGCAAGTAGGAGGATGGTCGCTCTCCGTGATCCTGAAGTGTATTTGAGGAACTGTGCAAAGAGCTCTTCTCCATCTTGAACTGTGGCAAAAGCTGAATCCAGAACTTGAATAAACATGGTGGGTAATGAGTTTGGGTCCCAAGCCTTTAACAAGATCTGCAGCTGGAGGGAGTAAACTTTCCAGAATTCGCCTTGTGACATGCAGTTGTGTGATAGTTGGGATCAGCACGCAGGAGATCGATATGGGAGCGCCAAGAGTCGTAATCTGCCTCATTGCTGGGTTTCGGGATCCTTCCAGAAAATGTACGGAGTCGAAGTGGGGACAGAGATTGAACACTGATGTCATCTTTTCTCACAATGTGCTCCACAACCACTCTCTGTATTTCAGGGGGATTCAGGTCACGCCCACTGAGTGACACCCTTGGTCCCAGAGAAGCAGAGGCACTGGGATGATGTGAAGGTGCGCCCCCTAGGTGGCCAATGGAGGAAGATTTGGGCATTTGAGAAGATAATAGAGTGTTAAATCCGGGCAATTTTGAGTGCACGTTAACTTTTGTCTCCTCTCTTCCACTCTCTCCATCCTCATCCTCTTCATCATCCTCATTTTCGTCATCGTCATCATCATCATCATCATCATCTTCATCTCCTCCTCCAGATGCTGCCAAATGCTCACTTATTTGGTTCATGGCTCCTTTCAGGATTTCTTCAAAAGGCTTTCCAGTTTGTTGGGCCATGCGTTTTAGCTCCTGGAGGTAATCAGTGGGAGGGCTCCTCCCTGTGACTGTGGCATCAAACTCTTCCGAAAGAGATTTAATTTGACATTCATAGTCCGCAACATTTTGTGATGTGAATGTATATGGTAAGATTGGTTTTAACTTTGCAAAAGCTGATGCAGTTTTGAACTCAACAATCAGGTTTTTATAGTATGGACTGTCAATATCTGTAACTGTAAACGCCATTTTTATGTCACCATAAGAACGTAAATAATCAATGACCTCATCATCTGCTTGTGTATTGGTCACACCTACAACAAAAACATAGTTTGCAGTATTAACTCCTAATTTTGAAATGAAATCCATTTTCAATCCTTTTTAAAACACAAAACCAAATCACAGTAAATTAAAGACCAACAAGAAATGATTATTCACACAACCAGGCTCCTGGCTAGCTCGCCACACTGTAACGCTTGTAGGCTAGGAGGTTTGACTGCGACCACGGTAAGGTAAGTATGATTACTACGGCAGCATCAGAAGATTTGTTCTTGTGGAGCCTGGGGTGTGAATAAAGACACAACCAATATTGAAATTTTAACGCAAAATTGTATTAAATTGTACAAAAAATAATAAAACAAAACAGACAGTGATGCAGTGAAGATGTGATGTGGTAAATGCAATATTCAGTGTCCGGGTTTTGATCCAAAGTTCAAAGAAAAGATAGAGGTCCAATGGGAAAAAAATAATAATATCAGCAGCAGATTAATTAGTCCATTTAGTCCTACCGCATAGTTGGGTAGCTCGCCATCAATATGTGAATTATGATCCAGGTTGTTTTCCAGTCCGAAAAAACCTGACCTATAAAAAGGTCAAAATAATAAATTAACATTTGTATAATAAACACAAAACGTCTACATTGGCACAATGTGGGATATACATGTGTACATGTAGAGATAATAGTATATATAATATTTTATCAATATATAAATTATAAAGACAGACATAATAATTGTAATCAGAGTGCACTTTTTCATATAAATCAAAAATTGAGTTCAATGCTCAAGCAGATTCTAAAGTTAAATTAAAGTTGCGCAACAAATCCAAAATCGTAGCTACATTCAGAAACAACAAAATCGTATAGCTGATTTAGCGTTAGTTCAAAAGGTCAATCAAAAGTAAGCAAAATCAAATTAGATGAGCAATATAAAACAATGCTCCTACTGAGTTTATTGTTATTTACAATTCGGGTGTAATGCATTTGAAATTAGCTCTGTACTGAAAGAAAAAATTGGTAATGTTTACCGAACTCTAAGCGCGAGTAGACAATGTCAATGTACACGCGGATCTAGGGGAGTTTTGCACAGGTGCGCTAGCGGCGCTATCAAACAAAATGTTGCACGTTATTTATCGACAACAATACGACTGCTACTAACAAATCTTACATGCCGAAGTGTGTGTAACAGCTCACCGTTGAGGAAAGGAGAGTTGAAATTAGGAAGTAAGTTTTAGTTTGAGATCTCTGCGTATTCAAATGCCGACCGCGCCACGCCACAGCCACAGTGAGGAGCAGAGGAGGAGACAGGTAGTTGACCTGCCGTGACCCCGCAACTTAAAGGTAAAGGGGCTGCAGCACGGGAAGTGGCTTCACAATAAAAGCTCTAGGAAATGCGGGTTACACCAGTACTGTATGGCCGGGGGGGAGGGGGTTTCATTGGCAATACATACAGTACATTACACCACTGATATTACTCAGAACCTCATATCTTTGTTTTCATATATAATATCATTATTTAATCCTTGTGTAAAGTAAATCTTACTTTTGGGCACTTTTATTCTGTGTTGGACAAAGAAGTGCATGTTAGCTCAAATAAGCTACATAACTGTTGTACTCATTTAATTGACAGGAGTTCTATGAAGCTGTTGAAACATGTGAAGAGCAGGACTGTGTGAATGCAGACACTGATGGCAAGTGCATTTTTGTTGAAACTTATTTATCAACTGATTAAAGGGACATTTGATTTACATTTTTTTCCCCATTTCAATTTTTCAACCCACATAAAGGACATGGACATAAAGCACAAGCAGCAGCCTAGTTACAAACCTGACATTCACTTAGTCCCTTTTGTGCTTGAAAATTGAGCTTACACTATTATGAAATAATAATTGATATTATTTGATAATGTTTGATGATGTTTTCTAATTGTCAGACATCCCTCCACCGAACGTATCAGTGCTCTGTGTTCGTCCTGATGTGGTTTCTTTGGCTGTAGAACCTCTTTCATCTCGTCAAACATTTGAACTGGTCATTGATTACTGCTCTGATGAGCAGAGGGGCTGTGTGGTGCACACAGACTCCCCCACTGTGGACATCACAGGGCTGTGTCCTGGGACAGAGTATATGTTCAGTATCACCAGGAGGATCCAGAGCCCTGAAAAATATGTGCGCGTGGTCACAGGTCAGCATGAAAAACAAAATTATCTTTTATTATTATAACTGTTAACAATTATTATTAATTGGCTTTTGATACCTCTCCCCAGAAACTCTACCTCCTCCACTGTTTTCAGTGAGTGACATCAGAACAGACTGTATGACTCTGTCCTGGGAGCCCCCTGCAGGCAAAGTGCAGAACTACACTGTGACCTGTTACAGTGGAGAAGAGGTGGTACAAGAACTCCAAACTGAAGAAACCAGTGTCACCATTCATGCTCTGAGGCCTGGACAGCAGTACCTCTTCTCTGTGTGCACAAACCTCCAGAATGGGCACAAAAGTGAGCCTGCAACGACCTCTGCTGAAACAAGTATGTTATACGCCCTTTTCAGTCCAGAACATTTCTGTGGTTTTAATATGATTTGTTTCTGTCTTGATGTTAATGCTAACATAAATTCAGTGTCTGAACATTTCTGGTACTGTGATTAACATGTGGCAGTTCAGGAAACATGTGTACCAAATTAGAATACCATCATGGTGTATGTGGCAATCATTTTATTTGAAAATCCTGTCTCCAACAAAAAAGAAACAAGCAAGAAATATGACTTTTTTGTTTTTTTTCTTTTGAAATCCAAAAAGCTGTGGTCATGGGAAATGATCAACTAAGCCGGGGACTTTCCTCAGAGGTTTTAGGGTTACTCAACAAAAAAATCATGTGCAAAGAAAATTTACATTTACAGAGTGAAATGAAATAACAAGTCACTGCTTTTTTAATTTTTTTTTTTTTTTTTTTTGTTAATATGTAATGTCAAGTAAAATATAATATTTTCATTATTTATCTATAGAGCAGAAGAGAATGCTACTTTGTTTCATGAAAAGATTAAAATGTGGCAAACAGATTATTTTAATTTTATTGTAGTTGTCCAAAGTCATTTCTCACTTGCCTTATGTATTTCAAGATCAAATACATGGAAATAATAAATATGGTACGGGTGCAACTTAAAACTCAAGTATTGAGTATCTTTCCTTTCATTCTTCATAGAACCTGACCCTCCAGGGCAGTGCACAGTGAGTGACATCAGAACAGACTGTGTGACTCTGTCCTGGGAGCCCCCTGCAGGTGAAGTGCAGAACTACACTGTGACCTGTTGCAGTGGAGAAGAGGTGGTACAAGAACTCCAAACTGAAGAAACCAGTGTGATCATTCATGCTCTGATGCCAGGACAGCAGTACCTCTTCTCTGTGTGTGTTTCACTCCAGAATGGGCACAAGAGTGAGCCTGCAACGACCTCTGCTGGAACAAGTACATTTACAGCCTATTTGTTGTCTAGAAATTATTTGGAACCTCTGATCAATGGCTGAACTTTGTTTAAATAAGACCTACTCTGTTTATGTCTGCTATATAGTTTAGATGTGATCTGTTTGTCCTTCCAAAAGCAGTTTCTGGATGTGAGACTTTTTTTTAAATCTGATTACTGAAGTGAGATGCTGATAAACTTACATTTTAAACTATTTTCAAAAGAATCAGCCATATTAAAAAGTGGGCTAAAAAATTCCCATACATTTTGATAAAATCTGATTATTAGAGTTGACCAACAATGTGTAATATGGTATGATTATGTTTAGTCAATAATAAAAATAAAAAAAAACCCTGTTACGTATAATCACACCAGTGCACACCAGTTTGCATGGCATGCTTTAAAATCTTTAAAGCTGGAGCAAAATTAATTTAGAAAAAAATATTAAAGGCAACAACAACTAGCATCCTAACAGTGCATTTCCTGATTCTCAAACAATACAATACTTCATAATTACATGCACCAAAGACCTATCATAGGTCGCACGAAAGTGAAAATATAAAATGTACTTGAGCAAAATTTGTCTTGCACCAGCAAGATAAATTTTGCTCAAATACATGGTAAATCAGGTACAGACACTTTAACTATATTTATTAAAACCATTGAGTCTCTCAGCTTCCATTTTATGTTAACCACTGTGAGTCTTTGTAATTCAGTGAACAAATTCAAACAACATCACATTATACGATTTTCAACCCAATATTGTCATCATAGAATACTTGAGTTTGTTCAGTTCGCTCCTCTCAAGTGTTATAAAATGAATCAAACCTGTGAAAGAAAAAGTTTTGATCAGTATATTTTATTTTCACAGAAACACATGTGGAGTCGATACTTGAGGACTTGGGTCTGGAGAAGCATTACAGCGAGAAGCTTTGTCTTAACAAGATGCTGCAAATTGATGAGAAGACCACGACTGATAATAATGTGATGTCAAACAAAGATGTTGCTTGGTATTTTCTCAAGAAACTGATGACGGTAAATGTAACAGCTCGGAGTGTAAAATGCACACCAGTGAGTGATACAAAGTGTGATGAAAGTTCAGATAATTTTATCTTAGATCTGCAAAATTTAGTGACAAGCTTAACCTCAGTGTGTACCATGAACCCTCTTGACATAATAACAGCTTTGTTTCTGTGCTCTGACGGCTTTGTGCAGCAGGAGCTGTCACTCAAAATGTCAATGTGTCAGTTTGCTGTTCCTCTGCTGCTTCCAAACTGTGACACAAACCAGTGCACACTGATGCTCTGGGCCTTAAGAGACATTGTGAAAAAGTACAGACCTAAATCCCTCTCTGAGTCTAAGGGCTTCAGAGAAGAACGCATCGTTCACTCTGAAAATTCCATGATCTCCTTTGTGAGACTTGGTGAGTGCTCTCTGTCCAAATCTGAGATGCTCAATAAGCTTCTGAGTAATTCTCAGCAATATCATGACACCTTTGTGCACCATAACATGCAGTGTGGTGACTGCCCAAAAATGATCTCCAATGGACTTGTTGAAATTACTTGGTACCTTCCCTGTGGAAACAAGAACATTGACATTTTTGATGAGCCAGTGGCAGTAGCCAACCTCCGTGGTGATATTGCCTCTTTTGAAACACAGTTTTCCTTTTTGTGTCAGACATCTTCAGCAGTTTTTCTTTTCTTTGACACTTTAAATTGTGAATGCAAGGAATTGGTGTCATTAAAAGGCAAGAAGGATATATTTCTTGTAGGTAACCATCAAGGTCACAAAATCTGTATGAATGCTTTACATGAAGTTGCAACAGAATTAGGTTTGACCAACAGTAACATCATTTTGAAGACAAAACAAATAAATGATGCTGACTTTGTTGCTAAACTACAGAAAACAATGAGAGGTGCAATTGAAAGCTCAAAACTGAAGATGCCGATAGAGCAGATGGCAAACGTAGCACATGAATTGGGAGTACGTGTTGATGAAGACAGCCCAGAGTGTCAGAAAGCAAAACAAAATGCAGATGCAATCACTGCAGAAATCCATGATACTCTGAAGTTTAAGGAAACCCAGCTGCCCATGCAAGGTCAAATTTGGAAAGAAGTCACTTCCTTGGAGAAGGAAGAATGCAGGCTTCGAAAAGCTGGTTCTGAAAACATAGAAGAGTACAAATATAATCTGAGCGAACAAATAAAAGATCTCCGTAAGAAACAAAACTTGTATGGCATGTCAGATAGCATGTCCTGCTTCATAAGTGGCATCTCCAGCCATGAAGGTGAGAGATGCTTTTTCCTGAAGTGGCTCAGAATAAATCTTGATAATATTTCTTGTGAAAAGTTGTCATGGCTCAGAGAGCAGTATAAAGAGAAGTCAAAGGCATCTAACAACAATGAAATAAAAGACATTGATAAGCAACTCTCCAATAGTTCACTGGGAACTGAACACTTCTTCCGTGAAATGGGTCAAATCTATGAGGCGTCAGTGTCTCTTCCAGAAAATGACGCTTCTCGCCAACAGTTACAGCATCTCCCCAGACTCTGTGCACAGCTGCTGCTTGACGGCTTTCCTCTGGAGCTGGTGGATGGAGATGCCTCCAACATCCCTCTCAGATGGGTGAGTGACGTTCTGGGCCAGCTCAATGACCTGGTGTCTCCTAACAACAAGATTCTGGTGGTCACAGTTCTAGGAGTTCAGAGCACAGGGAAGTCCACTCTCCTTAACACCATGTTCGGGGTGCAGTTTGCTGTGAGCAGTGGCCGATGCACTAGAGGGGCCTTTATGTTACTCATCAGAATCAGTGACATTATGAAAGCAAGTCTCAAGTGTGACTTCATACTGATCATTGACACTGAGGGCCTCAAGTCTCCAGAGCTCGCTCAACTGGACGACAGCCACGAGCATGACAATGAGTTAGCAACTCTTGTGGTCGGATTGAGTGACATCACTATTATAAATATCGCTATGGAAAATTCTACAGAAATGAAAGACATCCTGCAGATAGTTGTGCATGCTTTTCTCCGAATGAAAGAAGTGGGCAAAAAACCCAAATGTCAGTTTGTCCACCAGAATGTGTCAGATGTTTCAGCTCATGACAAGAACCTGAGAGACCGAAAACTGCTCTTGCAGCAGTTAAATGAGATGACTCAGGCTGCAGCCAAAATGGAGAGAAAAGAGGAGAACAGGACCTTTACTGATGTGATGGACTACGATCCTGACACTGGAAACTGGTACATCCCTGGACTGTGGAACGGAAACCCCCCAATGGCCCCAGTCAACGCAGGATACAGTGAAGCTGTCTATGAACTCAAGAAAAATGTCATGCACATTTTGGAAAAATGTGAATCATCTGTTAATGATGTCTTACAGTTCCGCGAGTGGATCACAAGTCTGTGGAATGCAGTGAAACATGAAAACTTCATCTTCAGTTTCAGAAACAGTCTTGTGGCTGATGCATACATGAGACTGTGCACAGAATACAACAAATGGGAATGGGAGTTTAAGAAAGCCATGTTCTCTTGGGTCACAAATGCTGAGACACAAATTAGTAACATTGGTATAGTGGCTGAGAGCTCTGACATTGGTGAAGTCCTCACTTGTCTCAAAAGTGAGGCTCAAACTGAATTAAGTAAAGGGGAAACAACTCTCCTTCATAATCTCACAGATTATTTCAAACAAACAGAAGGACATGTTCATCTTGTGGAAAGATACAAGGAGGAATTTTTTAACAGTGCAAAAATTCTTCGAAGAGAAACAGAGAGCTCTGTCATGAATCAGCTCACAGCAACAGCAGAAATCAAACAAGCAATGGAGCAGGTGGACAAAATAAAAGAAAACCACACCAAAGACTTAGAGGAGAGTGTGTGTGCATTGATTGACAAGTGTAGAGAGGAGAATCGTACAATGACAGATCAAGAACTAGATGAAGAATTCGACAGGATGTGGAAGACGAACGTGACGAATCTTAAGAAATCAGTTTCTTATGCTAAAGGTAAAGATGTATTTGGACAAGCGGCTCATGTCCTGAGAACAAATGTGTCACACAAAGGAAGCCATGCAAGTGAATTAGTCAGTCAAAAGAAACTACAGGACTGTGGTAAAGAAAATTTTGTTGTCAAACAAAAACCTGAGGGGCTGTGTCGAAATATTTTTAATAAAGTTAAAACATGGTGGAATACTAAAGATGGCATAATGGCTGCACAAAAGATGGCTGACAGCACTATTGCAGCTTGTCAGCAGTTTATTTCTGAGAAAATGGAAAGAGAAACAGATTACCATGACACCTACATCCAGGAGATCCTTAGAATTATTGACGAGAAGTTGCAGTGTAATCAAGATCTTAAAACTGACATAGTGTTTGAGGTCTTTCTGAAACAGCACATATGTGGAGATGCAGCCAGAAGGTTTCAGAAAATGCATGACGATTTCCGGCATAAAAATGATCCTTACATATGTCTCAATAAAAACAAACAAAAGTTCTGTGCAGATTTCAAGGATGTTTTTAACGAAAAAGACCAATGCCAAAAAAAGGCAAATGAATTCACAGACCTTTGTCTGAGACCTGCAGTGGAAAAGTTTGTGAGTCGCTCTTTGGGTCCAGATATTGTTGGTGAAATGCTCACGTGCCATCAGTTCAGCACACGGACAGTTTTTCAGTATTATGTGTTACTGGATTTAATTACAAATGAGCACTTTGATAGATACCAAAACTACATTTGCAAGTATGAGAAGTTCATTAAGGAGTGGATATTTAAGCAAATCATGGAGCACTTTACAGACCAGAGTAAAATATCAGAACTTGAGAATAAACATCTTCAGTCGTGCCTGAGACACATTACCAGTGCTATAAACAAGGCCACAGATGTAAAAGGTAGTTTAAAGGAGTTTGTTGAGGATTTTTGCAAAGATCTAATTGATAAACTAGTCATCTCCCAAGATGCACTTGGTGCTTTTATGATCTTGAACAATGCTGAGCAGGAACAGTTTGCTTACTGGCTCACAAAGTGTGTGAATGAAATGATACAGTCTCTTCAGATCGAGTTTAACAACACAAAGTTTGATACTAAACTCAACCGTCTCCATCTAAAGCCTCATCATGAGCTGTCTGAAAGGATGATTGGATGTGGCCAACAGTGCCCGTTCTGTGCAGCACCATGTGAAGCTGGGGGCAAAGGTCACAAGGAACACTGGACCTCACTCCACCAGTCACAGGGTCTGGGAAGCTTTAGATATGTTTATTCAGGAAAACTCGACACTGACATATGCTCAACTCTTGTTCAAAGTGAGGCTGAGTTTCTCTGCTCTGCCACTGATTCCAAATACCATCCTTACAAGAAATACACTGAGATTTTCCCTAACTGGAAAATATCTCCAGATGTCAGTCTGGAGGCTTCAGATTACTGGAAATATGTTATGACAAAATTCAATAAAGATTTTGCCAAAGCATACGATGCAAAACCTGCAGATATTCCAAAATCATGGAAATCTATTGAACAAAAGCAAGCTATCGAGAGTCTTAAAACAGCATTTTACATTGACTGAGCTGCATTTACATCTTTCCGCAAGCCCAAGCCATGTAAAAATCTATCATATCTATTGCAGTTTTATAGTCCATGTATGTTGAAAGCATTGACATTGTAGTTATACAGTTATGATTGCCTCTATATAATTAACAGCAAGCACAGATTCAATTTTATATTAAGCAATTTCCGTTCACCAAAAGCATAATCACCAAATTTTAATGAAATGTAAACAAATAATGTTTCTTAGTATTGCGTCAATTTAGTTTTGTTTGACAGTACAAATACTATACGTGTTTACTATAATTCCACTTTTACCTGCCAACTAGCAAATTTTAGCAGTAAAAATAATTTCTTGATGTAAATCTAATTTACATCAAGATATTTAAAAATATTTTAAATTAATTTAAAATTCAGTCATTCTCAATTGGTGTTGCTTTAACAATAAGCATTCAAGCATTGATCATAAGGATATCAAAAAACTGCCAAAACTATGATACCATACCATACCATATTTTTTGACAAACATCTTCCAGCAACTAATAATTATTCGGTGGCCCACTTTTGGATCCTGATCCACCAGTTGAGAATGCCTGCTATAAAGCTCTTAACTTTCAAAATTGTATCTAGGGGCTTCATTGGTGGCTTATGTTTATATTTTGTTGCATTCTTCAGCTGTTATGGATTTGTCTACTTGTCCATTGTAAGTTTCTTAAAGGCTGTTGCAAGTTTCAGGATTGAATAATTTTGTAAGAAAATTCAATAAATAGGTATTATGAATTCAGATTGTGTCTGTGTATATGTCAGTTGTGGGGTTACACTATAGGATTGGTAGATTTTATTTAAGGGGATCACATCAGACAGGATTTTTTGCTTTGCTGTGGAGTGCAAAGCCAAGGACATGGGGCTCTCAGACAAACGGACAACCATAACAGAGGAAGTGCAACTCGTGACCTCCGGCCTTTATAGTTTTGGCTTTGGCGCTGCTTGCTGGTTGTTTAGTAAAAGTCCATGATGCCACACAATAATCAATATTGCAACAAAATCAATACATCACAACAACACAAAGCTCTCCATTTCACAGCAGTGTACTGTTTCTGTAAGATAAAATGTACAAAAGTTCAGATTTGAGTCATGGTTTTATTTATTATTATTGTTCTTGGCTTAGTCTCTTAAATTTTTATTTGACCCATTTTGACTAGTAAATGAAGAGATAGATCCTCATGTGACCTTTTATTGTTTGTAAAATGCTAAATTCACTGAAAATAATTATTCAAATGTTTTAAAAGTCTCACTTTCATTCTTGATGCTATGAGTCAAAAGTGACTCCCCATTCAGAGCGATATCACATCACAGTCGACATGTGATCCACTATGAAACTGCTGTCGGTCACACTAGGTTAGTAAAGGTCTGGTGTGTTGTTGTGTACCTTGCTTTTGGATATTTATGGGGAATTGTGTGGGAGCATGGATGACACTGGACAAATCGTACAGCTAACCATAAGCAGGATTTAGTCTGGGTAAGATCACTAAATTACTCAAGCGTGATATATAAAACCACTTCATGCATGTTATTGATGAGAAAATGTTATAACACGGTAAAAAGCTCCAAAAGATGATTTTGCATAACACAGTTTAGCTGAACTTAGTTAAGTTATTATATATATAATTTATTGATATTGTCATTGAAGATAGTCTTTTTCTCATATCATGTAGCCATAATATTAAGCTCAGCTGACTTTTCAGATCTTTAAATCATGTTTCTCCTTCTCATTTACACACTCAGTGTTTTAAGTAATCTGCATTCTCCTGTATTCAAGATGCTCCAAAAAATTTAATTTTCCCTTACACCCCATCCCCGCCCTGTGCTCTGTACTTCTCATTTTTTTGCTCTTAAAATGTGACACATGTAGGATTCAGCAGCACCGTTTAACATGATCATGAGGCGCAATATTTACCTTACATATGATAGAACCAAATAGATACATTTTGTTTAGATACACCAAATAGAACATTCAGTTTAACATAACTAACTGGCAAGAATTGCTTGTTTACAAAAAAATAAATAAATACTGCCCAGTAAACCAATAAAAGTTGTAACATTTATAGGCTCATATTAAAGGTGCACTATGTAACTTTTCTGGTGGAGGGTCACCTACTTGTCTCATGAAAATCTTAGTGTTTTGCTGGGAATCCTCCACAATATGACATTAAGCTTCAACTAGTGTCATTTATTTAATTCTAGGCATTTTTATTTTATAATTTTTGGAACCTGTCAGAAAAAGATTAAGATCTCAATGAAGAAAAAAAAGGTTTCAGACCCTCCACCTAGAAACGTACACTACCACCACAAAAAGTTTGGACACACTTTCTCATTCATGTTTATTCATTATTTACATGACAAAGAAAACAGACCGTGAATGACAGGGTGTGTCCAACTACATCCTGCACCACTTTAAATGAACAAATTTGCTTGTGACGTCAAATGTGGAAGTAACTTACCATTGTTGACTTTTCATATAAATTCCATGATGTTTGCATTTTGCAGACCACACTTGTATCACCCAGCATCAGACCCTTTAACGACTGACGTATTATACTTCCATCACTTTAGCGTCTGCTTTGATGAACACTAGTCTTCCATGACCCATTACTGTTGAACACAAGATTGACAAAAGGTTTTAAGATGCTATAATATAGAGTAATATTTGTATTTATAAATAGTGACACTGCTTTTATTTACGTTTTTATACAGTTTTGGCTAATGCGTCGCTATAGTTCTTTTACAGTGACCAGTGAAGTTTGCATGACCAACCAATGCAGTCGCCTGGCATATGCAGAATGATACCTCTGTACTTTTTATACTGAAGGATATCAGTCTGGTCACCGCATCTTGAGTTCAAACACCTTAAACTACTACCATTGTTGCCCTTGTTTTATTAATACATAATATAAGTTTTGTGTGAGATAAGTCTTCTTAAAATAAAGTTAATAAGTGAACAGATGTGACCCTGCTTCTCTCATGTATGATGTTTGTCATTCTGGTTTAAGTACTGAGGTGATAGTCAGGAAGAGGGAGGGGGAGAGATGCTTTAGGGGAGAGACTCAGGGAACCTGGCCTGGGCCCTGTCCTGTCCATATCTGCTGTAACAAAGAATAAATCTTTTTTGTATTTCAAAACTCACCAGGATTTGCAAATGGATTACTCGTCAAAAGAGTTATTTTTTTACACAACAACCCTGTCACAAAGCAGTGCCATTTAGTAACAAGATCTTTCAAATGTAATATACAGTAAAGAGTATTACTACCCAAATGTTCTTGTTGTATTCCAAATGTACATATTTTCTCCAAATGAAAAATACTTGAGTCTATTTTTTCCACATATTTGAGCTTGCCCCAGCTATATTTTACATGCAACTCTTGAGGTCAAAATATGTCTGCTGTGTGCTGTCTGCATCTAACTATACAGAGAGTTTTTGTCAGATAATCAGGAAGTGTGTGTTAGTATGCTAGTTGTTGTTAGCTTTACTGTGATGGTAAAACTGCTCTCTGTCCATTGACACTTGTGACTAATTAGTATTGTCAGAATGGATATGGTATTTTCATTTTATTTCAAGCATTTTTACTTTTACTATGATTTTAGCTTGACATTAGATTTAACATTAGATTAAAATATATTATCAATTTGAAACATACAATGAAGTAAGGCAGGTAATATACAACAAAGCAATGAACTTATATTTGACCCATAACAAAATACATTTTAAAGTGGAAAAATAACAAATTGAACTATATTTAACACTTGCATGTTCCGCCCAGTAGAGATACACTGAAGTTTCTCTGGGTCAATTTGAACTCAGAGAAACTCAGCCATAAAATGACATATTCTTATCATTTTGGGCTCTAAACACTATTTGGTCAATTGGCAAGTGGGATCTGTCAAAACTTTGTGAAAATATTTTTGGGGATTTCTAAAAATTTGTTTTTTGACTGAAAGCAGAAAGTTATGTTGGAAGTTCTTCTAGGGCCAGTTTAACTCCAACTTGTTTCTCTTGCAACTCAGCCATAAAATAACATGCTCTTATAGTTTTGGGCTCTATTTTTAGCCTGACTTCAGACTGATGCACTGATGCCAAATGTATTTTCATTTTTATTTTTAATTTAGATCATTAACTTTACCAAAAAAAAAAAAATGCATTTTTGAACCTCACATTGTCTAACTATACATTTTTGATAGTGTAAAGAACAAACACTATTTGGACAATGGCCAAATACCACTAGATATAATCGGCCTCACCTCTACACACAAATTTGCCTCTGGAACCCAACTCCTTGAAAACCCGGTGAACAAGTGGGTCACTTCCCTGCACCTTCAGGTCACAGACAAGTCTTTCACTGTTGTGTTGGCCTACAGGCTGAGCAGCTGTGTGGAGTAC
Source organism: Periophthalmus modestus (assembly GCA_019594935.1). NCBI lineage: Eukaryota > Metazoa > Chordata > Actinopteri > Gobiiformes > Gobiidae > Periophthalmus > Periophthalmus modestus. The sequence goes on from JAIEZT010001320.1 coordinate 49,968, forward strand.
CCTGCCTTCTTGGAGTCCCTGGGAGAGGCACTAACTGGGGACTCTGTTATTCTACTGGGGAACTTCAACACCCATGTGGGCAACTACCATGACACCTGGAGAGGGGTGATCGGGAAGAATGGCCTCCCTGATTTCAACCTTAGCAGTGTTCTGTTATTGGTACGGCAGTTTGCCCATAACAAAGGATGCACACGGACGTGGATCAGTGCACGTGGCATCAGGACACTCTAGGTTGGGAATCACTGAGGTGGTTGGTAAGCTTTTTGGTGGCAAGGCTCCAGGTGTGGATGAGATCCATCCTGAGTATCTTAATTCTCTAGAATCTAGAGCAGCCCCATATCATCTAGATAATTGTTTAGAACTATAGTGGAAATGATGAAGTCCACTTTTAGACCTGGTTTAGTCCCAGATTAGTCCAGTTACAGTCCTATTATAGAACTGATTTAGATTTGGTCGAACTTGGGAAGCCACATCTTTTGTTTGGTGGTACTTGGTGTAAAAGGTTTGAGAGTCATTGTTCTAAACTTTCCAATATAACGTCCAATATAAACCCAATCCCATTTTGATCCACTGCACTGCGTCCTCCAGCCCGATAGAGGTCCCTGTCTCCCCCCTCGTGTATAATAAAGCTGTCACAAGAAGAAGAAGTCCGGACCTAAACGCGCCTGTCTCTTCCACGCTGCTCGTGCGATCATGTTTACACTCCTGATCTCTCCTCCTGTCCCAGCGGAGCAGCGTGTGCAGGCTGTGGCCGGACGGAGCGCGCTGTGACCCAATGACAAAAAATCGATGCACTGGGCTGATATCCTTAATTCCTTCATTCATTAAAAATAAATAATTACATATATTTTAAAAGCGAGTAACACATCGAGGCACCATGTAGAAATGAAACTGATGGCACTTTTAATACCCTGGACTCGTCATTAAAGAATACTGCAAACTCACCGTACTTAGATGTATAAATGAGTTCTACGAGCAGTGCAGCTGGAGGATTTATTCATCTTTTTACTGTTGTTACTGCAACTTCCAAAGATGTCAGAAAAATACCTCTCCCTTGTCCTGAACTGTGGTTGTACATGTGCATCTTTTCTGTAAATACTGAAGCTTTTCGTGCCAACAAATCCATGTAATGTACAAGCTCGAGCACAACATGTCAGCACAGAACCAACGTCTTCCACCAAAATACAGCGTCTTTATGTTTCTTATCTCACTTTGATTCAAATTCGGTAATTCTCATTTTAGATTACTTAGTTCTTTAAGAATTAGATCATTTAATTTATACCAGTCTCCGATCTTTACTTCTTTTTACACCTATAGTATTTATATTAATGATTTCAAACTAAGCAATTAAACACATCAAATCCAAGTTTCTGGTAAAGGACACACCACTTACTTATTTCTTTGGACACATTATTGCTTTGATTAGAATGTTCCCCAGTATGACAGTAAACCTAACCATCTCCATAGAGACAAACAGGCCAAGTTACAAGTCACATCTGTGGAGAGGCAACCCTGATCACAGTAAGAATGCATGTTTTTCACTGAATTTTGGAGCACTTTAAAAAAGCCATAATTTATAAAGTTAAGGTAGGTGAGTTTTTATACTGTGTAGCTTTCCAGGAGACAAGCACGTAGCTGACTATTCACCAGAAAAGTTACATAATGCCCTTTTAAGTAAACCGTGCAAAAAATATTTACATTTGTATAATTCTTTAAAAAAACACATAAGAATTCCAAATCGCAGTTCTTCTCTTTATTGACAGATTTCCGGATATTCTTTCAGGATACTCTTCTGATCAGCTTCTTCATCTTCTGGAGACACAGTTCCTCTCATCAGCTTCATCAGATCAGAGGACCACAGCTGGACCCTCCAAACCCGTCGCCATGTCAGGACAGAAAGAGAGACAGTGGTGAGACACTGAGAACACATTCAAAAGCAGCTTCTATGGAATTATTATTATTATTATTGTTTTCTTACCTAATTTTTGTGATGAGTTCTTGCGCATCACCTTCTGGAGGTACGTTTTTTCTCATCAGCTTCATCACATCACAGAACCACAGCTGTCCTCTCCAAACCAGTCACCATGAAAAAAGAAGAGACAGTGGTGAGACACTGAGTACACATTCAAAAGCAGCTCCTATGGAAATATTATTTTACCTAATTTTTGTGATGAGTTCTTGCACATCACCTTCTGGAGGTAAGTTTTTTCTCTGGTCAGATTTATCACATCACAGGACCACAGCTGGACCCTCCAAACCAGTTACTATGGAAAACAGAGAGAGACAATAGTGAGACATTGAGTAAACATTAAAAAAAAGCTACTATGGAATTATAATTTTAATACATAATGTTTGTGATCAGCTCTTGCGCGTCATGTTCTGGAGGCAGGTTTTTCCTCCTTCAGCTTCATTAGATCGTAGGACCAAAGCTGGACCCTCCAAACCAGTCGCCATGTCAGGACACAGAAAGAGAGACAGTGGTGAGACACTGAGAACACATTCAAAAGCAGCTTCTATAGAATTATTATTATTTGTTTTCTTACCTAATTTTTGTGATGAGTTCTTGCGCATCACCTTCTGGAGGTAAGTTTTTTCTGGTCAGATTCATCAGCTCACAGGACCACAGCTGGACTCTCCAAACTAGCCACTATGGAAACAGAGAGAGAGTCAATAGTGAGACATTGAGTAAACATTCAAAAAAGCTACTATGGAATTATAATTTCTTACCTAATGTTTATGATCAGCTCATGCGCATCATCTTCTGGAAACACATGTTTCTCTCGTCAGCTTCATCCATCACAGGGCCACAGCTGTCCTCTCCAAACTAGTCACCATGAAAAAAAGAAAGAGACAGAGGTAAGACACAGTACATATTCAAAAGCAGCTCCTATGGAAATATTATTTTCTTACCCAATTTTTGTGATTGACTCTTGTGCGTCATCTTCTGGAGGCAAGTTAAACAAAACAACAAAAAGAAGAGAAGCAGGGACTGTCCCACCGACCCACGAGTCAGTGAAACACACCCAGACCTCGAGAGACAATCGGGGAACAGTGGCTCAGTTCTTAGAGCGTTATTCCCCCCCAACCCGAAGGCCGGAGGATCGAGTCCTGCTCGGACCAAGTTCTGTCATTGTGTCGTTAGGCAAGACACTTCATGAAAGTGGTGTGTGTGTGTGTGTGTGTGTGTGTGTGTGTGTGTGTGTGTGTGTGTGTGTGTGTGTGTGTGTGCGAATGATTGGTGGTGGGCGGAGGGGCAGATGGCGCAAACTGGCAGCCTCGCTTAAAAACCTCCGCTTTAAAAATCAATCAATCAAGAAACCACTCAAGAAAAAAATGGAGTGGTGGGCGTGATTAAAAGTAATAAATGTCGCCCCAGAAAGTACAAGGTGTACTATGCAGGAATTTCGGTAAAACTGCAATACTCCAATTCAATTCAGAATAGTAATTACATTTAACTCAGCAATTTAAGGTGTTTGTTGTTTCATGAAATCCTACATAATATTTCCTTAACTTCAATCAACTTATTTTTAAAAATCAAAGAATCAAAAAAAAAACCACTCAAGAAATAAATGGAATGGTGGGCGCGATTGAAAGTAATAAATGTCACCCAGAAAGTACAAGAAGTGCTATGCAGGAATTTCGGTAAAACTGCAATACTCCAATTCAATTCAGAATAGTAATTACATTTAACTCAACAAGAAAAGGTTATGTTTTTATCTTCAATTTTTGTTGTTTAATGAAATCTACATAGCATTCCTTAAATTCAAACTATTCCTCTTAAAATCAATAAATCAATAAATCAATTGGATTTGGGGCGGGCGGGGCCGTTGAAGGTGGTAAATGCCGCCGCAGTGAGCCAAGCTCTGAGTCTCAGAGGCTGAGTTCAGTCCTCGTCCGACTCGGAGTCTTGGTGGTGGTGCCAGTAGCATCTGAAGCCTCAGAACGTCCCAGCAGAGGTGGAGGGGGAGGGTCAGGGTCAGGGGAGAGGTCAGGGTCGGAGGAGGAGAGGCGCGGCCGCTTGGAGCTGGTGTCCTCAGGGTCTTCACATCTGTCGCGCTTGCGTCTGCTGACAGGAGAAGGAGGGCAGGAGGAGAAGCGTGGCCTCTTGGAGCTGGGGTCTTCTGCAGCTTCGTCCCTGCCGCGCTTGAGTCCGCTGGGAGCAGAAACCACCGGAGGAGGGCAAGGAGCAGGAGGAGAGCAGGGTGCTCGCTGCTGAGGAGAGGGGGTCGGGGCACGACCCTCTGGCTCCACAGCTTGAGCAGGAAGCTCCCTCCAGTTCACCGACCACAACTCCATGGCTTTGACAAGGAGACACATCTCTTCGGTGTCTTCTTCAGGGATGCTCCGGTCCTCTTCATCAGACGACCCAGAATCGTCACTGGAGTCCTCTTCATCAGACGACCCAGAGTCGTCACTGGAGTCCTCTTCATCAGACGACCAAAGTGCAACCCTGTAACCACCTACCAAAACTGACCTTGGTCGTCCTCGTCCGAGGAGTAGAGGTCTGGACGCTCCTCCTTCGGAAGGTCCACATCCTGTGCAACAGGTTTGACAATGTTAAACACCCTTTAAATTGTAGCTAAAGCAAGTCTACCACAGGAATACTGCCACAGGCTCTAATGACTACTACTACTACTTCTGAAACTGCAATCCGTGTAATTCTGTTTCATTTGTGACAAAAGGCATAGTCCAGTAAACTCAGAAGGCTCCGAGCTGGGCAGGTAGAGCAATTCACGCCGGGGAGATAGCCAGGGAGGCAGAGCGTGCGAAGTGGACAGGTGTGCGCTGAGGTCCGATGCTGGGGACCTCAGGAGGAGGGAGTCTTTATAACCTCCATATACCATCTGCCTAATGCGCCTATCTCTACGTCCATGGCTACTACGCATGTTTTGCACATCAGGAGTGGCAAGATTGGGCCCCTTGTCTTAATTTGGTAAGATTTTGGATTATGTGGATCTCCTAGACCAGCCCAAAAGATTTAAAAGTGATGCACATCTTTTGATATATTGTTATTACAAAAATTATATAATAGTCAACAGTCTGAGTCTGAGTCAACAGACATTAAGTTTATGGCAGTAAGGGGTACTGGACTATTCTTCAAAACTCTCAGGGGGTCTGCCACATAGATATAATTAACATAATTCAACTATGTCTAAGGTATGTTAAACCCATCTAAAACAAACAAACCTCACACAGGAGGCTCAATTTAAAGCAAAACAACAGCGTTGCTATGGAAATAAAACATGTTTTCAAAGCATTTTTTAAATATTCCAATTTAGAACGGCGCCATTTTGTTTGAGAAAATGCCACTGCAGCCCTGATGAATTTACACGCCCAGAAAATTAAACACACATGATTTACAATAAATGTGACAATAACTCTTGACTTCGCACTGTGAAGATATATTTAGACCAGTTTCACCAACTATTTGTCATTATCCAAACTGAAATCTTCAACCTATCAAATGTAGCTGTCAATTTGCATAAACCTGAAAACTAGATCACTAAGGAGGTCTGTAGCATGTGGACAAAACTGTTCTTAACTCATTAAGTATTTGGGCTATTTTGATAATAGTTATCATAACTGATCATAATTGAATGATATTTGATTGATTTTACCTCCATGGAGAAGATCCAACGTTCCGTGATGGGGCGGGCCAAGCAGCGAGCCATGTCGATAAGAGTTTTCACACTTTTAAAAAAAAAGGGATATCAGAGAGTTAGTAAGTGTTGTGACTAAGTTTTACAACCCGCGAAGGGTAAATAAGAGATGAATACAAAAGTTACGTACAGTTGTCCGCTGAGCGTTCAAGTGAGAGTGCGTGAACTGAGCGCGCGCAGGGTTTATATACTGCGCGGGGGTTGCTATGGCACCGACGCACCGACGCACACCGCGCGTCAGTATTTGTTTTAATCCCAAATGTAAACCAACTTTACATTACATTACGCTGCATCATACTGCTCCATTTCACTCAAACTAGCCCTGAAAGTGGCTCACTATTTATAGTAAAAGCCAAAAGTAAAATCTGTGAACTGGACACAAAAAGTTGTAGGAGTGAAGACATTTCACTGCTCATCCAAGCAGCTTCTTCAGTTCTGGTCAGATTACTGGTAGACACTGCCTTATATCTATCTGAAGAGGAGCTAACTACACTGAGTGTGTCCACCAGCGGCTTGGATGAACAGTTGTAAACATGCATTCTTACTGTGAGCAGGCTCACCTCTTCATACATCTCTACATAAATGTAATTCATCATACGTTTAAACCAGTGTTTTCTCAACTGTGGCACGTGTACCACTGGTGGTACACAAGCCCTTATTCTCCTTTTTATTCTCTAGATCAGGGGTCTCAAACTCAAAATTAGCCCCCCCCCCCCCCCCCCCCCCCCCGTATAGTATTTGGCTTCTTTCTATAATACTGTGCTTATTTTTTTTTTTTTTTTTCTATCTACGAAGGTTTGAACTTTGAGAGTGTTTAAAAAAGAGAAATGTGAGAAAATGTTAAAGCTTGTCTGACGGTGCGACCCTATAATTGGTCCGGGTTACTGGGGGACTGTTATTACCGATGCACAGGTGCCACTATGTGACTGCAGACTATCTCCCAGTCCTATTTCGGCACGAAGGCAGAGGAGCACCCTTCGTTGGCCGAGCACTTCGAACAGCATTTCGAAGTGTACTTTGAAACTGTGCATGAGGCGAATTGGGACATGGCCAATGACCGACAAATAACGGTGCGACCCTGTAATTGGTCCGGGTTACCGGGGACTGTTATTGCAGATGCACAGGTATCACTATGTGACCGTAGACACAGGAGGCTGCACTGAGCTCTTTACTTTTCTTTTATCCCACCACATAACCATCACTTTGATTTATTTTGTCAGAGAGAGACCTCATATGAACTCTCTAAGTGCCATTGACGTGCGTGTGTAAATATATGAATATATTTATGTACATTGATATACGTGTAATATCCGCTGAACAGCAACTTAAAAACACTTTTTTTGTGTTGTGAACGCAACGCGCTCGGACGAATGTGGCGTGTGCTCAATAGAAACGAGGCACCAGGCACAGAAGAAAACACTCCATGGCATCGCTCCTGTAACTTTCACTCATTGAGAGATGTTTCTCTGCATCAAACCGATGTCCCGCCCCGAGAGCCATATACCCCACCGTGATTGGTAGGTTCGTTCAGCTCCGCACACAACACTGTAAAGTGCCACACATGTCAAACTCGCGAGTCTGAGACCTTTGATCTAGAGTCTAGATGGTGTGGGGCTGTCTTGGCTGACACATCTCTGCAACGTCGCGTGGTGGTCAGGAACACTCCTCAGCCTCCCCGATAAGGTCTATTCTGGTCTATTCTTGGATTCAGGAGGAGCAGTGTGGTTTTTATTCTGGTTGCGGAACATTGGACCAGCTCTATACTCTCCACTGTGCACACGAGGGCTCATGGAGTTTGCCCAACCAGTACACATGTGCTTTATGGATCAGCAGAAGGCATTCAACCGTGTCTGTCATGGTTCCCTTTGAGGGCTTGCTTCAGGAGTATGAGGTCTGGGGCCCTTGCTAAGGACTGTCCAGTTTCTGTATGGCCTGAGCAGGAGCTGTGTTCACATTGCCGGGTGTAAGCTTGACTTGTTCCCAGTGCATACTGGAGTCTTCCTGGGCATTGTCACTGGTTCTGTTCATTGTATTTATGGACAGAATGTCCAGCCGCAGTCAGGGGCTGGTGCGGGTCCGGTTCAGGAACCACAGGATCTTGTCAATGCTGTTTGATGATGTTGTCCTAATAGTTTCATTGAAACCAGGACCTGCAGCAGATACTGGGGTGGTTTGCAGCTGAGTGTGAATTGGTTGGATTAAGAAGCAGCTCCTCCAAATCTGAGGCCATGGTTTACGACCAGACAAAGGTGGCTTGCCCTCTCCAGGGGGATAGAGAGTTCCTGTCTCAAGTGGAGGAATTCAAGTATCAGTGCAGTGTCTGCAGTGATGCTGTTGCTGTATCGGGCTGTGTTGTGGTGAAGAAGGAGGCAAAGCCAAAGGCAAAGCTCTGGGTTTACCAGTCAATCTATGTCAATCTACCCTCACCTGTGGTCAAGAGCTTTGGGTAATGACCGAAAGGACAAGATCGCTGATACAAGTGATCGAAATGAGTTTGATCTGTAGGGCGGCTGGACGCTCCCCTAGAGAAAGGGTGAGGGGCTCAGGAGTAAAGCCACTGCTCCTCCATGTTGAGAGACATTCTTTCCTGATGCCTCTTGGACACCTCCTTTGGAGACCTTCCCGGCATGTCCCACCAGGAAGAGGCCCCAGGGAAGGCCCAGGACATGCTGCAGGGACTATGTCTTTCGGCTGGCCTGGGAGCGCCTTGGGGTCCCACCAGAGGAGCTGGAGAAAGTGTCTGGGGAGGTGGAAGTTTGGGAGTCCCTGCTTAGTGTGCTGCCCCAATGACGCAGCCTCGAATAAGCAGAAAATGGATTCTATAGGTAGCCTGACTGTATACTGGCACTGATGCCAAATTTACCTTACACATATATATTTAGTGCCAGTAGGCCTTGACTGTGTGAACAAAATGCTTTTTGTTTTTAAATTTATTATGAATCCCTGTAACAGTGAAATTATGTTACTGTACTGGAATAAAAATAATTGTTGAATTAGAAGGTTGGAGTGGTCTAAATTTAGTGTGGGTGCTGATGTTGAAGTTCTTAGGGCTCACTTAAGATTTTTCCATTCATTTCAATGGGATTCAGTGAATCCTGCTTACATTTCTGTATTTGACCTTTCATACCAACTTTCATTCCAAACTCCAGACTGAGAACTTTAATATACATATCATAGAACCTCATTTACATGATTTTGGATTTATCTTTTTTTTCATAGTTTTAAGGCTTCCAAACCTCCTGTGGTTTGGTTGCAAGAGAACATGTTGTCTTAAAGAGGTACAGATCTCTGTAGGAGGTTCTGGCACTGTTTAAATTGTGTGATTTCAGTTGTTCTAAAGCTCCAGTAACATATTTAGAATGATATTTTATCCCTGTCTTAGTGCTCATCTTTTATTAGACAAAGTTCCACTGTCCAGACACTTACATGGCCTCATACACGAGCTGGTCTTCTATTGTTTACCTGCAGAGTCAAACAGCTCAGAACCTTCAATAATATCATCCAAATTAATAAATTCTGATGTAAAACTGTGCTATCAATAATTTTTGAAAAAGCATTTGTGAGGAAAAAAGCGCCATTTGGCTATATGTAAACACTTTGGGGGCTTAAAATTATGACAAAAAGATATATAATATAATAAGTGAATATTATGAGATCCATCTTTAATAAGATATGTAAGCAGGGTTTCCACACTACTCCACACGTGGCCACTCCCACCTTCTAATTCACAAAACATTTTTTATTTCACTACAATCATGGAATTTCACTGTTATAGGGCCTTACAAATTCACAAAATTCACTTTTTTGCACAATCAAGACCTATAGTTTACATACACTATAAAAAGACATTTTGTTTTGTTTCCGCACTGTCTAATATGAAATAAGACTAAACTTTTCCTTTTTCAGGTCAATTAGGATTAACAGAATTGTTTGTATTTCATAAATGCCAGAATAATGAGTGAAGGATTTCTTAAGACAATTACTTTCTTCAAAGTCAGAAGTTTACATACATTTCATTAGTATTTGGTACCATTGCCTTTAATCTGTATGACTTGGGTCAAACCTTTTGGATATCCTTCTGCAAGCTGCTCACAATAGTTGGCAGGAATTTTGGCCATTCCTTTTGACAGAACCAGTGTTACATTTTTTGATATAGTAGCCTTTCAAACACTGCAACTGATATTTAAGGCCTATATAAATAAATCTACCTGAAAATATTCAAAAAACTTTTTAATTTGAGAGGCTGAATAAATTTCAAATCAGTGCCCAGGTGGATAACTAAGAAAAGCTTTTGTGCTCCAGTATATGAAATTAGACTATGGAAAAGTCTGTCACTGGAATTACAAGAAGGTGTAAATATAAAGCATACATTTTGCCAGTTCAGACAAATACAGTGTACATCCAAATTTTGAACAATGCTCAGACTTAGATGGGAAATGCTACAGTGATTGTAGATTGTAGATTGAAGAGGTGTCGGTCTACTGCTGCCCATTATGCTATTGGGCAAGACTTGTCTTAAAAGTTTGGTACACAAAATACCAATTTCCCTATTATCATAATTGTAAACAATATTATGCAATATTTATCTTTCACCATGAGGTTTTAGAATATTTAAAGCCATACAGTATGTAACTTTTTTTTCCCCAAATAATAAATTAAATAATATTTTTTACTATGAATATTTTTATTGCACTGAAAAATAACATGCATCCTTAGTGTGAGTAGGGCTTGCATCTTCACAGAACAGACTCCTGGAGAAGGCCCTGCTTGTTGTTCCTCTGTCTATTATGTCTATGGAGAATGTTTCCATAAAATCATGCAGTTGACCTCTACAAGTTACATACTCTCACTATAATTATGGAAAAAGTTAACATAGTGTCCATGGCTGCTCAAAAACATTTATTTTTCATGCTAGTATTAATTGCATGCGTGTTTTTGAAAAAATACTGTCACCTGTCTTTTTTTAAATGTACTTTTAGAACACAGAATATAAACTTTTTATTTGAGGAAACACATTTATTTCCATCCACCAATACAAAATCTTCACACAATCTCATAACAGTCACAATTCCACACATACAAACTATCACAGTGGAACGGCATAATGCTGTTACTGCAATACCCACAGGAGGGCGCTGTTTACTATGAATACTGCCTGAATGAAGTCAAACCTGTTGGCCTTGTCTGTGTCATAACATGCCCACACACTGCCCACGGAGATACATCAAAAATATACAAATTAATACTTCATTACTAAAAATTATATGTATTCTTGATATATTTTTGGTGCTCTCCTGACCATGTCCAGGGCACGACTGTAACAGAAACAGAAATTCTACAAAAATAAAACTTGGTAATAAATCTGACAATGTATTTTTGCAATATTATTCTTTCAAAGAGCAGCCAGACATTTCATCAAATTTATGTAAAATAACTTTCCATGGAAATACAAATAAAGAAAAAAAAACTGGCAGAGCAATGTCAGTAAACAAACTTTGATTGTATCTTAAAACATGATTAATATTGAATTAATTCTCTTTTTTATGCATTCAATTTTAACAAACTTACATACCAATATGGCTTTACCCGTATTTGCAAACACGCTAATGTGGCAGACCAACACACATTTTACGATTTAAATAACTTTAAATCCATGCATTAGCTGTGATTTTTATGCACACAAATTAAATTAATATAAACTGTGTGAAGAAACTGAATTTGCAGGGTACTAAGCCTCACTACACATTCAAATTATAAAAAATTCTACTTATATATAAAAAAAGACAAATGGCGGCATCGTTTTTGTTGATACAAGAAAGTTTACCTCTCGCAAAACTTAAAACATTTGACACATTACAGAAGGATCAGCTATTTTTCATAATCTTTATATAGAATGTTGGCATAGCTCCCATTGGTAAAGCAAATAATGGCAATATTACTATACACAAGTTTTCAAAATAAAATCTTATAATTCAATAACATGAAAACAATACATCCACATTCTATTCCATGCCATACATAGAACATTGTAACTCATTGTAGTTCATTGTAGTCCATAATCCATGTTAAGTGTATCAAATTGGCACATTGCGCTTTTCAAGTCCAATGCTGTTTAATGTGGAGTCTATTGAGAACTTCTCATTATCTCCTTCTGCCCTGGGCGCAGTCATGGGGACATTATGGAGATATGAGGTGTGGTAGTTTGGATACGATCCCAAAACCAGTGTGTGTGAAAAAGGGCAACCACTGATTTGTCTTAATGTCACAGCTGGGGTGGAGTGTTGCAACTTTCTGATGAGGCACTTTCCATGTCGCCCGATGACAGACGACTTCGGAAAACTAAAAACATGTCGCGGCATCGTCTTCTCCTGTCGAACATCTAGAGTTTCATGTGTCAACCCGGAAATGTCTCCTCTGTTCCCACGCTGAGTAAATATTGCACGAGACACTGTAAAAACCTCTCTCAACGTGCCATTTTAACTGTGGTATTTTGATGTTTCAACTTTTATTTACGCATGTTGAAGTGATTCCGTTTGGTGAGGTTTAGTTCACTACAAAAGCGATAGAGATTCATTGAAGGCTCTTAGCTTGACATTGTCCGGACCCCATCCCTTATGCTTAATTGTTGCCGTAGAGCTTCAATGTCGTTGATATAACCTGTGAAGCACACCCAGTGAGCCATCTCTGACACCTGGAGTCAGTTTCATGGTCAGGAGTAGCTAGCTGGTGGACAATATTGTGCATGTTTAAAGTTCATAGGGGGAAAGTATAGCACCTTGACGAGTGGCACTCAAACACCGGGAAAATATATAAATTCCACATTCAAAGGTCTCTCATGAGAATATGTTCTCCATGGACATCCTAAATGCGGAAAAAGTGAAAAATATATTTTTTAAATGTTATAAAAATTGTCTATCTTAACATTCCAGTCCGTACGCCAACTAGACTATCTGTGCTTGTGTGAATGAGAGAAGCGTGGGGGGCTCACTATAGGAGTCAATGGCCGTATTTTGGGCCGCAGTGAGCCGTTGCTGTTGGGGTAGGACACACTTGGGAGCTGTTGGTCTCGCTGTCTTGGAACTCGGGAGGGTCCTGGCTGTTAGTGGGACCTCCCAGACCTTCGTCCACCTCGTCTTCATCGTCAGTGACTGGGGGGTAGGGTGGCGGGCTGCTCATAGGGGGCAGAGGTAAAGGGGGTCTTGATGATGCTGCTGCTCTGCCGTGACCCTCCGCTTTCGCTGGGGATGAGCAGGCCACCGTTCATGTGTCGGACCACCTCAGTGCTCTGAATGGGATAGGAGGTGGGCATCAGAGGAGGCTGGTACGGGTCTCCTGCTGCAAACACAAAAAAAAGTTACATGTTACTCAAACTTGTGCAACAATCAATTCTCAACTCTTACCCTGGGCTCAAACTGCACACAGGGCAGCTCCAGATTAATTCCACTGGGAGTCTATTTTTGCCAAATGGTGGAGCCTACCGCAATTAATAAAGGAATAATAAATGAATAGTTATTGTATAGTCTCGCATGTGCAACTTCAAAAGCAGTGACCGCAACAGTACAGTAGCAGAGCACCGATGAGTGCGAGTGTCACACCGCAACAAAACCACTCCTAAACAGGAGTTGCAGCTGGACCGGGCGCAGGCTGAGTAAGGCATTAAGCGTGTGAGATGGGGAAGACAATTCTCAATTATAAATCCGGGGATTGGTGGGACTGTTTCCATGGAGTCTAAATTCATTCACTTTGATCCCCATTGTCTTAGTCACATAAAAATATGTATAGTCAATGTTTTTTTTTTATTTTATCGTTTTCCTTTTGTTGTGAAATGTAAAAAGAAATTTGTATACTTCACATTTACTTTTATTGTGTACTGTGCGTTATGGCATCTATTATCAGATTTATGCACTTTATGTTTATGTTATGATTTATGTTTTTTAAAATAGCAGAAATAAATAAATAATATTTTTTTATTAAGTCTGTGTGTATGTTACATTTATAACATAATACCAAACAGTCGCCAGCCGTTACCAACATAAGCTCGTTGACTCACATGAAAATTAATCCAGTTTAAGTAAGTTTCATTATGTTTAAATGACACACAATGTAAGCATGTGAAACCCGCATCTCTGTACAGAAACTGCTCATGCTCTGATTTGATGAAGTGAATATATTTGTAGAGCACACATTTTACACAAAGTAACAGAAAGTGCAAATAATGATGATATTTGATCTAATTGTTGTTTCTTGAGCAATTTTTGCCAGGGAACACAATGGGCAGTATGTTTTCAGGTGTGAATCAAACTGGCACTTGCCTTCAGGTGTGAATCAAACTGGTAACTTTGCCTTAACCCAGCTTTTCAGTTTAAAAATCTCTAATATAACAAAAATCTTGGATCTACTTTACAATTACTTGAGATTGTACACAAAAAAGTGAGTAATTAATATAAAAAATGTGTGTGAGACTTTCATTGATAACAGGCCAACTCCATGTCTGTGCGAACCCAGGACACCCCCTGCAATCACTCTCTAACCTCCTGATCCAGTTTTACACAGATACCACTCAGGATCCTCATGCCAAGACTTGTGGGTGCTAGCCCCACCAGAGTTCAAACTTTACTGCTCCACTAACATTGCATTTCTGGCAAATTATTGAGCAGGAAAGGAATGTATTTGTGTCTATTTATTGTAAAATATATTGAAATATTTGAAAATACAAATAAACCAATACATACACATTAATCAACACATAATAATAAATAGAGAGAATAAAACCATTCCTTGTACTAAGTTGGCAGTGATGCAGTAGGTTTAGTGTTTACCCATCAAATGGAGGGCTGTCTATTTAAAATCTAAGTGTATATGTGTGTGTGTAAAGCAAAAACACTGCAATTTTTGTCAACTCTAGTTACGAGGAGCTTGTTGTGACAAGGGCAGCTGGCTTAAGTGCCAAAATACCATAAGACTGGTTCATTGTGGCAGGAGCCAGAGTAAGAGTAGTATAGGACTACATTGAAAAATTGGCTCATTTTTAGGAGAGAAAGGAGTAGGAAGGAGACTGAATTCTTAAAAACTTAGAAAATGACTTTTTTTATTAGTTAGACTACCAGTCAAAAGTTTGGACACACCCTCTCATTCAGTGTCTTTTTTTCCTTTGTTTACCCCCTTTCTAAATACATAGAAGAAAGAAATCAAATACATCATGCGAGATATACAGAATTATGTAGCAAAGACAAAAACTGAAATAAACTCATAAAATTTTGTTTATATTTTAAATTAAAATCCTCAATGCAGCCACCCTTCGCTTTGTTGAGGGTGGCAATTGTTTTTATTTTTTCAATCTGACACAAGTTTTAGTTATTTTGAGTTTATTTTTTTGTTTATTACAGTCCATATGTGTTCATTCATAGTTTTGATGCCTTCAGTGAGAATCTACAATGCAAATAATTATGGAAAAGTAAATGAAAAACTGTATTAGTGTATGTTGTATGTAAAGTTTTTTTTTTTTTTTATCTCACCAGGGACATGTTGCTGTTGCGGACATAGTTCTCCACTCGGAGACGGCTCTCCTCATCTCGGTCCAGCAGCAGTCTCTCTCTCAGTCTGCGGGAGTTGTTGTGCAGGACCGGTCTGCCAAGATAGTCCACAGCCCCTCCTCCTCCGCCCCCGCCCCGGCCGGAGATGGTGGAGCGGCTGTCCCGGCAGTATGCCTGCTCCTGGGGGGTCAGGTGACAACATAATATGCTCTGGTTACTTTACATTCTTAGACGGTCAGGTATGAACTTCCTTAATCAGATAAGGACTATTTATATAGGGCCAATGTGCACCTGTCAAACTGTTCAGTTTATATTTACATTATTGAGTGTATTGTTGCAACAATATAAGTGAAAAAGGACAGACATGCCGTGTACCACGCTATATATTAATTCAATTGTAAATGTGATTGATTTACGCATTTACAGTTGTTACTTATTAAAAAAATACAAATATAAACATAAATTACAGCTTACATTACAACATCTACAAGCCAGAAAATTTAATCTTTGTATCCTAAAGTGATAGTATGTAACTTTCTGCAAAGTCAGGTGCAAAGTCAACTGCACTATTCCATGAAACAGAAAGTTTAAAACCATACTTCTGACCATTCTGCATGAGGATATATCAGTTTTATTCCATACTGTGAATATTATAGCCAAGGGAGCAAATATTTCAATGGAAACAAACAGGAGGAGGCCCTTCTCCAGACCAAATAAGAGTCAGGTATGTGGAGACGCTAATTGCTTTTAATATTGTATTACTTATGGACAGGAGTTTCGTTGAAATTACTCCTAACAGATTTTTCATCTGTATGAAAGTTTAGTAGGATATAAACATAAATAAAGAAACTATTTTAAAAAATATTTAATTTTAGCTTTTTAGAAGACTGCACTATTAGAAACTAGGTAAAGGGTTAGTTGGCCAGACAATATTAAAATGGATGGCACTACATTGAGAATGGCATGCAGCTCAGAGGGTGGTTCAGAACTTGGCTGACTGGCATGCAGACAGTAAAGCCTCGCTCCCGGCCCCGGGCCCACATGCACAGTTACATAGAGACTGACCCCGAGGGACGACAGGCTGGTCCTCAGGGTGCCCTCCACCCGCAATGGGATGTTCTCCTCTGTCTGGAAGCACAACCACAATAACGCCATCACCAAAGCAGAACTATGGACTTTGTAAGGCTTCATTATTATATTCTGAAACATACCGCTCCTCTGGTGTCTGTGCTGACTGAGTTCATTCTCCTGATAGAGGCCTGTCGAGAGAGCGTAGTGATCTCCTGCCTGTCACAAAACACACACGTAAGACATCCACTCTGCAGAAATCTAAATTCTTTTGTAATAACTTTGCGTGATGTTATTGCTTTGCCTGACTGACACTTTATTTCATTTATTTCAAGCATTTTTGACTTACATTTTAGCTTGACATAAGATTAAAATATATTGTTATCAATTTGAAATGTACAGTGTAGTAATGCAGGTTATATGTAACAAAGCTATGAACTTATATTAGACCATAAGGGCTGAAACTATATTAAACCCTTGTGTGTTCCTCCCAGTAGAGTTGCGTTGAAGTTCCTCTGGGGATCAATTTGAACCTAATTTGTTTCTCTTATAAGTCACCCGTAAAATAACATACACTTATAATTTTGGGCTCTGTTTTAGCCTGACTTCAGACTGATGCATTGATCAATGCACTGATACCAAATGTATTTTAATAAAAAAAATAAAAAATGTTAAACCTTAAAATGTCCTGTAACTCTTTCCATCAATATGCTGAACAAACGTATCACCCACAGTGTGTATGTATTGTGTGTGTGTGGTGTGTGTGTGTGTGTGTGTGTGTGTGTGTGTGTGGTGTGTGTGGTGTGTGTGTGGTATATATATTATATAGATAATATATATATATATTATATATATATAATATATGCGTGTGTGTGTGTATATATATAATATTTATATATAAACATCGCCCACAGTATAATATTTATATATAAACATCACCCACATTAAATTTAGACCACGCCCACCTTCTAATTCACCAAATATTTTTTTTTACTATATAAATATAAAGTATATTTGGTATCAGCGCATTAGTCTGAAGTCAGACCACAAAAATATTATTTTAAGGCAGAGTTAGTTAAAAGAAACAAATTGGAGTCATATCTATATATATATATATAAAGAGAGAGCGAGAGAGATACATAGATACAGCAACCATAATGTAAATAATGGTGAAAAACTAGTCTAAATTCCACAATAGTTATGATTAGACTAATAAAAATAGATGACAAACCTTTATTTTATTAAGTGAATTGAAATGATCTGCTGATGACACACAGTTGAAACCAGGAGTTTACATACACTAAAAGACCATAAGTGTTTTTTCCCCTCACTGTATGATATGAAATCAGACTAAACTTTTCCTGTTTTAGGTCAATTAGGATTATCAAAATTATTTCTATTTGCTAAAATACCAGAATAATGCTGTAAAGGATTTTTATGACAATTTTTTCATTACTTTCTTCAAAGTCAGAAGTTTACATACAGTAAGATTACTATGCCTTTAACAATTAGGGAAAACCCAGTTGATGATGATGATGCCATGTTTTTGGAAGCTTCTGATAAGTTTAACATCATGGGAAAGTCAAAAGAAATCAGCTAAATATGAGGAAGAGAATTGTGATCAAGTCTGGTCATTCTTAGTTGCAATTTTCAGACACCTGAAGATGTCATGTTCATCTGTTCAAAAAATTATACGCAAGTATAAACACCATGAAAATGTCCAGCCATTATATCACTCAGTAGGGGAGATGGGTTGTGTCATTATCCACAGTGAAACGAGTACTGATACAGATTACAGTCTGCAAATGCACATAGGGACAAAAATCTTAATGCAATGGTACTGGAAAAGGGCAAACTTCTGACTTTGAAAAAGTAATGAAAAAATTGTTTGTTAAAAAATCCATCTCGCATTATTTTGGCATTTAGCAAATAGAATAATTTTGGTAATCCTAATTGACCTAAAACAGAAAAGGTTAGTGTGTCATGTCAGACAGTGAGAAAAAAAAAAAAGCATATGTGTCCTTTTATATAGTGCATCTAAACTTCTCGGTTTCAACTGTAGGTGGAGGGATTCTGTTTTAGAACTCACACTACTTCCTGTATTCGTTGTGTACTTTCTCTTCTCAGCTTTAATTGCACAAACTTACATTGGGGACTAATTAAAACTAATAATACATATTGATCACAGGTAATATCCACCAAACCAAGTCATAATTAGAAAAAATATGAAAACCTGTCAGATGTGGTTAAGTAGATTTAAAACCACCTTAACTGCTTAATTATTGTAATTCCATATTTCAGTCAACAGTTTATCTCAAACAAGTCCATCTATAGGGCTGAAAGGAAAAGTATCCAATGTGATTGCAATTCATGCTCACACGAATCACATTTTCAGAACATGTTTTGTAACTCAACTAAAGGGTGAGTAGTTGTTTATGCAGAGTAAGACAGGATATTTTGTTGAGGAAATGATGATATTCAAAAATTGCAGCCTTTGTGATTTGCTATTGTGTCGATTCAAACTGTGCCCTTGCAGCACTAGCACATATATGTATGTTCAGCTAATTTCACACATCTTGCAGTTCCTCTAACCCTACATCAGATTACATGTACAGTTTGCCAAGACTTCTGCATCACCGTGAGAACAGTTTGTAATAAATACAGTGTTATGGATATGTACTTCTTCTCTGTGAGTTCCTTCTTGAGTTTCTTGTTGCTGCGCTTGTGGTGACAAGTCACACTGATGATTATGATAAGCATGAGGAGAAGAAGACCCCCAGCTGCCGCCCCCACAATGATCATCAGGAAGTTCTCCATAGGCCACACCCTGCTTCTCCGTCTCTGGACAGCACAGGACAGAAGATGTTAAAGGAGCTGTACCTGATTTTTGCTCTCTTAAAAACTATTTTTCTATTTCTGTATTACACAAAATTGGCTTTTGTAAGCTTTGTAAAATGTTGTAACCTCATCAAAACATACTCAGAGTTGTGTTTGTTTCATTGTGTTTGGGTAATTTCCGTAATGCTTTTTTATTATTAGTCAGTCTACATCTCAAAATCTCAAAATGCCCTGTGTCCACCTTGCGATGTCATGAAGAGGTAGTTTTCAAGTTAACAGCTACCTTTACCTTTTGTTCAGTAGATTGGCAATTCCAGGCTGAAATTATCCAAATGATTGCAGTGAAGGAGTATGGAGTTTAAAAACACATTGGAGTGCATTCTGTTTGAGAGAAGAACTCAGCTTAAATATGCAGGGTGTGTGTTAAACATGTGAATGAAACAAAACACAACTCGGGTTATGTTTTTGATGAGGAAACAAGATTAAAATAGATCAGAAAATAGCATATAAAACGGGCCTTTAAATGGTTTGCAGTGGTCTTCACCTACCTAACAGTACACAGCTGACCTATTGCAACCTCAAGAGCTGCTTATATAAATATCTGGTCTGGGACAAGACAAATTTGCTCAAATACATGGGAAAATAAATCACTGGGACTTTAAAGAAGGATCATGCTTTTTGTCAGGCATTTAGAACTAAATTATAATATATATATATATATATGAGATTATTATTTCACATTTTGTGTAGGGATGTTCAATATTATATACCCAATACACATACTTGAGTACTCACCAATACACAATACCAATGTCGAGCATTATTTTTTACAGGGGTTCTAAAGATTTTCATAATATAGCCTCCTTTTCCACTAGAATATTTATTGAGAGGTGTTTTAAATTTCAATTAATTTTCAACAATGCAGGCCTGTCCACCATTATTTGGTAGTACCTTAATATTTACTTCTTCCTACTTACTATACGTCGTCCCTTGTTGCTAGGGAACAACTTTTAGCATAACAGTGAGCGTTATCTTACTTTTAGCACAGTTGCTCCTTGACTAACATGTCATACCTCTTTTAAGGTTTAGATCCTGCCCTATTCAAATACCTCCTCTAACTGCACAAATTCAATTAGTGCTATAATAAACATTTAAAGGTGCACTCTGTAGCTTTTCTGGTTTCCATAGAGATGGTTACAGTTTTGCCTGAAATGTTTACAGTATGGCCGCTTGCATTTATTGAATTGCAGATGTTTTATTGCGCAAAATTGGCCATTAACTTGACCTTTGCGACACCTGTGTCCACAACAAAAGAGAAGGTCAATGCCATACAGTGGAACATTTTCAGGCAAAGCAAAAAACCCCTCACAAGAAAAGTTACAGTGCAATGTGTAGCAGTGCAGTAGTATCTTGTATGTGGGTACTCCTATGGTGACATGGACCTCAGCCTTCCGATGCCAATTGTGTTGTCGGCCACACACTGGTACGTGCCTGCGTCAGACAGACTGAGGGGGCGCTCGAACAGCAGAGTGCCATCAGGCTGAGGGACTGCTCCTTCAGGGACATCTTCACCATCTCTGAAAAAACACACAAGAACAATCAGGCCACACATTTACTGCAGGAAAACAGTAGTATCATTGAGTTAATTGGAATGGTTAATTA
This sequence comes from Periophthalmus modestus, assembly GCA_019594935.1. Lineage (NCBI taxonomy): Eukaryota > Metazoa > Chordata > Actinopteri > Gobiiformes > Gobiidae > Periophthalmus > Periophthalmus modestus. The sequence continues at coordinate 70,729 of JAIEZT010001320.1, forward strand.
TGTAAATGATAAGAGATATTTTATTTAAAGAACACATTGCCTCTGGGCTTCATAAAACAAACATCAACAGATTTTCCAGGATTGTGATGTCACAGATAGAACCCCTGTGCAGTTTTTAAGCCCATAAATCATTGCCAGACACACATTTAAACTATTTATGCCATCAAATTGCGTTCATTACTACTGCATGAACGCTGCTGCTCGGGTCCTGACTAGAACAGGAGGTAGGTTATGTAGCTACAACCTAGAACAACCTTCTTAAAGATGTGAAACAGGCTCCAACTTTGGGCAATGTTTAAATCCAGGTTCAAAACTGTTCTCTTTAGCTGTGCATATGACTGAAAGGTTTTTATTCTGCGCTCTTCTCTTTTATATAGTTTTTATGATGATTATTTGTGATTATTGATGTTTTGATTTGTCTTTTTGTTCCGTAAAGGACTCTGAATTACTTTGTCTACGATTTGTGCTATACAAAGAAACTTGCCTTGCCTTGCGTGCTTACAGTACATTAACTTGTCTGGGCATCTTCCTCATGCCCTAGTTTAAATGTTTTCTCCATGGTAATTCCTTCTGCTGCCAGTAGATGCACTTGATCAGAATATGGGGAGCACTGAGGCTGGTGTGAAATGACGTTTTCTCTTTCCTGTAATATTTTTTATTTTCTAAAACCTGAGACACCAAAGCAAAAGGTACTTAAGAGCATGTTTAAAGGCCAATAACAATACACATAATGCATAATATTGTTATTTATTTAAGGTGCACTACGTAACATTTAATCTCATATTTATCCTATAATATATCTGTATCAATGGGCTGCAAATCATCACACAATGGCAATAAGGAAGAAAAAAACATGCATACAAAACACTTCTTACTTGACAAGTTAGTCCAGAAAAGAAACAAGGCATTCAAATTATGTTATTAGTCTGACAAAACTATTAAAGCACTTATAAGGAAGATGACTCCATGACAGATGTCCTCCAGTTTTTCTTTACTATTTTGAATTAATTACATTTAACCTGCAGGACATATTTACAGCAACATTACTACCTGCCTCTTGTGCCTTCCATTAACCAGAGCTGTAAACTGTCAATCCAAGACGATGAATTGATATTGCAATATTAGACAACACAAAACTCAATACTGAAGTTCCTATTGGATAAAAAAATCAATAAATAATACATTTTGAAAAGTAAAATAGATAATGGTATTCAGGATGTTCATGAGTTTCTTTTTTAGACTCGTAAATCAAGAACATAAACTTTTGCGAGACCAGGTCATTAGATTTTGGCTGGAGATATTTTCATTTTAGTTGTTTCACCTGTATGTAAAGGCGAAATGTGTATTTTCCATAATTCTGGTATAACTGCCATTTGAACTGATAAATTAAAAATATGTAATAGAGGTCGAATTAAATATGGGGCAGCTAGTTTGGATCAGGGTCATCAGCTCCTGTGGACTTCTCTGGTTCTATAGAGCAGAGAGCATTTCAGATCTCCATGTAAGTGAAGGTCTTAAAGAGAAAATGTGATTATCTGCCCGAGGTTCAGACTCAACATAATCAACTCAGAAGGATCAGCATTATTATCCCAAACCATCACATGCAGAGATACAATGCCTACTAAAAAGCATCACATATTTCAGAAATTCAGAATACAAGCTAAATCCAAATCTCTTTTAAATAAATAAGTAATAATAATAAAATATTGGTTGGTAATGTATGAATACTAGGCTCCGAGAGGGATCTTACTGTCCTCTAGAACTTTGCTGGATTTCCATGACTCTTGTTGTGCCGTTTTCCAGGCAGCTTTTTTTTAAATCTCTGATTAAACTTGTAATTTCTGTTGTGTTGAAGCAAGGATTGTTATTTCTCATTCTCATTTGTCTTTTAAGTTCATGGCGGTGTGCAATTCATTCAAAGTATTACTATAATTAATTAGGCTCAGGGAATGGTGATGTTAACCCAGTGTCACTGTAGTACCGGTCAGAGATGAGAGTCTTTTTAACTTTATATTTTGCATACGGGGTTTGTTTATTAAGATTATATCAATGAGTGTGCTTTATTTAATTATTTAATTTCTAGGGTCAGGTCTAGTCGAAACATAAATTAGTTTGATGAGATTCAGACCATTGTATAGGTTTTTCAAAGTTTTGGACTCTATCCCCAGCCAGTTAATATTTATATCGGCCATTTTTAAGACCTCGTAATTTTCCAGTTTAGAAAGCATCATGAACAGATCATTAAGAGCATTTTTAGGGACTGAAGGGGCATGATAAATACCAGCTATAGCATTTTTTTTTTTTATCAGGATAATTTCCATAACTAAGAGACAGAGACAGATATTCAAAACATATAGACTTTGAGCAGGAGAATAGAGTCCACAGACAGGTGATCTTTAACATAAATGGCACAACTCCTTTAGATTGCCTGTTACAACGAATCAGAAAATATAAATATATTTGGATCTATTGGTTTGTCAAGACTTTAATGCAATCTAATTTAGATAAGATACTGCATACATTCATCTGTATAATTCCCAGTCCCTTCCTTATCTTGACTTTTGCATATCAAATAGGCCTGACTTAAAAATACTAAGCTCATTTGAGATTGCCCGGAATTGATTTGTGTGCCTGGGAATTCAGTAATGTTAGTAAATATCGATGTTGATACCAAACACGACCTTGGATAATTTCTTATGTCTACGAGATATATTCACATGAAATCTGCACATTAATTCATTAATATAAGCCAGTGGCACTGATTTCATCAAAGAGTCACATGAGATGCTGTTTATCTATGTGTAAGGAGTCACTCAGTTTGCAAAATCCTCTATGATACATATTTACTCACAGATACTATGCCACCAAACCAAGAAAAACAGGAAAAACTGACATATGCACTTTAACTGTTGCTCACGACTTTATTTTGACCCAGTGGCGTAATTCCTCACACCTCCTGCATTGTCACGCACACCTCTGATTGAGAAACACTACTACAAGTATAAAACTTCTGACTATTACATGATTTAATAACTCCAACGTGCGTTCCTTCCTGGCATCGTGACTCAGGACTGGAAAATTCTATGAGCAACTCTCTCGGTGTTGACGTTAAGCTGTTGTTAGTATTGCTTATTTCCCAATGCCGCTACTGTAAATAATATAATATATATATGTTAATTTCACAGTACCACTCCCCACCCAAAAAAAAAACCTAAAAAAAAAAATACTGAAGTAATTTTTGCATTACTCAGCACAGGTTGGATAACATTCTTGCAATTCAAACTTCTTTTTTTTTCTCCTTCAATTGGTCTCGCCCCCTCCCGCGGGTGTGAAAACTATCTGTCTGCTCCTGGCACAAGCTGCAACAAGACACGGCTTCTGACTGACAAACTTGGCCCAAACAAGTTAGAGGAGGGAGAGAAAGAGAGTGGAGGGAGGGACGGAGAGAGGGAGGGAGGGAAGAGAGAAACTAAAGGTGAGAGCGTTAGATAGAAGGGTGTTTGAGAGAAGGGAGGAAAGAGAGGGGGAGATATGAGGTTTAGAAGAGGCGGCACAGAGATAAAAAATGCAGTGTGAAGGATAAGAGGAAGATAGCGCGAGGGAGAAAGATGAGGCGGGTGAGAAACGGGACGAGGTAAGGAGGGAAAGAGAAAGGCGATTAAAGCGAGGAGTGAGAGAGAGGGAGCGGGGAGAGCCGTGATGAAGGAGGGGACGAGAGAGGAAAACAAACAAAATGGAAGGAAGAGAGAGGGGAAAGAAAGAGAAGTGAAGGGAGACAGGGAGGCAAGAACTGGGGAAGGAGCAGTGAAAAGGAGCAAAGAAACGAGAGTGGTAAAGAGATGAGGGAAAGATGATGATGATGATGAGAGGAGAGGGGAGAGCGAGAGAGATGAAGAGACCCAATGAGAGAAGAGAGGGACGCAGCAAAGAAAGAGCCACCAAGAGAAGGAGGGAGGGAAAAGAGAGCGGGTGGAGAGAAAGGAGGGAAGAGAGGCAGGAAAGAAGCCTGAAGAGCAAGGGAGGCGGAGGTGAAAGAAAGGACAGCGAGAAGGACAAACAGAAAAAGAGGACAGAAAAAGAACAGGGTAATCCGATCTCCAGCTGAAGATTATCAAAAAAAAGACAACAATTAAAACGTAAAATTTAGTTTTGGCGTGAGGAGGGCTGAAAACTACAGAAACAAACACACATGGTAAATCACTCAAAATACAAAAATTGGTCGAAAAAACAGCTCATTTGAATATTCGAAAACGTTTTGATGACAGGCTCTGTACCTAAGGCATAAACAGTTGATCTCCTCACAACATATTTTTTCCTTTGAGATTGTGAACATTATTCTGCAATGCTGTTGGAAGACGAGGCACACAATACAAATGTTTGGAATTTATGGTTTTGGTTGAAAAAGACATGGGCAAAAAGAATCATCATAGCAAACAAAGGAGAGAGGGTGGTACAAGGGTGCCAAGTACGCTCTGGGGCAATAAACCAAATATGTTGTTTTGGGTAGGAGCGATTGCCATAGGTTGAACTATTAAACTCCTGAAAGGGTTCTTGTACATAATTTTTCAACTATATGTCCATGGCTCCAGACTAACTTGGGATCCAGAAGGGGTTTCTACAAGTCACCGAGAGGACACAGTACCTCCAGCATGCCGGGGGTTTCCTGGGTCCTCTTTCGTGTGGAACAATGCCCAGACCTGAAACCTTTCTGGACCAGATGCCCGGGTCGTCACCTCCACTGCTCCTCTCCAGAAGCGCCAGATCTCCTCTGAGCGCCTCCCGTGTGGACTGAGCTCTCTCATCCTAATACATTAGAAAAAATAATAATAAAACACATATGCATACCTTAAAGAGGCTCTAGGCCAACCCAAATTTTTTTTTTGGGGGAAAAACTAGTTCATTTTTATAGCACCCCAAATTATTTACTGTGAAAAGTTATTAACACAATTCACACCTTTTAAAGAAAGGAATGCTTAACAACAGCGAGCGTGTTTAACAGCGCACATACCGTATCCTCCTGATCGCCGGGTGATACAAATTACATGCTTTCGAATGACCCTCATTTTATTAACCCTAAGGGCTGCTTTTACAATATATCTGTAATAGGCCAAAAATACTACAGAATAAAATCAGCTACAGCTCTTCAATAGTCTGTTTAACCGGGCTTTAAACATCAAATTGGAATATTTTGAGGAAATGTAGATGAAAAATAGTTTTAAAGGGTTGAATCATTTGTGTTTGATCTTGTAATAATACATAAAAGTCTTTCGCGTGAGGAGGAGGAGGGAGGTGCTTTCATGTTATGCCATGATGCTTGTCCAAACACTACTGTAAGTAGGCTATGTAAACGAAGTTATGCAGAACGTGTTCCAAATCCTGTGCATAGGCCTTGTGCAGTACAAGAGCATCTTTGATAGTGCTCCTGTAGTGAAGCTGGATTTGGCCTCTGGGCCCAAACAGGGAAATGCAAAGTCTCATACAACGCTGTGTGCAATGGGTCACTGTCAGCTATCCCATCATATGCACTTTCCTGTGTGAGATAACATCCACTACTGCTCAACTTAGCACGTGACGAGAATGGGAAGTTCTGCTTCAATAAATGTGTGAAGGACGTTTGTTATACACAACATTGGAGTAGGGCCTTTTAGTGGTAAGTTCAATTCCATTTTCAAAAGGGGCATTCTAACTTTAGCAACAGAATAACTAAAACTTCTTAAAAGTCACAAGCCAAGTTTATGCTTTGCCATGTGTTACCCAGTACATCCTCTAGTAAATGGTTGGATTTTCCACAGCTAACTCCTGTATAAACCATTAACAAACTGCAATAGGCCTAGCAGGCAAAAATTACTCCCTGGATACCACCAGGCGTAGGCACAATATACATTGCACCACAGTTTGGACATTTTTATTTGTTTAAGGAGGAAGTGGTTGTTTTTTAAAATGAGGACAATGCACCATTTGTGATGTTTGATTGCTGACATTGTGTAGTGGCTGTGGAATTCACTGCCACAAGGGGACCATTTGACATTCCAGTCATGCACACATTGTGTGCCACACATTATTAGGAGAGAAAATCATTGACCATTTGTTGTGAGAACCAGACTTGATTGATAACAAATCCGTTGAAAAATTAGCACACCCCAATGTTACAATCGATGTGTTGGACAGGCAGCTGAAAAAAGAGGCCCAAACAAATTTTGGAATGTTAAATGTTTGTTAAATAGGAGATCGATGAGATTCTGAAATGCAAAGCTATCAAAAAAACCAGTTAAGAGCATTTAATAGTCATTGATAAAGGTATAAAGATTAATTAATTCTTTTCTGATTTTAATTGCTCTCATGCTGGTAAAAAGGTCAAAGGTATTATCACATGGGAAATGAAGCATCAAAAGTAGTTGACAGGCTCCAGTGGAAAGTCCAATGGACGAGGAATTCATGTGTAAAAGTAATAGTTACCAAAACTCCTATAGAACAGTGAAGGCAGAAGTAACCAAGGCACACATCTCATATAGGTAAAAACCTTAAAAATAACACTACAAAATGCTGTATTTAATCCACGTAAGAGGTATCTTCAGTGTGGGAACAGTGACAGGAGAAAACACCCGACGGGGAGGAGAAATGAGAAGGTGGTGGAGAAGGGGTATGTGTGCTCACATGAGCAAGGTGTTAGAGGTGGCGGGCATGTGTGGCGGTTACCTTTGGCGGGTTTTTAATTGGGGGCATGTGTGTTACCTTGCAGTTTACAGGTGGGACACATGTGTAACTGAGATAGGTTGTGAGGTGGAGGAAGTCGCGGGGGGAGGAGGGGTTACCATTGACAGATATAGAGGGGGGGGGAGGAGGGGTTACCTTTTGCCAGATTGTAACTGTGGGGTGAGGAGGGACTTTGCTCGGTTGTAAGAGAGAAGGGAGAAGAGGGGTTACCTTTGCCAGGTTGTTAGACGGGGGGGAGGGGTTTACCTCCACGCACACACTTGAGAGAAGCCTTCTCCAGAACCTTGTTGCCCGTGTCTTGAACCCGGGAATTCAGCAGGAGGAGGGTCGGACCAAACAACAACAAAAGATGGTTGTTAAAAGCCTGAACATGTGGGTTATGTCTTCAGTAGTATACCCCAGGGCCGTTGTAGCTGCTAAGAATAGTTACTACCAATATGGCATCACTGAATAATGCACTCTTTGGGTTTTTGGCTGTTCTATTCAATAAAGGCAGGGTCGACGAGTGAGAGAGCTTTAAATCGTTTTCTGTTGGTGAGTGACATGAGCTGGAACACAGGAAGCAATGATATGGCATGTACGATACATACTGACTCTTTGCACGCCAACAAAAGACAATGAGTGCTTTGGGCCTCCTTGATGGGCCAGACGTAACTCCATTATATATTAAGTTAAATTCATAAGGCGGATATAAAATATACCTTCAAAGTACATATAGTGTTGTCACAGTACGAAATTGCAAACGAATTTCTATACTAGGAATAGATTTCGGTACAATTACAATCACGCAATGAGATATTTCGACATAAAATGTGATTTCCACCATTAACTCATAGAACTTATTTAAT
>JAIEZT010001321.1:0-22500 GCA_019594935.1 Periophthalmus modestus
CAGTTTCTCTGACGTTTAATACGTCTTAATCTAATCTTTGAGCAGCTGTGACCTCCTTTATCAGACCTGATCATGAAGGTTTCATCTGCCCCATTTTTAATTCATGAGAAGAGCATTTTGTACAGCTGTGTGGAGCTGACAAGAGCAGAGGACAGAGAGGACAGGAGGAGAGGACAAGAGCAGAGGACAGAGAGGACGGGAGGAGAGGACAGGAGCAGAGGACAGAGGGGACGGGAGGAGAGGACGGGAGGAGAGGACAGAGGGGACGGGAGGAGAGGACAGGAGCAGAGGACAGAGAGGACGGGAGCAGAGGACAGATGCAGAGGACAGAGGGGACGGGAGCAGAGGACAGAGAGAGAGGACGGGAGGAGAGGACGGGAGGAGAGGACAAGAGCAGAGGACAGAGAGGAGAAGACGGGGGAGAGGACAGATACAGAGGACAGATACAGAGGACAGGAGCAGAGGACAGGGGCGTGGATGTGGGTACTAATCACAGTCTTTTCTGCAGGTGATGGACTGGATCGAGAACCACGGAGAGGCCTTCCTCAGCAAACACACTGGTGTCGGCAAATCCCTCCACCGAGCGCGAGCTCTGCAGAAGAGACACGACGACTTCGAAGATGTGGCTCAGGTGAGTCCTCATCGTAGATGCAGGCAAGTCCCTGATCATAGACACGGACGAGTCCCCGATCGTTGACTCGGGCGTATCCCTGATCGTAGACACGAGCGAGTCCCTAGTCGTAGATGCAAGCGAGTCCCCTGGGCGAGTCCCTGATCATAGACGCAGGCGAGTCCCCGATCGTTGACGCGGGCGAATCCACGATCGTTGACGAATCCCCGATCGTAGACACAAGCGAGTCCCTAGTCGTAGATGCAGGCGAGTCCCTAATCGTAGACACAGTGAGTCCCTGATCGTAGACGCTGGCGAGTCCCCGATCGTTGATGCGGACGAATCCCCGATCGTAGACACGAGCAAGTCCCTAGTCGTAGATGCAGGTGAGTCCCTGATTGTAGACACTGTGAGTCCCTGATTGTAGACACAGTGAGTCCCTGATTGTAGACACAGTGAGTCCCTGATCGTAGAGGTGAGTCCCTGATCGTAGACGTGAGTCCCTGATCGTTGACACAGTGAGTCCCTGGTCGTAGACGTGAGTCCCTGGTCGTAGACGTGAGTCCCTGATTGTAGACACAGTGAGTCCCTGATCGTAGAGGTGAGTCCCGTAGACGTGAGTCCCTGGTCGTAGACGTGAGTCCCTGGTCGTAGACGTGAGTCCCTGGTCCCTGGTCGTAGACGTGAGTCCCTGATCGTAGACGTGAGTCCCTGATCGTAGACGTGAGTCCCTGGTCGTAGACGTGAGTCCCTGGTCGTAGACGTGAGTCCCTGATTGTAGACACAGTGAGTCCCTGATCGTAGAGGTGAGTCCCTGGTCGTAGACGTGAGTCCCTGCGGGTCGTGAGACGTGAGTCCCTGGTCGTAGACGTGAGTCCCTGATTGTAGACACTGTGAGTCCCTGAGTCCCTGTCGAGACGTGAGTCCCTGGTCGTAGACGTGAGTCCCTGGTCGTAGACGTGATCGTCCCTGGTCGTAGACGTGAGAGTCCCTGATCGTAGACGTGAGTCCCTGATCGTAGACGTGATCGTAGTAGACGTGAGTCCCTGGTCGTAGACGTGAGTCCCTGGTCGTAGACGTGAGTCCCTGGTCGTAGACGTGAGTCCCTGATCGTAGACGTGAGTCCCTGGTCGTAGACGTGAGTCCCTGGTCGTAGACGTGAGTCCCTGATCGTAGAGGTGAGTCCCTGATCGTAGAGGTGAGTCCCTGGTCGTAGACGTGAGTCCCTGATCGTAGACGTGAGTCCCTGATCGTAGACGTGAGTCCCTGATCGTTGACACAGTGAGTCCCTGGTCGTAGACGTGAGTCCCTGGTCGTAGACGTGAGTCCCTGGTCGTAGACGTGAGTCCCTGGTCGTAGACGTGAGGCCCTGATTGTCTCAGCTTCAAACTGATCTTTTACTTGACTAAATATGTTTCTGAAAATGAACCAAAGGGAGATTGAGGTCCAGTTCAGTGTGTGAACATCTAATTCTGGTGTCTCTTTTTTTATTTAAATAAAGTTAATTTGTACAGTTTTGTGTCTAACAAACATTGGTACAACACCGAGAGGCAAACTGTTTAATGTTTTGGTTTGTGTCATTTTTACAAAAACGTTTGCCGTTTCATGAATTATTGGGTTGAGTTGAAAACAAAACGTTCTTCCAAACATGAAAATTCAAATGACTATGTTGTATCTCTGACGCTGTGCTGGCCTCAAACACATCTGTTTGTAATCATCTTTGATTAATCCCAAATTTTCAAAGCGATCCCCCGGCCCGGTAGTGGTCGTCTCATTGGCTGAGGTCTGCCTCTGCATAACCATATATGGACATAAGTCTTTCCTGATCTGCAGAAGATGTTATCTTTCCCACAAGCATCGACTTATTTGATCTACCTTTTATAAAACTAAACCCTGAGTTTGAGCGAAACAATATGATTTATGAGCAAAGATCTCAGAGAGCTCAAACCAACAGCCCAGGTTTTCCCCACATGTGAAAGAATCTGCTTGTTTTGATATAATTTTGATTCAAGATTATTACTAAAACCTGTAAAAAGAGAAACAACTGTCACTATTACACGAGTTTTATTCTCACCACGTTCAGTGAGCAGAGCCGACAGTCAGTATTTACAGGCACTAAATACTGATAATCTCTGGTGTTTTTAATCTTATCTTCCACATAATCCTTTAAACCAACTGTAAGTCTGCTCTGTGTCATTTGTATTTTTGTATAAAATGATATCGGCTCTTTTCCTCGGTCATGGTTCAAATATCTGCACCAAGAGTCAATCTGACACTTCCACAAACACAGACGCCATTTGTGAAGAACTTCATGTCCCATGTGTCTTCATAGAAATACAGTCTGTGGACACAGGGACACATGTGCACATGGACACAGGGACACGTGGACACACAGGGACACGTGGACATAGGGACACGTGGACACATGTGCACATGGACACGTGGACACAGGGACACATGGACATAGGGACACGTGGACACAGGGACACATGGACACAGGGACACATGGACACATGTGCACATGGACACAGGGACACGTGCACATGGACACGTGGACACATGGACACATGGGACACGTGGACACATGGGACACGTGTGCACAGGGACACGTGGACACAGGGACACATGGACACATGTGCACATGGACACAGGGACACGTGGACATAGGGACACGTGTGCACAGGGACACGTGGACACGTGGACACAAGTGCATTTATTCAGATTATTTGTGGGCCACAGATTGTCGTGTTTTTCTTTAGTTAAATATAAACATTGCTCTTTATAAATTCGGCTCCATATATTTAATAATAATAATAATGAATTTTATTTGTATTGCACTTTACATTTCAAGGAAATCTCAGAGTGCTACATATACAAAACACCATATAAACAGACAAAGTAAAAACATATAAAATAGGGAACATTTGTGTGATTGTTTCCTGTAGAACACACACTTATATATGTGTGTGATTGTTTGTGTGTCTTGTAGAACACTTACACTTATATATGTGTGTGATTGTTGTGTGTCTTGTAGAACACACACTTATATATGTGTGTGATTGTTGTGTGTCTTGTAGAACACACACTTATATATGTGTGTGATTGTTGTGTGTCCTGTAGAACACACACTTATATATGTGTGTGATTGTTGTGTGTCTTGTAGAACACTACACTTATATATGTGTGTGTGATTGTTGTGTGTCTTGTAGAACACTTTACTTATATATGTGTGTGATTGTTGTGTGTCTTGTAGAACACACACTTATATATGTGTGTGATTGTTGTGTGTCTTGTAGAACACTTACACTTATATATGTGTGTGATTGTTGTGTGTCTTGTAGAACACACACTTATATATGTGTGTGATTGTTGTGTGTCCTGTAGAACACTTATATATGTGTGTATATGTTGTGTGTCTTGTAGAACACTTACACTTATATATGTGTGTGATTGTTGTGTGTCTTGTAGAACACTTACACTATATATGTGTGTGATTGTTGTGTGTCTTGTGTAAACACTTACACTTATATATATGTGTGTGATTGTTGTGTGTCTTGTAGAACACTTACATATGTGTGTGATTGTTGTGTGTCTTGTAGAACACTTACATTATGTGTGTGTTGTTGTGTGTCTTGTAGAACACACACTTATATATGTGTGTGATTGTTGTGTGTCTTGTAGAACACTTACACTTATATATGTGTGTGATTGTTGTGTGTCTTGTAGAACACTTACATATGTGTGTGATTGTTGTGTGTCTTGTAGAACACACACTTATATATGTGTGTGATTGTTGTGTGTCTTGTAGAACACTTACATATGTGTGTGATTGTTGTGTGTCTTGTAGAACACTTACATATGTGTGTTGTTGTGTGTCTTGTAGAACACACACACTTATATATGTGTGATTTGTTGTTGTGTGTCTTGTAGAACACTTACATATGTGTGTGATTGTTGTGTGTCTTGTAGAACACTTACATATGTGTGTGATTGTTGTGTGTCTTGTAGAACACTTACACTTATATATGTGTGTGATTGTTGTGTGTCTTGTAGAACACTTACACTTATATATGTGTGTGATTGTTGTGTGTCTTGTAGAAACACTTACATATGTGTGTGATTGTGTTGTGTGTCTTGTAGAACACTTACATATGTGTGTGGTGATTGTTGTGTCTTGTAGAACACTTACACTTATATATGTGTGTGATTGTTGTGTGTCTTGTAGAACACTTACATATATGTGTGTGATTGTTGTGTGTCTTGTAGAACACTTACACTTATATATATGTGTGTGATGTTGTGTGTCTTGTAGAAACACTTACATATGTGTGTGATTGTTGTGTGTCTTGTAGAACCACACTTATATATGTGTGTGGATTGTTGTGTGTCTTGTAGAACACTTACAATAATATGTGTGTGATTGTTGTGTGGTGTCTTGTAGAACACACTTTATATATGTGTGTGATTGTTGTGTGTCTTGTAGAACACTTACTTACATATGTGTGTGATTGTTGTGTGTCTTGTAGAACACTTACACTATATATATGTGTGTGATTGTGTGTGTGTCTTGTAGAACACTTACATATGTGTGTGATTGTTGTGTGTCTTGTAGAACACTACACTTACATATGTGTGTGATTGTTGTGTGTCTTGTAGAACACTTACATATGTGTGTGATGTTGTGTGTCTTGTAGAACACTTACATATGTGTGTGATTGTTGTGTGTCTTGTAGAACACACACACTTATATATATGTGTGTGATTGTTGTGTGTCTTGTAGAACACACACTTATATATATGTGTGTGGTTGTTGTGTGTCTTGTAGAACACACACTTATATATGTGTGTGATTGTTGTGTGTCTTCCTTGTACTACACTTACATATGTGTGTGATTGTTGTGTGTCTTGTAGAACACTTACACTTACATATGTGTGTGATTGTGTGTGTGTCTTGTAGAACACTTACACTTACATATGTGTGTGATTGTTGTGTGTCTTTGTGTGTGATTGTTGTGTGTCTTGTAGAACACTTACATATGTGTGTGATTGTTGTGTGTCCTGTAGAACACTTACATATGTGTGTGATTGTTGTGTGTCTTGTAGAACACTTACATTGTTGTGAATTGTTGTCTGTCTTGTAGAACACTTATATATGTGTGTGTGATGTTGTGTGTCTTGTAGAACACTTACACTTATATATATGTGTGTGATTGTTGTGTGTCTTGTAGAACACTTACATATGTGTGTGATTGTTGTGTGTCTTGTAGAACACACACACATATATATGTGTGTGATTGTTGTGTGTCTTGTAGAACACTTACATATGTGTGTGATTGTTGTGTGTCTTGTAGAAACATTAGAACACTACATATGTGTGTGATTGTTGTGTGTCTTGTAGAACACTTATATATATGTGTGTGATTGTTGTGTGTCTTGTAGAACACTTACATATGTGTGTGATTGTTGTGTGTCTTGTAGAACACACACTTACATATGTGTGTGATTGTTGTGTGTCTTGTAGAACACTTACACTTATATATGTGTGTGATTGTTGTGTGTCTTGTAGAACACTTACATATGTGTGTGATTGTTGTGTGTCTTGTAGAACACTTACATATGTGTGTGATTGTTGTGTGTCTTGTAGAACACTTACACTTATATATGTGTGTGATTGTTGTTGTGTTTCATTTAATTGTTGTGTGTCCTGTAGAACACTTACATATGTGTGTGATTGTTGTGTGTCTTGTAGAACACTTACATATGTGTGTGATTGTTGTGTGTCTTGTAGAACACTTACAGATTTGTGTGATTGTTGTGTGTCCTGTAGAACACTTACATATGTGTGTGATTGTTGTGTGTCTTGTAGAACACTTACATATGTGTGTGATTGTTGTGTGTCTTGTAGAACACACACTTACATATGTGTGTGATTGTTGTGTGTCTTGTAGAACACTTACACTTATATATGTGTGTGATTGTTGTGTGTCTTGTAGAACACTTACATATGTGTGTGATTATTGTGTGTCCTGTAGAACACACACTTACATATGTGTGTGATTGTTGTGTGTCTTGTAGAACACTTACATATGTGTGTGATTGTTGTGTGTCTTGTAGAACACACACTTACATATGTGTGTGATTGTTGTGTGTCTTGTAGAACACTTACACTTATATATGTGTGTGATTGTGTTGTGTGTCTTGTAGAACACTTACATATGTGTGTGATTGTTTGTGTGTCTTGTAGAACACTTACATATGTGTGTGGTTGTTTGTGTGTCTTGTAGAACACACACTTATATATGTGTGTGATTGTTGTGTGTCTTGTAGAACACTTACACTTATATATGTGTGTGATTGTTGTGTGTCTTGTAGAACACTTACATATGTGTGTGATTGTTGTGTGTCTTGTAGAACACTTACATATGTGTGTGATTGTTGTGTGTCTTGTAGAACACTTACATATATGTGTGTGATTGTTGTGTGTCTTGTAGAACACTTACATATGTGTGTGATTGTTGTGTGTCTTGTAGAAACACTTACATATGTGTGTGGTTGTTGTGTGTGTCTTGTAGACACTTACACTTATATATGTGTGTGATTGTGTGTGTGTGTCTTGTAGAACACTTATGTGTGTTATATGTGTGTGATTGTTGTGTGTCTTGTAGAACACTTACATATGTGTGTGATTGTTGTGTGTGTCTTGTAGAACACTTACATATGTGTGTGATTGTTGTGTGTCTTGTAGAACACTTACATATGTGTGTGATTGATTGTGTGTCTTGTAGAAAACATGTGTTACTTTATAATGTGTGTGATTGTTGTGTGTCTTGTAGAACACTTACACTTATATATATATGTGTGTGATTGTTGTGTGTCTTGTAGAGAACACTTACATATGTGTGTGTGATTGTTGTGTGTCTTGTAGAACACTTACATATGTGTGTGTGTGTTGTGTTGTGTCTTGTAGAACACTTACACTTACATATGTGTGTGATTGTTGTGTGTGTCTTGTAGAACACACACTTACATATGTGTGTGTGATTGTTGTGTGTCTTGTAGAACACTTACTTATATATGTGTGATTGTGTGTGTCTTGTAGAACACTTACATATGTGTGTGATTGTTGTGTGTCTTGTAGAACACTTACATATGTGTGTGTGATTGTTGTGTCTGTCTTAGAACACTTACATAAAATGTGTGATGTTGTGTGATTGTTGAACACTTTCTTGATTGTTGTGTGTCCTTGTAGAACACTTATATATGGTGTGTGATTGTTGTGTGTCTTGTAGAACACTTACATATGTGTGTGATTGTTGTGTGTCTTGTAGAACACTTACATATGTGTGTGATTGTTGTGTGTCTTGTAGAACACTTACATATGTGTGTGATTGTTGTGTGTCTTGTAGAACACTTACAATATGTGTGTGATTGTTGTGTGTCCTGTAGAACACTTACATATGTGTGTGATTGTTGTGTGTCTTGTAGAACACACACTTACATATGTGTGTGATTGTTGTGTGTCTTGTTAGAAACACTTACACATATATGTGTGATTGTTGTGTCTTGTAGAACACACTTACACTATGTGTGTGATTGTTGTGTGTCTTGTAGAACACTTACATATGTGTGTGATTGTTGTGTGTGTGTAGTACATATGTGTGTGATTGTTGTGTGTCTTGTAGAACCACTTACACTTATATATGTGTGTGTGATTGTTGTGTGTCTTGTAGAACACTTACTTATATACATATGTGTGTGATTGTTGTGTGTCTTGTAGAACACTTACATATGTGTGTGATTGTTGTGTGTCTTGTAGAACACTTACACTTATATATATGTGTGTGATTGTTGTGTGTCTTGTAGAACACTTACATATGTGTGTGATTTGTTGTGGTGTCTTGTAGAACACTTACACATGTGTGTGATTGTTGTGTGTCTTGTAGAACACTTACACATATGTGTGTGATTGTTGTGGTCTTGTAGAAACACTTACAGTTGGCTCAACACCGTGTGAGTGTTGTGTCCCTGTAGAATTTTATAATGTGCCGATTGTTGTGTGTCTTGTAGAAAGTCCTACATCCAGGATTGTTGTGTGTCTTGGTAGAAACAGTACATAGAACAAGGAGCTCTTGTGAACACTCGATATGATGTCTGTGTCCTTCCACTTACGCATGGTGTGTGAAAAGTCTTGTAGAGACACACAAAACACACACATGTGGACACACACACAGACTTGTAGAACAAAAGAGGTGAGTGTGTCTGTGAGAACACTTACACTATAATGTGTGTGGTGAGACGCACTTGTAGAACACACACACATGTGTGTGATTGTTGTGTGTCACAGAACAACAAATATGTGTGTGAGTTGTGCACACTGACACACAAACACACAAACAGACACACAAACAGAGGTGAGACGCACAAACCACACACACAGACATATGTGAGGTGATTGTTGTGAAAGAGGTGAGACGTGTTGCAAACACACACACACAGACACACAAAAAGAGGTGTGAGACGCACGACACACCACAGCTCCACAAACACACCAATTGAACGCACAACAACAACACAAAATGGTGAGACGCATACAGACACACACACAGACACATATGTGTGTGATTGTGTGACGCACAAAGACACAGACTTACACAAACACGCACAAACACAAACACAGACACACAACACAAACACACTTACAGGTGGACGTGACACGCACACACACAAACATAAACTCCACACAATAGAGGTGAGACGCACAAACACACACACACACATACAGACACACGCACACAAAAGAGGTGAGACGCACAAACACACACATACACACACAAACACACACACACACAAAAGAGGTGAGACGCACACACACACACACACACACACACACATACACACTGCAAAAGAGGTGCGAGACAGGTGAGACAGACCACACACAGAGGTTAGACACACACACACACAGGACACACAAAAGAGGTGAGACGCACACACAGACACACACACACACAGGGGGGAAAAGAGGGACACACCACAGACACCGACACACACATACATACACCCACACAAAAGAGGTGAGACACACACAAAACACACACACACACACATACACAAAAGAGGAGAGACGCACAGAACGACACACATACAAACCACACACACACACACACAGACACACAAAAGAGGTGAGACGCACAAACACACACATATACACAAAAGAGGTGAGACGCACACAGACACACACACACACACACAGACACACAAAAGAGGTGAGACGCACAAACAACACACACACACACACACATACACACAAAAGAGGTGAGACGCACACACACACACAACACACACACACACACACTTCTGTGCTTGTGTAATAGTGTTTGTTTGTATAAATTGTGTATGTTTTCTTTCTGTGTTTGTGTATTTGTTTAAATTGTGTATTTGTTTGTTTTCTTCCTGTGTTTGTGTATTTGTTTAAATTGTGTATTTGTTTGTTTTCTTCCTGTGTTTGTGTATTTGTATAAATTGTGTATTTGTATAAATTGTGTATTTGTTTCTGAGCAGCTCTGGTCTTGGATGGAGGAGCTACAGAAGCAGCTCTTGGACGATGTGACGTGTGACTCTGTCGACTCGGTTCAGACTCTGATCCAACAGTTTCAGCAGCAGCAGACGGCCACTCTGGAGGCTACGCTCAACGTCATCAAAGAGGGGGAGGAGCTAATCCAGCAGCTCAGGTAACATCAAAGAGGGGGAGGAGCTAATACAGCAGCTCAGGTAACGTCAAAGAGGGGGAGGAGCTAAAACAGCAGCTCAGGTAACATCAAAGAGGGGGAGGAGCTAATCCAGCAGCTCAGGTAACATCAAAGAGGGGGAGGAGCTAATACAGCAGCTCAGGTAACGTCACAGAGAGGGGGAGGAGCTAAACAGCAGCTCAGGTAACATCAAAGAGGGGGAGGAGCTAATACAGCAGCTCAGGTAACGTCCAAGAGGGGGAGGAGCTAAAACAGCAGCTCAGGTAACATCAAAGAGGGGGAGGAGCTAATACAGCAGCTCAGGTAACATCAAAGAGGGGGAGGAGCTAATACAGCAACTCAGGTAACCATCAAAGAGGGGGAGGAGCTAATACAGCAGCTCAGGTAACATCAAAGAGGGGGAGGAGCTAATCCAGCAGCTCAGGTAACATCAAAGAGGGGGAGGAGCTAATCCAGCAGCTCAGGTAACCATCAAAGAGGGGGAGGAGCTAATCCAGCAGCTCAGGTGACATCAAAGAGGGGGAGGAGCTAAAACATCAGCTCAGGTAACCATCAAGAGGGGGAGGAGCTAATACAGCAACTCAGGTAACCATCAAAGAGGGGGAGGAGCTAATACCGCAACTCAGGGAACCATCAAAGAGGGGGAGGAGCTAATACCGCAACTCAGGGAACCATCAAAGAGGGGGAGGAGCTAATACCGCAATCAGGGAACCATCAAAGAGGGGGAGGAGCTAATACCATCAGCTCAGGTGACATCAAAGAGGGGGAGGAGCTAAAACATCAGCTCAGGTAAACATCAAAGAGGGGGAGGAGCTAATCCAGCAGCTCAGGTAACCATCAAAGAGGGGGAGGAGCTAATACCGCAACTCAGGGAACCATCAAAGAGGGGGAGGAGCTAATACATCAGCTCAGGTGACATCAAAGAGGGGGAGGAGCTAAAACATCAGCTCAGGTAACCATCAAAGAGGGGGAGGAGCTAATACAGCAACTCAGGTAACCATCAAAGAGGGGGGGGAGGAGCTAATACCGCAACTCAGGGAACCATCAAAGAGGGGGAGGAGCTAATACATCAGCTCAGGTAACCATCAAAGAGGGGGAGGAGCTAAATCCAGCAGCTCAGGTAACATCAAAGAGGGGGGGAGGAGCTAATACAGCAGCTCAGGTAACATCAAAGAGGGGGAGGAGCTAATACAGCAGCTCAGGTAACCATCAAAGAGGGGGAGGAGCTAATACCGCAACTCAGGGAACCATCAAAGAGGGGGAGGAGCTAATACATCAGCTCAGGTAACCATCAAAGAGGGGGAGGAGCTAATCCAGCAGCTCAGGTAACATCAAAGAGAGGGGAGGAGCTAATACAGCAGCTCAGGTAACATCAAAGAGGGGGAGGAGCTAATACAGCAGCTCAGGTAACATCAAAGAGGGGGAGGAGCTAAAACAGCAGCTCAGGTAACCCATCAAAGAGGGGGAGGAGCTAATACAGCAACTCAGGTAACCATCAAAGAGGGGGAGGAGCTAATACCGCAGGGGGAGGGGAACCATCGGGGAAACCATCAAAGAGGGGGAGGAGCTAATCCAGCAGCTCAGGTAACCATCAAAGAGGGGGAGGAGCTAATCCAGCAGCTCAGGTAACATCAAAGAGGGGGAGGAGCTAATACAGCAGCTCAGGTAACATCAAAGAGGGGGAGGAGCTAATACAGCAAGCTCAGGTAACATCAAAGAGGGGGAGGAGCTAAAACAGCAACTCAGGTAACCATCAAAGAGGGGGGGAGGAGCTAATCAAACCGCAACTCAGGTAACCATCAAAGAGGGGGAGGAGCTAAAACAGCAGCTCAGGTAACCATCAAAGAGGGGGAGGAGCTAAAACCGCAACTCAGGTAACCATCAAAGAGGGGGAGGAGCTAAAACAGCAGCTCAGGTTACCATCAAAGAGGGGGAGGAGCTAATACACAGCAACTCAGGTAACCATCAAAGAGGGGGAGGAGCTAATACCGCAACTCAGGTAACCATCAAAGAGGGGGAGGAGCTAATCCAGCAGCTCAGGTAACCATCAAAGAGGGGGAGGAGCTAATACAGCAGCTCAGGTAACATCAATGAGGGGGAGGAGCTTATACAGCAGCTCAGGTAACATCAAAGAGGGGGAGGAGCTAAAACAGCAGCTCAGGTAACCATCAAAGAGGGGGGAGGAGCTAGCAGCTCATAAATCAGCAGCTCAGGTAACATCAAAGAGGGGAGGAGCTAAAACAGCAGCTCAGGTAACCATCAAAGAGGGGGAGGAGCTAATACAGCAGCTCAGGTAACCATCAAAGAGGGGAGGAGCTAATCCAGCAGCTCCAGGTAACATCAAAAAGGGGGGGAGCTAATCCAGCAGCTCAGGTAACATCAAAGAGGGGGAGGAGCTAATACAGCAGCTCAGCTCAGGTAACATCAAAGAGGGGGAGGAGCTAAAACAGCAGCTCAGGTAACATCAAAGAGGGGGAGGAGCTAAAACAGCAGCTCAGGTAACATCAAAGAGGGGGAGAGCTAATACAGCAGCTCAGGTAACATCAAAGAGGGGAGGAGCTAATACAGCAGCTCAGGTAACCATCAAAGAGGGGGAGGAGCTAATCCAGCAGCTCAGGTACCATCAAAGGGGGAGGAGCTAATACAGCAACTCAGGTAACCATCAAAGAGGGGGAGGAGCTAATATCGCAACTCAGGTAACATCAAAGAGGGGGAGGAGCTAATCCAGCAGCTCAGGTCCCACAGTTCAAATAGTCCACATGATGAGATCTTCTCAGTGGGACACAGGCTCCTTCAGGTGGTGCTCGTTTTCCTCTGAGTTTAGACTCAGTTTAATCCACATTTTGTCTCCTTTGTGTTGGCCCTGGTTTGGAGCAAGTAAAACAATTATGTTTTCACATTTAACTCAACTTCAGACCTGGAATCGTTCTGTTTTAAACCACTAAAAACACTTAGAAACCACTGTTTCAGAATCACTGGTCTGAATTATTGCAGAAAACCTTGTTTTAAATAAGATAAGATAAGATGAGATAAGATGTGTGTGCGAGTGGGACCTCATTCTCCTGGTGTAATATCTTGCTCTGTCTCTTTCTGCACAGAGATGCAGCCATGTCCACCAACAAAACACCACACTGCAGTTCCATTGCACACATCCAGGGGGTGCTGCAGCAGCTGGACGAGGCCCAGGGTCAGATGGAGGAGCTCTTCCATGAGCGCAAAATCAAACTGGACATCTTCTTACAACTGCGCATCTTTGAGCAGTACACTATAGAGGTGAGGACATTTAAACACAGAGCTTTATAAAGCTTCATTCAGCTGAAGTGTTTCAGTGATGATCCTGAGAACTTTTCTGTCGGAGCTTTTAGTAAAGAAGCACGTCGTCTGTAACGTCACATATTCACATGATAAAAGCATCACATCATAGAAGTCACATTCAGACAAAGCCTTCAAGGACCTAATCACAAACACGACCTGTCGTCTGGACAAACCCTCACTACTTTAGTCAGAAGTTTGGACAAACCCTCACTACTTTAGTCAGAAGTTTGGACAAACCCTCACTACTTTAGCCAGACGTTTGGACAAACCCTCACTACTTTAGTCAGACGTCTGGACCCACCTCTCATTCTTTATTTTTACTACTTAAATAACTTTACTAAATATTTTTCTTCAAAGCAAAGGCTGGACACTTTGAGGATTTGAATATAAAATATATAAAAATATTCAGTTGAGGTATTTTTCTGCATCTTCAGAATCAGACGAGACTTTTATCGCCATCGTCAGTGAACAGCTCACACAAACTAGGAACTTACTTCTGTGATAAAGTGCAACATAAAACACTCAATAAATACAAATAAGGACATGCACAAAGTTAAAAAACAAATGTTTAAAAATAAAAAAATATATACAACAGCAGCATCGCTTCATATATTTGATGTCTTCTGTGTGTGAATAAAATATAGAAAGTAGTAAAAAGAAAAAAACATCTGACTGGTTGCGGGGTTTTTTTTCCGGTGTGTAAAAGTGTAAAAGTGTAAAAGTGTAAATGTGTAAATGTGTAAAAGTGTAAAAGTGTAAATGTGTAAAAGTGTAAATGTGTAAAAGTGTAAAAGTGTTTTGAGACTTGAAGGTGGAGCAGCTCTATATAAAAAACTTTGACCCTTGACCTTGTTGCAGGTCACTTCCGAGTTGGACGCCTGGAACGAGGACCTGTCGCGGCAGCTGAGTGACGGGGGCCGCTCCGGTGGGGGCAGTGGTAGCAGCAGTGGGGGGAGCAGCGCCTCCTCTGGCAGCTCGGAGGACATCGCTCTGGCCGAACAGAGGCTCAAACGACACGCGGAAAGAAAGACGGCGATGAACAACATGACGTACGAAGTGATGCAACAAGGCCAGGACCTGCACCAGTACATCATGGAGGTCCAGGCTTCAGGTGAAACGTCCTGGAAATGTGACGTTAGCTCGCACGTGTGAGGCTGTTTTTAACACAAATCCAACACTGAAGCAGAGACATGAACACAGAAATATTAAATGGACAAAGTAAATGTTTTCAGTGTTTTCCACTTGAAGCTGGACAGACTGAGGCCTCTATGCTGTGGTCAGTCTGCCCCCTGCTGTGGAACTTCAGTATTGCTACATTAGAAGTAAATCTTAAAATCATTAAGACATTTTCTATTTTTTCCTCAGTGTTATTTTAATTAAAAACTTAAAAGCCGTTAACCTTTGTGCCTTTTTTATGACAATGGCACAAAACGTCTGCAGTCAAATGTCAGGGCGACAGTAGCTCCGCTGGGGGAGTGACCACTGATCTGAAGGTTGACTGTGTGATTCCAGCTCCCACTGATGCTATTGTTGTGTCCTCGGGCAAGACACTTAACCCCCTCACCCCCAGTGTCTGTGTGCACTGGTGTGTGAATGTGTGAGCAAATGGGTGAGGGGTCCCCTGATGTAAAGCACTTTGAGCCGCGAAGGTGGAAAAGTGTTGTATCAAAATGTGACCTTTGACCACATAAACTTTGACCTCTGCACCAGACGACATCACTGTACTTTTCGTTTGTCGTCTTGTTTAACGAGGGATGAACCTCTGCGTGTTTTTGTTTCAGGGATTGAGCTGACTGCAGAGAAGGACATGGACTTGGCTGCTCAGGTTCAGGAGCTGCTGGAGTTTCTTCATGAGAAACAGCAGGAGGTGGATCTCAGCGCTCAACACAACCACACGAGGCTGGAGCAGAGTTTACAACTGCGCCACCTGCAGGCCGAAGTCAAACAGGTACATTTGGAATTCGTATGAGCTGTTTAAAAAGCCCGTGGGTGAGGAAGAGGACTTTAAACTCAGGGCGTCTTGAAGTAGGAAATTGCTCCTTTCTTCTTTGATGCTTTGGTTTCGGACCCGAGCTGACGACGAGCTGAAAGCTCACCTAAAAGTGATTAATTTCATCTGGGCTGGAAGTCGGTAGAAACAAAGGAAGTGGATTCTGGGGAGTCTCTCGCCCGCTCTGCCCGTCTGGGTATGATTCTGGTTCTGATGGGGCAAAGATGTTCTGCCTTTTTTTTTAAGAGCAGCTGTGAATGAAGCTGGAACAGGAAGCAGACTCCAGCTTGAGATGGAGAAAACTAAATTATTAATGCAACCAACAGAGTAGTGCAGCCGCAGCAGAGTCAGATCTTCAACCTTATGTTTTAGTCCAAATGCTGTTTGTTTTTTTGTTATTTGGAAGTGCCAGTTCGACCATTCGGTTCATTATAAAATTCTGTATGACTTAAATATTAAAATATGAACATATTTATTAAATGAATCTGTTTTGACTGTTGCCTGTGGTGGTTTTCTAGTGTGACGTTATATTCTGGTTCATCCGAGGTTTAGTCCAAGTTAAGTCCTAGTTTGGCTCTTCTGGGTTTTTTATTGTTTCTACAGTTTTATTTCTAGTCCTGGGCCGACAGACGATGGTACTTGGTGTATCTCTGGTCTCTCTGTTCTCACGTGTCTTCCGTTTGACTAGGTGCTGGGTTGGATCCGTAACGGGGAGTCCATGCTGAACGCCAGTATGGTGAACGCCAGCTCCCTGTCTGAGGCGGAGCAGCTGCAGCGGGAGCACGAGCAGTTCCAGATGGCGATCGAGGTACATAAGGCCCAGTTCCTCCTGCTCCACACAGAACCTGCTCTCGTAATGATTTGATTGATGAAGATCATTGTTTTGATTTGAAAAGATGCAGATGTAGCGTCGTGTCTGGGTCACACAGTCTGCTCAAAGGTTTAATCTGAAACACAAATTAACTATTTAAAATGTTTGGACTGTTTCATTTTAAGATCCCGTAAAAAGCTGTAAACAACAAACAGAAAACATGGACCAAAAACTTTTGGTCTTTTAAATGTTGAGTCTGTGTGAAACTGATCAGTCACATTCTACCACACACACACCTGGTCCTGGTCCTGGCTCTGGTCCTGGCTCTGGTCCTGGTCCTGGCTCTGGTCCTGGTCCTGACTCTGGTCTTGGCTCTGGTCCTGGTCCTGGCTCTGGTCCTGGTCCTGACTCTGGTCCTGGCTCTGGTCCTGGTCCTGGCTCTGGTCCTGGCTCTGGTCCTGGTCCTGACTCTGGTCTTGGCTCTGGTCCTGGTCCTGGCTCTGGTCCTGGTCCTGGCTCTGGTCCTCTGGTCCTGGCTCTGGTCCTGGCTCTGGTCCTGGACTCTGGTCCTGGCTCTGGTCCTGGCTCTGGTTCTGGCTCTGGTCCTGGCTCTGACTCTGGTCCTGGCTCTGACTCTGGTCCTGGCTCTGGTCCTGGCTCTGGTCCTGACTGTGGTCCTGGCTCTGGTCCTGGCTCTGGTCCTCTGGTCCTGGCTCTGGTCCTGGCTCTGGTCCTGGCTCTGGTCCTGGCTCTGGTCCTGACTCTGACTCTGGTCCTGGCTCTGGTCCTGGCTCTGGTCTTGGTCCTGGCTCTGGTCCTGGCTCTGGTCCTGGCTCTGGTCCTGGACTCTGACTCTGGTCCTGGCTCTGGACTCTGGTCCTGGCTCTGGTCCTGGTCCTGGCTCTGGTCCTGGCTCTGGTCCTGGTCTGGACTCTGACTCTGACTCTGGGTCCTGGCTCTGGTCCTGGCTCTGGTCTGGTCCTGGCTCTGGTCCCTGGTCCTGGTCCTGGTCCTGGTCCTGGCTCTGGTCCTGGCTCTGGTCTGGTCCTGGCTCTGGTCCTGTCCTGGTCCTGGCTCTGGTCCTGGTCCTGGCTCTGGTCCACTGAGAGTCCCGTTGAGTCCAGTTGAGTGTCCTGACAGACTCCTGAGTGATGTCAGACTTTAGCTCATACTCTGGACTCAGACAAGTCCATTTATCCAACTGTGTCCACTGAGTTTTTATAATGTAAATGTACCTAATGATAATAAGAATTATAATAATTTGTATTATCATTAATGTTCCCTGTATTTGATTAAATGTGATGAAGTTCATGCAGTTTGTATTTATGACTCACTTCTCCCTCAGTCTCTGTTTCACGCCAATTCTCTTCAAAAGACTCACCAAAGTGCCCTGCAGGTCCAGCAGAAAGCAGAGGTACAGTCTGTGCACTCGAGTTCTACTGTCTGTGCTGTAGTGTTCTGTGTTCTACAGTCCAATGTGTTCTGTCGTCTGTTCTGTTGTCTGTTCTGTCTGTTCTGTCTGTTCTGTCTGTTCTGTCGTCTGTTCTGTCTGTTCTGTCTGTGTTCTTGTCTGTTCTGTGTCTGTTCTGTCGTCTGTTCTGTCTGTTCTGTCGTCTGTTCTGTCTGTTCTGTCTGTTCTGTCGTCTGTTCTGTCTGTTCTGTCTGTTCTCCTGTCTGTTCTGTCTGTTCTGTCTGTTCTGTCTGTTCTGTCTGTTCTCCTGTCTGTTCTGTCTGTTCTGTCTGTTCTGTCGTCTGTTCTGTCTGTTCTGTCTGTTCTCTTGTCTGTTCTGTGGTCTGTTCTGTCTGTTCTGTCTGTTCTGTCTGTTCTTTTGTCTGTTCTGTCTGTTCTGTTCTCTTGTCTCTTCTGTCTGTTCTGTCTGTTCTGTCTGTTCTGTTGTCTGTTCTGTCTGTTCTGTCTGTTCTGTCGTCTGTCTGAGTCTGACCCTGCAGCTCTCGTTGTTCTGCAGATGATGCTCCAGGCTGGACACTATGATCCTGAGGGCATCAGAAACTGTGCAGAGAAAGTGGCCGTTCACTGGCAGCAGCTGATGCTGAAGATGGAGGACCGCCTCAAACTGGTCAATGCGTCTGTGGCTTTTTACAAGACGTCAGAGCAGGTTTGTCACGTTTAAACTCCTGACACCGAGGACACCTGGAACAAAGTTCAAAGTACAAAGATCTTTTGTCAGCATAAATACACAAAAGGAACAGATTTTTTCACAAAATGTTCAGAAAGTGGCATCGATAGACTGTATATATAAATGGACATAGCTAACCTGCTGATCGCCATGTTCCAGACAGGAAGTGATCATGGGCTCATGTCCAGCTCCTTCAACTCTGGCTCCAATTTACTTCACATTGAAAAACTGTCCCTCTGTCTGTCCCTACTGCTTCAGACTCATTTTGGTCTTAAATGTTCGTATGAACCCTCTACATGATCCTGGGGTTTTTATTTCACGTCTGTGTCTGTAAATCAAGGTGAATGATATGAAAACGTCTTTATACATGATCTTCTATGACTATGATCTTCACTCTAAACCTTCTGACCAGTTTACTTTTCTTCTACTATAATCTCCCGTAGAGTTACGACACAGGTCCTGCCCAAATGAAATCATGACATAACTGAAGAATGGGAATACAACCTATGAGCATCTTACTCGTCTGTGTTCAGGTCTGCAGTGTCCTGGAAAGTTTGGAACAGGAATATCGTCGTGATGAGGACTGGTGTGCCACTCACGAGAAGATCTCTGCTACAGCAGAGACGGACCATCTCCTCCCTCTGATCAGCAAACACCTGGAGCAGAAAGAGGCGTTTCTCAAGGTGAGGCCACACCAAAAGAACACACTGAAAAACACTCTGAAGAACATTCTGAAGAACACACTGAGGTACACACCAGAACATTCTGAAGAACACCCCAGAACACACTGAAGAACACCCCAGAACACACTGAAGAACACTCTGAAGAACATCCTGAAGAACACACTGAAGAACACCCCAGAACACACTGAAGAACACTCTGAAGAACACCCTGAAGAACACACTGAAGAACACACCAGAACACACTGAAGAACACACTGAGGAACACACCAGAACATTCTTAAGAAACACCAGGAGAACACACTGAAGAACACACTGAAGAACATCCTGAAGAACACACTGAAGAACACCCCAGAACACACTGAAGAACATTCTGAAGAACATTCTGAAGAACACACTGAGGAACACACCAGAACACACTGAAGAACATTCTGAAGAACACCCCAGAACACACTGAAGAACACTCTGAAGAACATCCTGAAGAACACACTGAAGAACACTCTGAAGAACACACTGAAGAACTCACCAGAACACACTGAAGAACACTCTGAAGAACACACTGAGGAACACACCAGAACATTCTGAAGAACACACTGAGGAACACACAGAACACTCTAAAGAACACACCAGAACACACTGAAGATGGACCTGTGACCTGTGTGACCCGTGTGTTCCAGGCGTGCACTCTGGCTCGGAGGAACGCGGAGGTGTTTCTGAAGTACATCCACAGGAACAATGTGAGCATGTCTGGAGCTTCCAGCCACGCCCGAGGGCCCGAGCAGCAGGTCAAAGGTGAGACACAACAATTACACCTGTAAGGTACACAATAATGAGTCACCAGCACACACAGGACTCACCTGTTCTCCCAGTGTGCACCTGGTCTTTAATGTCCTCTCTGCATTGTGGAAGTAACTGAAGTAACTGAGTACATGTACTCAGAATACTCACTTTCATTAGGAGGTATTCCGAAAACAGTTACCTTCATAAAATCAAAGGAACACTTGGCAGTCGTTGGTGTCACAGTTTAGGCTCAAACTGCACAGAATCAGTGAGAAAAATATAAAACTGTTCTTTTGGTGAGAATTTAACTTCTCCAGCTCGTGATGTGAAACACAGAGCAGTGACACAAACATGAACTTTTTCTTGTCTTTATGACAGAATCTCTCAGATTCTGTGTTGACATATTTAACGTTCCTTTGGTGTTTTTTTCAGCCATTTTGAATGAGCTGCTGCAGAGAGAAAACAGAGTCCTTCACTTCTGGACTTTGAAGAAACGACGACTGGACCAGTGCCAACAGTTTGTGATGTTTGAACGCAGTGCCAAACAGGTGAGCATGTGCCACAGGCGAGCGTGTGCCGCAGGCGAGCGTGTGCCGCAGGCGAGCGTGTGCCGCAGGCGAGCGTGTGCCTGTGTGCCGCAGGTGAGCGCGTGCCGCAGGCGAAAGTGTGCCGCAGGTGAACGTGTGCCTGTGTGCCGCAGGCGAGCGTGTGCCGCAGGCGAGCGTGTGCCTGTGTGTGCGCAGCAGGTGAGCGTGTGCCGTAGGTGAGCGTGTGCCGCAGGCGAGCGTGTGCCGCAGGCGAGCGTGTGCCGCAGGGCGAGCGTGTGCCGCAGGTGAGCGTGTGCCTGTGTGCCGCAGGTGAGCGTGTGCCGCAGGTGAGCGTGTGCCGCAGGTGAGCGTGTGCCTGTGTGCCGCAGGTGAGCGTGTGTGCCTGTGTGCCGCAGGGTGAACGTGTGCTGTGTGCCGCAGGGAGCGTGTGCCGCAGGTGAGCGTGTGCCTGTGTGCCGCAGGTGAGCGTGTGCCGCAGGTGAGCGTGTGCCTGTGTGCCGCAGCAGGCGAGCGCGTGCCTGTGTGCCGCAGGTGAGCGTGTGCCTGTGTGAGCCGCAGGTGAGTGCGTGTGCCTGTGTGCCGCAGGTGAGCCGCAGGCCGCAGCGTGAGTGAGCGTGTGCCGCAGGTGAGCGTGTGCCGCAGGCGAGCGTGTGCCGCCTGTGTGCCGCTGTGTGAGCAGGTGAGCGTAGGTGCCTGTGTGTGAGCAGCCGTTGGTGAGCGTGTGCCGCAGGCGAGAGTGTGCCGCAGGCGAGCGTGTGCCGCAGGCGAGCGTGTGCCGCAGGCGAGCGTGGTGCCGCAGGCGAGCGTGTGCCGCAGGCGAGCGTGTGCCGCAGGCGAGCGTGTGCCGCAGGTGAGCGTGTGCCGCAGGTGAGCGTGTGTGCCGCAGAGAGCGTGTGAGCGTGTGCCGCAGGCGAGCGTGTGCGCAGGTGAGCGTGTGCCGCAGGTGAGCGTGTGCCTGTGTGAGTGTGCCGCAGGTGAGCGTGTGCCGCAGGTGAGCGCGTGCCGCAGGTGAGCGCGTGCCGCAGGTGAGCGCGTGCGTGAGGTGAGCGCGTGCGGTAGGTGAGCGCGTGCCGCAGGTGAGCGCGTGCCGCAGGTGAGCGCGTGCCGCAGGTGAGCGCGTGCCGCAGGTGAGCGCGTGCCTGTGTGCCGCAGGTGTGAGCGCGCGTGCGGCAGGTGAGCGCGTGCCGCAGGTGAGCGCGTGCGGTAGGTGAGCGCGTGCCGCAGGTGAGCGCGTGCCGCAGGTGAGGTGAGCATGTGCCTGTGTGCCGCAGGTGAGCGCGTGTGCGGCAGGTGAGCGCGTGCGCGGCAGGCGAGCGCGTGCCGCAGGCGAGCGTGTGCCGCAGGGTGAGCGTGTGCCTGTGTGCCGCAGGTGAGCGAGGTGCCGCAGGTGAGCGCGTGCCGCAGGTGAGCGCGTGCCGCAGGTGAGCGCGTGCGGTAGGTGAGCGCGTGCCGCAGGTGAGCGCGTGCCGCAGGTGAGCGCGTGCCGCAGGGTGAGCGCGTGCCGCAGGTGAGCGCGTGCCGCAGGTGAGCGCGTGCCGCAGGTGAGCGCGTGCCTGTGTGCCGCAGGTGAGCGCGTGCGGCAGGTGAGCGCGTGCGTGCCGCAGGTGAGCGCGTGCGGTAGGTGAGCGCGTGCCGCAGGTGAGCGCGTGCCGCAGGTGAGCATGTGCCTGTGTGCCGCAGGTGAGCGTGTGTGCCTGTGTGCCGCAGGTGAGCGCGTGCCGCAGGCGAAAGTGTGCCGCAGGTGAACGTGTGCCTGTGTGCCGCAGGCGAGCGTGTGCCGCAGGCGAGCGTGTGCCTGTGTGCCGCAGGTGAGCGTGTGCCGTAGGTGAGCGTGTGCCGCAGGCGAGCGTGTGCCGCAGGCGAGCGTGTGCCGCAGGCGAGC
>JAIEZT010001321.1:27500-32500 GCA_019594935.1 Periophthalmus modestus
CTGCTGTCGTGTTGTGAAGAGGGCAAAGGAGAGATCAAAGATGGTCTGGAGGTGATGCTGGGTGTGCCCAAGAGAGCCAACGATGCCATGCATCTAGCTATGCTGGAGGGTGAGTTCTGCGCTGGCATCATGTGGACAGAGGGATGACCTGTGTGTTCTCCTCAGGGTCTGAGGACAGTGATGACCTGTGTGTTCTCCTCAGGGTTTAAGGACAGTGATGACCTGTGTGTTCTCCTCAGGGTCTGAGGACAGTGATGACCTGTGTGTTCTCCTCAGGGTCTGAGGACAGTGATGACCTGTGTGTTCTCCTCAGGGTCTGAGGACAGTGATGACCTGTGTGTTCTCCTCAGGGTCTGAGGACAGTGATGACCTGTGTGTTCTCCTCAGGGTCTGAGGACAGTGATGACCTGTGTGTTCTCAGGGTTCAAGGACACTATGACCTGTGTGTTCTCAGGGTTCAAGGACACTAATGACCTGTGTGTTCTCAGGGTTCAAGGACACTAATGACCTGTGTGTTCCTACAGGGTTCAAGGACACTAATGACCTGTGTGTTCTCCTCAGGGTTCAAGGACACTAATGACCTGTGTGTTCTCTCAGGGTCTGAGGACAGTGATGACCTGTGTGTTCTCCTCAGGGTCTGAGGACAGTGATGACCTGTGTGTTCTCCTCAGGGTTCAAGGACACTAATGACCTGTGTGTTCTCTACAGGGTTTGAGGATAGTGTGGAGGCTCAAGGGGAACTCATCCTTCAGGACAGTTTCCAGGTTTGGGATCCTCGCTCTCTGATCAGGAAAGGGCGAGATCGGCATCTGTTTCTCTTTGAGTTTTCTCTGGTCTTCAGTAAAGAGATCAA
Organism: Periophthalmus modestus; assembly: GCA_019594935.1. Classification (NCBI taxonomy): domain Eukaryota; kingdom Metazoa; phylum Chordata; class Actinopteri; order Gobiiformes; family Gobiidae; genus Periophthalmus; species Periophthalmus modestus. The sequence goes on from JAIEZT010001321.1 coordinate 28,354, forward strand.
GGACACAGCTGGACGCACCAAGTACCAGTACAAAAACAGACTGCTGGTGGGTCTCACGTCTTAGTAAATATATAATATAATATAATAAACATGAATATGATCTGTTCACTTTACCTTCTCTCCTTAGACTTCAGAGTTGGGGATAACTGAACACATTGAAGGGGACCCATGTAAATTTGCTCTGTGGTCAGGAAGAACCCCGTCGTCAGATAACAAAACTGTGCTAAAAGTATGTTTGTATGAAGCAGGATCAAATGTTCATATTTCTAGAAATATTAAATAATCGTATGTATGTTTCTGCAGGCCTCTACTATCGAAGCAAAGCAGAGTGGATAAAGAACATCAGAGAGGTGATCCAGGAGAGAATGACCCTGAAGGGGGCGCTGAAGGAGCCTCTGCATCTGCCCAAAGCTCCAGCTCTGAGCAAACCCAGGAACAAGAGGTGACTTTGTACTTTTTATAAATAGTATTCATGCGCTCTTTAAAAGTAGGAGAGTTTTTTCTGCCTGTACATGGACCACGCTGAGTTCAAACTGTTCTCCATATGTTTGTGTTTGCTCTTTGATAACACATATGTCTGTGTGTGTTCAGGGAGGGACTGGAGGACGGGGACAGCCAAGGGGACGGCAGCAGTCAGCCAGACACCATCTCCATCGCCTCAAGGACGTCCCAGAACACCGTGGACAGTGACAAGGTAAAGCCAGCCACGCCCCCTCCGTACCAGCAGGGGGCAGGTGTCCTCTGTGAGCCTGATGTGCTAATGAGCTGCAGCTGGGTCAGAACAGGGCTTATTTGTCCATATTGTATTTTTGAAAGTTCCTAAAAAACAAAATGACCACCGTTAACTTTGTTTTTTCTGTATTTTTAGCCTGTGTTGTGGGCGTGGAGCAAACGCTGACGTTATTTCTGTTTTTTCCAGGTGCATTTTTAGATGATGTTTTCTGCTTAAACAGAACTTCTAAAAAACTTGAAATGAGATGGACCTGTAAGTGTCTCAAACCCTGTGTTTATTTGAAAGTTTGTATCATGACGGTTGGTGCTGCTGGTTTTGTGATTCTCGTCTGTTCTCGTTGTGGATGTAGCGCTCGCATAGATCTCGATTATCACCTTGTCTCTGTCACGCCGCTCAGTGTCCATGTCCCTTTAATGCACCTCATATAACATTCCCTTTAATAACAGAGCTGCAGACTCAGATGTTCCACTGGTCTGTGGAGGTGCAGTGGAAAAGCTGCTGTTTTGGTGGTTTCTGGGGACATAAGTGTGATGAGAACCTGCCTGGAGTGAAGGAGTGGTTCTAGCTACACTGAGGCTTCAGACTAAACACAGATGCCCTGAAACACTCTACACAGAGGAAGCGAATATAAAGAGAGAGAAAACTCTGTAACATGTACACGGTCCTCTACACAGAGGAAACATAGAGTCTGCACTTTTTTCATTTATACTGTGGATATGTTTTCAGATGATTCCCTCAGTCTTGTGCATCTTTAGTTGGTAATAGTAGTTGTTGTATTCTGGTGGGTTATTACTGCTTTGCCTGGAATCTTTCACAGTATGGCATTAAACATATCTAGCCCTGTCATGGTAACACCTTTTCAAATGTCAAATATTTTTGAAATATAAACTATAAATGATAATATTTAAATTAAACCATAAAGAAGAATTATCCCATCCATCCATCCATCCATTTTTTTCCGCTTATCCTGGGGCGGGTTGCCCAGACTTCCCCCACCCCAGACACTTCCTCCAGCTCCTCGACCCCAAGGCGCTCCCAGGTCAGCCGAGAGACATAGTCCCTCCAGCGTGTCCTGGGTCTTCCCCGGGGCCTCCTCCCGGTGGGACATGAATACATCCCCAGGGAGGCGTCCAGGAGGCATCCTGAGCAGATGACTGAGCCTCAGCTGGTTCATCTCAAGGTGAAGGAGCAGCAGCTCTACTCCGAGCTCCTCCCATGTGACTGAGCTATTCACCCTGTCTCTAAGGGAGCACCCAGCCACTCTGTGGAGGAAACCCATTTCGGCCGCTTGTATCCGCGATCTTGACCTTTTGGTCATGACCATAGATGAGGGTAGAACGTAGATTGAGGTAAATCGAGAGCTTTGCCTTTCGACTCAGCTCCTTCTTCACCACAACAGACCGATACAGCAACCGCATCACTGCAGACTCTGCACCGATCCAACTGTCAATCTCACGTTCCATCCACCCCTCACTTCTGAACAAGACCCCGAGATACTTGAACTCCTCCACATGAGGCAAAGACTCCCCACCCACCCGGAGACGGCAAACCACCTTTTTCCGGTCGAGAACCATGACCTTATATTTTGGAGGAGCTGATTCTCATCAAATGCCCTCTCCAGATCCACAAAATACATGTGGACTGGTTGAGCAAACTCCCATGAGCCTCGAGGACCCGATGGAGAGTATAGAGCTGGTCCAGTGCCCCACGACCGGGACGAAAACCACACTGCTCCTCCTGGATCCGAGGTTCGACTATCGGCCGGACTCTCCTCTCCAGTCCCTGGAATAGACCTTACCGGGAAGGCTGAGGAGTGTGATTCCCCGTAATTGGAACACACCCTCCGGTCCCCCTTCTTAAACCAAGGGACCACCACCCGGTCTGCCAGTCCAGAGGCACCGTCCCCGACCGCCACGCAATGTTAAAGAGACGTTTCAGCCAAGACAGCCCCACAACATCCAGAGACTTAAGGTACTCGGGACGGATCTCATCCACCCCCGGGGCCTTACCACTGAGGAGCTTGCTAACCACCTCAGTGACTTCAGCCAGGGTGATGGACGAGTCCGTCTCCGGCTCCCCATTCTCTGCTTCCTCCTCGGAAGACGTGATGGCAGGATTGAGGAGATCCTCAAAGTATTCCTTCCACCGTCCAAAAATATCCCCAGTTGAGCAGCAGCTCTCCACCCGCACTGTGAACAGTGTTGGTGAAGCACTGCTTCCCCCTCGGTTTGCCAGAATTTCTTTAAGGCCATCCGATAGTCCTCCTCCATGGCCTCCAGAACTCCTTCCAACCCTGAGTTTTTGCTACTGCAACAGCACGAGCCGCGGCACGCTTGGCGCACCGGTACTCGTTAGCTGCCTCAGGAGTCCCACAAGCCAACAAGGCTCGATAAGACTCCTTCTTCAGCCTGACGGCATCCCTTACTTCTGGTGTCCACCACAGGGTTCGGGGATTGCCGCCGCAACAAGCACCGCAGACCTTACGACCACAACTACGAGCAGCCGCTTCGATAATGGAGGTGGAGAACGTGGTCCACTCGGAGTCCATGTCCCCCTGGATCAGGGAGAAGTTCTCCCGGAGGTGTGAGTTGAAGACCCCCCTGACAGAAGGCTCCACCAGACGTTCCCAGCAGACCCTCACAATACGCTTGGGCCTGCCAGGTCTGTCCGCCTTCCTCCTCCACCAGGTGGATCCAACTCACAACCAGGTGGTGATCAGTTGACAGCTCTGCCCCTCTCTTCACCCGAGTGTCCAAAACACGCGGCTGGAGGTCAGATGACACGACAACAAGGTTGATCATCGACCTCCGACCTAGAGTGTCCTGGTGCCACGTGCACTGATGGACCTTGTGTTTGAACACAACTGCGGCAGCTGAGAAAAGCCCAAGCTGCCGGTCCAGATGATGGTGCAGTTCTACACGGCCATCACTGAGTCCATCCTCACCTCCTCCATCACTGTGTGGTTCTCTGGGGCCACAGGGACAGACAGAGACTGCAGCGCATTGTGCTCTGCTGAGAAGGTGATTGGCTGCAGCCTCCATCTCTCCAGGACCTGTACGTCTCCAGGACTCGGGTGGAGCAGGTCGTATAACAGCTGACACTTCTCACCCCTGGACATGGACTATTTCAGCCACTCTTCCCTCTGGCAGGAGGCTACGGTCCATCAGGACCAGAACCTCTCGTCACAAGAACAGTTTCTTCTCCTCTGCTGTTTCCCTCATGAACACTTCTTAAACCTGCACTAAACTGGACATTTCATAACACTGGTCACTTTAATAAACCATGTTGCACTGTTGTTGTTGTTTTGATGCCACTAATGTATATATTTCTACTATTGTATATTTCTACCTCCTGCCCTTATTTGTATTTATTTAGTGTGGTTTTTTTGTGTGTGTGTTGTTGTATGTCGCACTT
>JAIEZT010001321.1:37500-50000 GCA_019594935.1 Periophthalmus modestus
GGTCTCTGTGTCGAGTCTCGGTCTGTGTCGAGTCTCGGTCTCGGTCTGTGTCGGGTCTCGGTCTGTGTCGGGTCTCGGTCTGTGTCGAGTCTCGTTCTGTGTCGGGCCTCGGTCTCGTTCTGTGTCGGGGCCTCGGTCTCGTTCTGTGTCGAGTCTCGTTCTGTGTCGAGTCTCGTTCTGTGTCGAGTCTCGGTCTGTGTCGAGTCTCGGTCTGTGTCGAGTCTCGGTCTGTGTCGAGTCTCGGTCTGTGTCGGGTCGGGTCTCGGTCTGTGTCGGGTCTCGGTCTGTGTCGGGTCTCGGTCTGTGTCGAGTCTCGTTCTGTGTCGGGCCTCGGTCTCGTTCTGTGTCGGGCCTCGGTCTCGTTCTGTGTCGAGTCTCGGTCTCGTCGAGTCTGTGTGTCGAGTCTCGTTCTGTGTCGAGTCTCGTTCTGTGTCGAGTCTCGTTCTGTGTCGAGTCTCGTTCTGTGTGTCGAGTCTCGGTCTCGTGTCTGTGTCTCGGTCTCGGTCTGTGTCGGGTCTCGGTCTGTGTCGAGTCTCAGTCTCGGTCTGTGTCGAGTCTCGGTCTGTGTCGAGTCTCGGTCTGTGTCGAGTCTCGGTCTGTGTCGGGTCTCGGTCTGTGTCGGGTCTCGGTCTGTGTGTCGGGTCTCGGTCTGTGTCGGGTCTCGGTCTGTGTCGAGTCTCGTTCTGTGTCGGGCCTCGGTCCTCGGTTCTGTGTCGGGCCCTCGGTCTCGTTCTGTGTCGAGTCTCGGTCTCGTTCTGTGTCGAGTCTCGTTCTGTGTCGAGTCTCGTTCTGTGTCGAGTCTCGTTCTGTGTCGAGTCTCGTTCTGTGTCGAGTCTCGGTCTCGTTCTGTGTCGAGTCTCGGTCTCGTTCTGTGTCGAGTGTCAGTCTCGTTCTGTGTCGAGTCTCGTTCTGTGTCGAGTCTCGGTCTCGTTCTGTGTCGAGTCTCAGTCTCGTTCTGTGTCGAGTCTCAGTCTCGTTCTGTGTCGAGTCTCAGTCTCGTTCTGTGTCGAGTCTCGTTCTGTGTCGAGTCTCGGTCTCGTCTGTGTCGAGTCTCTGAGGGTTGGCTGTGGGCCTCTGTGTGTCGTTTAATTTACAATTACACATGACTGAATCTGGATCTGAAGTTTGACCCTTTTCTCTGTGATGGACCAAACAAACTGGGCTCATGGGTTTTATTTTACATTTATGAAACCAGCTTCAACACAAAAGTGAGTCACTTATGTCAGATCTGGGCCCCATGGGACCAAACCTCGATACTGGCCCCTTAAAGAATGAACATGAACAGAACAAAATGCATTTTATTTTACATCCAACTATTGCCCTGGTCAGACCCGAGGCTCTGGTCAGACCTGAGGCTCTGGTCAGACCTGATGCCCTGGTCAGACCCGAGGCCCTGGTCAGACCCGAGGCTCTGGTCAGACCCGAGGCCCTGGTCAGACCCGATGCCCTGGTCAGACCCGAGGCTCTGGTCAGACCCGATGCTCTGGTCAGACCTGAGGCTCTGGTCAGACCTGAGGCTCTGGTCAGACCCGAGGCTCTGGTCAGACCCGATGCCCTGGTCAGACCCGAGGCTCTGGTCAGACCCGATGCCCTGGTCAGACCCGAGGCTCTGGTCAGACCCGATGCCCTGGTCAGACCCGAGGCTCTGGTCAGACCCGAGGCTCTGGTCAGACCCGAGGCTCTGGTCAGACCCGAGGCTCTGGTCAGACCCGAGGCTCTGGTCAGAGCTCGTTCATGCAGAGCCTCACATTTAAATAGACAAAGAGACATATTAACTGCTCTAAAGGCTCAGAACAGAACATCATGTGATACAAAAAGTCTGTATTAAACCACAGAGCAAAGTTAATCTGAAATACACCATTTTAAAACACTGAATATGACACAGACACACACAGACACACACAGACACACACAGACACACACAGACACACACAGACACACACAGACACACACAGACACACACAGAGACACACACAGACACACACAGACACACAGACACACACAGACACACAGACACACACAGACACACACACACAGACACACACAGACACACACACACAGACACACACACAGAGACACACACACAGAGACACACACACAGAGACACACACACAGAGACACACACACGCACAGAGAGACACGCACAGAGACACACACAGAGACACACACAGAGACACACACAGAGACACACACAGAGACACACGCACAGAGAGACACACACGCACAGAGAGACACACACAGAGACACACACAGAGACACACACAGAGACACACACAGAGACACACACAGAGACACACACAGAGACACACACAGAGACACACACAGAGACACACACAGAGACACACACACAGAGACACACACACGCACAGAGAGACACACACAGAGACACACACACGCCACAGAGAGAGACACACACAGAGACACACACAGAGACACACACAGACACACACACACAGAGACACACACACACAGACACACACACAGAGACACACACACACAGACACACACACAGAGACACACACACAGAGACACACACACAGACACACACAGAGACACACACAGAGACACACACAGAGACACACACAGAGACACACACAGACACACACAGAGACACACACACACAGACACACAGAGACACACACACAGAGACACACACACAGAGAGACACACACAGAGAGACCACACACAGAGAGACACACACAGAGAGACCACACACACACAGAGACACACACACAGAGAGACACACACACAGAGAGACACACAGAGACACACACACAGAGACACGCACACAGAGACACGCACACAGAGACACGCACACAGAGACACGCACAGAGAGACACGCACAGAGAGACACGCACAGAGAGACACCCCACACAGAGAGAGACACGCACAGAGAGACACGCACAGAGAGACACGCACAGAGCAGTCACAGACACGCACACACACACGCACACAGACACGCACACAGACACGCACACAGACACGCACACAGACACGCACACAGACACGCACACAGACACGCCACACAGACACGCACACACAGACACGCACACGCAGAGACACGCACACGCAGAGACACGCACACGCACAGAGACTCACACACACAGAGACACACACACACAGAGACACACACACACAGAGACACACACACACACAGAGACACCACACACACAGAGACACACACACACAGAGACACACACACACAGAGACACACACACACAGAGACACACACACACAGAGACACACACACACAGAGACACACACACAGAGACACAGAGACACACACAGAGATAGTCAAACAAACCATTGCGCTGTCACAAAATAACTTGGTGAAATATACAAAAAAAAAAGTCGATATCGATACTGCAGCCCCGGATATCGATACTGTGGGTCGATATTTGGATGTTTTTGCTCACATCCTTCTGACCGAATGCACCACGTTCGGGTTTTGCTCGTTGGAGCCGCTGGAGCCAAACTGTGACTTCTAGAAGCTGCTCATGAGCCGTATCAATCGCATATTTTCCATCGATGCTGAAGATAATTTCATTCATCACTGGAGTCATATGACGGTAGAAAATCATCTTTCACTGAGCCTCTCATCTGATGTGAAACAACTTTTAAAAAGTCTATTTTCAGTAAGTATAATGGGCCAATAATGAGCCAATAATGGGCCAATAACGGACCAATAATGGGCCAATAACGGACCAATAATGGGCCAAGATTTTTACCCGTGTGACTTGTATTTCACATATATATTTTCATAGCTAAGCGTTGACAGTATTATCCACAGTTCCCAGTGCTTCTTTTCATTTGCGAGGTTCACGTGGGTCATTTGCAACTTTGAAACCAAAAATCCCATTGAGGTTTTTAGGTATAAACTCTGAAGTCTGACAGTTTTATGTTATGATCTTTTCTCTGTGAATCTGAGTCGTGGATTTGGTCGTGGAGTCGTTGTAAAAGGAGTTTGTGTTTGTGTCAAGAAAAAGAGAGATTCCCCAAAATGTTTAGTCTAAAAACACAGTCCAGTCACATGATCCCTGCAGCTCAGTGTGTAGAAAACAAACTCCCTCTGCCAAGGCGTCGAGCCCCGACCGAGGTGAAGGCAAAAGAGGATCTTTGAGTTTTGGATGTGCATCAGACTCACCTGCAGGGGGCAGAGTTTGAGTTCCTTGATACCCCTCAGTACCTCTCCAGTTCTCCCTCATCCTCCCTCAGTCCCCCCTCAGTCCTCCCTCCGTCCTCCCTCAGTCCCCCCTCCGTCCTCCCTCAGTCCTCCCTCATCCTCCCTCATCCTCCCTCAGTCCTCCCTCAGTCCTCCCTCAGTCCTCCCTCCGTCCTCCCTCCGTCCTCCCTCCGTCCTCCCTCAGTCCCTCCCTCATCCTCCCTCCTCCCCGTCCTCCCTCAGTCCTCCCTCAGTCCTCCCTCAGTCCCTCCCTCATCCTCCCTCCCTCCCAGTCCCCCTCCGTCCTCCTCCCTCCCGTCCTCCCTCATCCTCCGTCCCTCATCCTCCCCTCAGTCCTCCCTCAGTCCCTCCCCCTCAGTCCTCCCTCCGTCCTCCCTCCGTCCTCCCTCCGTCCTCCCTCAGTCTTCCCTCCGTCCTCCCTCAGTCCTCCCTCAGTCCTCAGATCAGTGTGTTTGTGTGCGTTTGTGTGTATTTGTGTGCATTTGCGTGCTTTTGTGTGTACTTGTTTGTGTGTGTGTGTGTGTGTGTGTGTTGTGTGTGTGTGTTTGTGTGTGTGTGTGTGTTTGTGTGCATTTGTGCGTTTGTGTGTGTTTTCTTCACTCTGGTCATATGACTGGAGCAGGGCACAGGACTCACCCGTGAGCTGTAGCACTCGCTCATAAAACTCAAACGTGACGTCCCAAGAATGTTTCTGTTCTGTCGCTGTTTTAGAAACTTTACAGACCACAGATGCTCCTCTGTTCTGACCCCATCGGGTTCTGACCCCATCGGGTTCTGACCCCATCGGGTTCTGACCCCATCGGGTTCTGACCCCATTCACTGCAGTAGTGTTTCACTGTGGGAGTTTTTCATGAGATTTTATAAATGGTTTTGTATTAACTCTTATCACAGACACATTGACTTTAGGTGTGGCACAGCTTCATGTTGGACTTTGAGCTCATTCTTTCTCGATGGAACAGGCGCGTACACCACACTTGAGTTTTTCTTTTCATTTTTGGGGCGCTGTTTGTGGCTGCATCTTCCTCTTAAATTAGACTGATTCTGCAAAAATCAACTTCAGAGCTTTTAACCATGTTCTAGTCGTTTCCTCTCACCAGTCACACTCTGAAGTTCCTGTTTTGGTGAGTCCATCATCGAGATCATTACAAAGTCTTATTTCAAAATCACAAATGTTTTCCTAACATTATTCAATTCAGTTTTGCACATTTAAAACACAACTTAAACTCCACATAAACAACAACAACCAAACAGATATAAAATACAACACACAGGAAAAGAACAATAAAACAATAAAACACCAAGATGTCCTGAAACCAAATACAAGGGAGAAGAGCTGGGCTTTTAGTCTGGTCTAAACGGGACTGAGAGGATCTGACAGGCAGAGGGCGCTGTTCCAGAGTCTGGGCTCTGTCACCTCTGGTCTTGAGGCTTTGGAGCTGATCTCAGGGCTCCGGGTGCAGTGTAGGGCTGCAGTATCTCCCCCAAATACAGAGGACCCACAGAGTGACCACATTTAAACACAAAGAACATTTTGAGTTGAGCTGATATGAAACAGGACCCAGAGCTGCACACAGACGCCTGATGTGTCTTTGTCTCGAGCTGCAGTTTTCTGGACGTTCAGTTTTCTGGACGTTCAGCGAGTGCTGCAGGGAGCCTTGGTCCTTGGTACTATTACAATAATCCAGACGCCAACGTTACAAATGTGTGGATTGCTTTTTCAAAATCTGCCTGTGGAAAGTAGAGCTTTAATTTAGAATGAGCCACAACTGAAAGAAGCTAGACACAGCAGTTTGACACGCCTCATACTGTCAGGCCCGAGAGGACAGAGGGCCTCATACTGTCAGGCCCGAGAGGACAGAGGGCCTCATACTGTCAGGCCCAAGAGGACAGAGGGCCTCATACTGTCAGGCCCGAGAGGACAAGAGGAGAGGGCCTCATACTGTCAGGCCCAAGAGGACAGAGGGCCTCATACTGTCAGTCCCAAGAGGACAGAGGGCCTCATACTGTCAGGCCCAAGAGGACAGAGGGCCTCATACTGTCAGGCCCGAGAGGACAGAGGGCCTCATACTGTCAGGCCCAAGAGGACAGAGGGCCTCATACTGTCAGGCCCGAGAGGACAGAGGGCCTCATACTGTCAGGCCCGAGAGGACAGAGGGCCTCATACTGTCAGGCCCAAGCAGTGGGTTACTTTGGACAAACTAGAATCTGTTTTATTTTTATTTAAGTTCAGGATGTCCTGCAGAGCTCTCATTGTAAATCGAGAGCTTTGTCTTTTGCTCAGCTCCTTCTTCACCAAAACGGACCGATACGGCCTTTTAAAAAAAACATGGCTTCGGATTTGGAGGAGCTGATTCTCATCTCAGCCACTTCACACTCGGCTCAAACCGCCCCAGTGCTGCAGGTCCTGGCTCCAAGAAGCATCAGGACGACATCATCTGCAAACAGCAGAGATGATCCTGTGGTTCCTGAACCAGACCCCCTCCAGCCCCTGAACCAGACCCCCTCCAGCCCCTGAACCCAACCCCCTCCAGCCCCTGAACCAGACCCCCTCCGGCCCCTGAACCAGACCCCCTCCAGCCCCTGAACCAGACCCCCTCCGGCCCCTCCGTCCCCTGAACCAGACCCCCTCCGTCCCCTGAACCAGACCCCCTCCGGCCCCTGAACCAGACCCCCTCCGGCCCCTGAACCAGACCCCCTCCAGCCCCTGAACCAGACCCCCTCCGGCCCCTGAACCAGACCCCCTCCAGCCCCTGAACCAGACCCCCTCCGGCCCCTGAACCAGACCCCCCCCTGAACCAGACCCCCTCCGGCCCCCAGACCCCCCTCCGGCCCCTGAACCAGACCCCCTCCAGCCCCTGAACCAGACCCCCTCCAGCCCCTGAACCAGACCCCTGAACCAGACCCCCTCCGGCCCCTGAACCAGACCCCTCCGGTCCCCTGAACCAGACCCCCTCCGTCCCCTGACTGCGCCTAGAAATTCCGAACCGGTGACAAAGTGCAGCCCTGGTGGATCCAACATGCACCGGGAACAGGTCTGACTCACTGCAGAGACACAGCTCCTGCTCCGGTCATACAGGGACCGGACAGCCCTTAGCAAAGGGCCCCGGACCCCGTACTCCCAGAGCACCCCCCAAAGGACACCACGAGGGACAGGGTCAAATGTCTTCTCCAGATCCACAAAACACATGTGGACTGTGGCAAACTCCCATGAGCCTCAAGGACCTGATGGAGAGTGTAGGGCTAGTCCATGTGTGTGTTTGTGTGTATATCTGTGTATATGTGTGTGTATGTGTGCGTATATATATATATATATATATATATATATATATATATATATATATATATATATATATATATATATTGTGTGTGTTTGTGTATATCTGTGTATATCTGTGTGTGTATGTGTGCGTATATATATATATATATATATATATATATATATATATATATATATATAGTTTGTGTGTATATATGTGTGTGTGAGCGGTTGACCATCTGTCAGGTATAAAATCACCTGGACTGTGCAGAAACAGGGTCTTTGTTGCTAGGCGACCTTCAGCCTGTCTAAAAGTGTCTGCTTACGCACACTGACATTTTCCAAGAAGACGACTGGAAACACGGCTTTAAACGAGAGATATTTTAGGCACTTTACTGTTTACACAACTTTGATGTTTACACTTAAATTATAACATTGTTGTGGGCAACTCTAACCCGTATTATAAAAGTATAAGAGAATAAAGCTGCTCTACACTCGACTGGTGAAGAGGAAAGAGGTGAACACACAGCACTGAGGCTGAAGGTCCCATCACACACGTGTGTCTGTCACACAGGTGTGTTCTGTCACACAGGTGTGTTGTGTCACACAGGTGTGTTGTGTCACACAGGTGCGTTGTGTCACACAGGTGCGTTGTGTCACACAGGTGCGTTGTGTCACACAGGTGAGTTCTGTCACACAGGTGCGTTGTGTCACACAGGTGTGTTGTGTCACACAGGTGTGTTGTGTCACACAGGTGTGTTGTGTCACACAGGTGTGTTCTGTCACACAGGTGTGTTGTGTCACACAGGTGAGTTCTGTCACACAGGTGCGTTGTGTCACACAGGTGCGTTGTGTCACACAGGTGCGTTGTGTCACACAGGTCCGTTGTGTCACACAGGTGCGTTGTGGAGGGTCACACAGAGTCACACAGGTGCGTTGTGTGGTGGTTGTGTCACCCGACTATCTAGTCGTTGTGTCACTCTCGACTGTCCTGCACGAGCTCACACTCCTCCCCCCAGGTGTGAGGTCACACAGGTGTGTTCTGTCACACGTCGCTACAGCCAGGTGAGTGCTGTGTCACCAGGTCGACCGGTGTCGCCGAGACTCCCGTGCGTTCGTCACCAGGTGCCCAGTCACACAGGTGCTCTGTGCACAGGTGCCGTCACACAGGTGCGTTGTGTCACACAGTGCGTTGTGTCACAGTGTGTTGTGTCCCACAGTGAGGGCGGACCCAGGTGTGTTCTGTCACACAGGTGTGTTTTGTGTCACACAGGTGAGTTCTGGTCACACAGGGGTGGTTGTGTCACACAGGCCGTTGTGTCAACACAGGTGCGGGTCCTGTTGTGTCACACAGGTGTCCGTCACACAGGTGGGTGTCCCGGCTTCCCATGGGCCATGCCAGAGGGGAGGTGTCCTATTTTAAAGATGGGAGTTGGGTACCAGAGCCCAAGCTGTAAAACTCGAGGTGAAAGCCCGACTACTAGTTTACCTCTCGACCCAAAATGATTCCTCCCCACAGTGAGGCCCTGTTCACTCGCTACAGCCAGATCCTGTGTCCGTCCCGGGTCGCCGAGACTCCCGTCCTCGACCGCTGCCCAGTCCTCTACTCACCCGACCCCTCCTGACCCTCTGCGGGTCCTGAGCCCACAGGAGGGCGGACCTCCTCCTCCTTTCCTGCTCCAGGCTGGGTCCTCTCCGGGTCCTCCTGTTCCTCCTGTGCCTCCGGGCGACGTCACGATCCTGTTCCTGTTTTTCCTCCTGCTCCTAAAGATGACAGTTTAAGACGGTGTAAAACTCGCGGAGAAAGAGACTGTTTAAAATTCCCCAAAATGATTCAAGTCCACACAGCCCTGCTCCTCCTGCTCCTCCTGCTCCTCCTGCTCCTCCTGTTCCTCCTGTTCCTCCTGCTCCTCCTGTTCCTCCTGCTCCTCCTGTTCCTCCTGCTCCTCCTGTTCCTCCTCCTCCTCCTCCTCCTGCTCCTCCTGCTCTTCCTGTTCCTCCTACTCCTCCTGTTCCTCTCCTCCTGTTCCTCCTCCTCAATGATTAATATATGATTATTATGTCCTGCACGCACATGTGATCATAATGTTCAAAATCTTATACACCAGTTTATTGTCTTTATATAATGTGTTTGTGTGTTTGTGTGTGTGTTTGTGTGTGTTTGTGTGTTGTGTGTGTGTTTGTGTGTGTTTGTGTGTTTGTGTGTTGCAGCTCTCTGGAGGCTGTGAGTTGACGGTGGTTCTTCAGGACTTTACGGCCGGATGCACCTCAGAGATGTCTGTGAGCACAGGTAGGTCCATCTCCTCCCTCTCACCTGTCACCTCCTCTCACATGTCACCTCCTCTCACCTGTCACCTGTCCTCCCTCTCACCTGTCACCTGTCCTCCCTCTCACCTGTCACCTCCTCTCACCTGTCTCCCCCTCTCCCCTGTCCTCCCTCTCACCTCTCACCTGTCACCTCCCCTCTCACCCTGTCACCTCTCCTCCCCTGTCCTCCTCTCTCCTCTCCACCTCTCACCTCTCCTCACCTGTCCTCCCTCTCACCTCTCACCTCTCCTCCCTCTCACCTGTCCTCCCTCTCACCTGTTACCTCTCCTCCCTCTCCTCCCTCTCACCTGTCACCTCTCCTCCCTCTCACCTGTCACCTCCTCTCACCTGTCCTCCCTCTCACCTGTCCTCCCTCTCACCTGTCCTCCCTCTCACCTGTCACCTCTCCTCCCTCTCACCTGTTCACCTGTATTCTCCCCTGTGTGCCTGTCTCCCTGTGGAGCTGCTGGAGAGTCCCAGTGACCTGTTCCCTCTCCTCCCTCTTGGTCACCTCCTCACCTCTCAGAGCGCAGCCCGCCTCAGGAGGACTCCCTCTCACCGAGCTCCGCTCACCTGCGTGTCCCCCTCTCCGCTCCAGTGTCAGATGGACTGCTTCTTCTCAGGGAAACCTACAACCTCTCCCTGTCGTCCCAAGAGGTGTCACCTGTTTCAACCTGTAGTGACCTCTGCTGGTGAGGTGTCATCATTACACCGGAGTTTTACCTTTGTTCAGACTCAGACCTGTCCACTGTATTCACAACTCACATGGTGCTCACACACACTCACCTCACACCACTCCTCACTCACACCTGTCCTCCCTCTACACACACCTCACACTCACACACCTCCCTCACACCACACATGTCACACCACACACACACACCCACCTCACTCCCTCTGCACACTCCTCACTCACACCTGTGCAGGTGCTTTTGCACACACACATGCACACTTGTGTGCATGGTCACACTGCACACTGCTGGACATGCACCAGTGAGCGTCACACACAAACACATGTCACACGCACCACGCAGCACAGCACCCGCCTCAGGAGGGACACATGCTCCACACTCTGCACACACACGCCGCTCCATGCACACACTGCTTCACACAGGGCACATGCACACACTCACTCATGCACGTCAAGACACATGCCAGACGAGCTTATGCACCTGCACGCACTCTGCACATGCACGTGCACACACTTACACACATGCACACACTCGCACAAATGCACACGCACGTGTACATGCACATACTCACACACACAGATGCACACGCACACATGCACACACACACACACACACACATGCACACACACACACACACCACACACGCACGTGCACATGCACACACACACACACACGCACATGCACACACACACACACATGCACACGCACATGCACACACATGCACACGCACACATGCACACGCACACACTCGCACACATGCACACGCACGTGCACATACACATGCACACGCACACACTCACACACATGCTCAAAACACACACAACACATGCACACATGCACACACACCATGCACACATGCACACACTCACATGTTTGGGTGTGGGGGTTGGATGTTGCTGTCGGGTGTTGGATGTTGGGTGTTGGATGTCGGGTGTCGGGTGTTGGGTGTTGGATGTTGGGTGTTGGGTGTTGGGTGCTTGGGTGTTGGGTGTTGGGTGTCGGGTGTTGGGTGTTGGGTGTTGGGTGTACATGTGTTGGGTGTTGGATGTTGGGTGTTGGGTGTTGGGTGTTGGGTGCCGGGTGCCGGGTGTGCCGGTTGGGGTGTCGGTTGTTGGATGTTGGGCGTTGGGCGTGTTGTGTGTTGGACACATGTGTCGGGTGTCGGATGTCGGATGTCAGGATGTGTATGTTGGGTGTTGGATGTCGGGTGTCGGATGTCGGGTGTCGGGTGTCGGGTGTCGGGGTGGGTGTTGGATGTTGGGTGTCGGGTGTCTGGTGCTGGATGTCGGATGTTGGGTGTTGGATGTTGGGGGTGTTGGGTGTTGGGTGTTGGGTGTTGGATGTTGGGTGTTGGGTGTTGGATGTTGGGTGTTGGATGTCGGGTGTCGGGTGTCGGATGTCGGATGTCGGGTGTCGGGTGTCGGATGTCGGATGTTGGGTGTTGGATGTTGGGTGTTGGATGTCGGGCGTTGGGCGCCGGGTGCCGGTTGCCGGGTGTCGGGTGTTGGCCTCGTTTCCCTGAGTCACGTCCTGTTTAACAGGTCGGCAGCAGCACATAAAGTTATAGAAAATAAAAAGTAAAAGAAAAAATTAAATTTTTCACCTGTATACAAAGTTTTAGAGTGAAGCTCATTCAAGCTGCTTCTTCAGTTCTGGTCAGATTCCTGCTGGACACTGCCTTATATCTGTCTGAAGGGGGCGCAAATGAGACTGAAGCTAACACACCTGTTTGTTTAGTTTCTGTTTGAGCCTCGGTCTCGACACGAAGTGTGAACTGTGCCTGAGACAGAATCGCTCAGTCTCCAGATCCACCAGTATCTGACCAGAACTGAAGAAATGTGCTGGACGAGCCGGACGTCTTCACTTCGACCTTTTGAATGTTTCTGTTGTGATGGATCAGACCTGGACGACTGAGGGACACAGACATACAGAAAGTGACGGTAATGTCCAACAGGGGGAGCTATAGTATTGTTTATTTGGAGCCGCTCTGTGGGTGGAGCCGCTCTGTGGGGGTGGAGCTGCTCTGTGGGTGGAGCTGCTCTGTGGGTGGAGCTGCTCTGTG
>JAIEZT010001321.1:55000-77500 GCA_019594935.1 Periophthalmus modestus
ATAAATACGACACACGTGTCACTGTCCAAGAACGACACGTTCAGTGAGTGAGAGTTTGTCAAGTTTAAAGACTCAAGAGTCAGATATGAGCAGAATGTGACCGTCCCAGATTAATGTCAGAACGATATTTCACCAAGAGAACAGAGGAGACTGAGATTAGGCTGAGATTAGGCTGAGATTAGGCTGAGATTAGGCTGAGATTAGACTGAGATTAGACTGAGATTAGACTGAGATTGGACTGAGATTGGACTGAGATTGGACTGAGATTGGACTGAGTTTGGACTGAGTTTGGACTGAGTTTGGACTGAGTTTGGACTGAGTTTGGACTGAGTTTGGACTGAGTTTGGACTGAGTTTGGACTGAGTTTGGACTGAGTTTGGACTGAGTTTGGACTGAGTTTGGACTGAGTTTGGACTGAGTTTAGACTGAGTTTAGACTGAGTTTAGACTGAGTTTAGACTGAGTTTAGACTGAGTTTAGACTGAGTTTAGACTGAGTTTAGACTGAGTTTAGACTGAGTTTAGACTGAGATTGAGACTGAGTTTAGACTGAGATTGGACTGAGATTAGACTGAGATTAGACTGAGATTGGACTGAGATTGGACTGAGATTATACTGAGATGTGGTGTGTTCAGGGTCATATTGAGGCATGTAAATGGTGTTTAGATGGCGTGTTCAGGGTCATGTAATGGCGTGTAGATGGCGTGTTCAGGGTCATGTAATGGCGTGTAGATGGCGTGTTCAGGGTCATGTGATGTGTGTAGATGGCGTGTTCAGGGTCATGATGAGGCGTGTAGATTGTGTGTTCAGGGTCATGTGATGCTGTGTTGATGGTATGTTCAGGGTCATGTGATGATGTGTAGATGGCGTGTTCAGGGTCATGATGAGGCGTGTAGATTGTGTGTTCAGGGTCATGTGATGGTGTGTAGATGGCGTGTTCAGGGTCATGTGATGATGTGTTGATGGCGTGTTCAGGGTCATGTGATGTGTAGATGGCGTGTTCAGGGTCATGTGATGATGTGTAGATGGCGTGTTCAGGGTCATGTGATGGGTGTGTTGATGGCGTGTTCAGGGTCATGTGATGGTGTGTTGATGGCGTGTTCAGGGTCATGTGATGGTGTGTAGATGGCGTGTTCAGGGTCATGATGATGCGTGTAGATTGGCGTGTTCAGGGTCATGTGATGGTGTGTAGATGGCGTGTTCAGGGTCATGTGATGGTGTGTAGATGGCGTGTTCAGGGTCATGTGATGGTGTGTTGATGGCGTGTTCAGGGTCATGTGATGGTGTGTAGATGGCGTGTTCAGGGTCATGTGATGATGTGTAGATGGCGTGTTCAGGGTCATGTGATGGTGTGTAGATGGCGTGTTCAGGGTCATGTGATGGTGTGTTGATGGCGTGTTCAGGGTCATGTGATGGTGTGTAGATGGCGTGTTCAGGGTCATGTGATGATGTGTGTAGATGGCGTGTTCAGGGTCATGTGATGTTGTGTAGATGGCGTGTTCAGGGTCATGATGTGATGCGTGTGTAGATGTGTGTTCAGGGTCATGTGATGCTGTGTTGATGGTGTGTTCAGGGTCATGTGATGATGTGTAGATGGCGTGTTCAGGGTCATGATGAGGCGTGTAGATTGTGTGTTCAGGGTCATGTGATGGTGTGTAGATGGCGTGTTCAGGGTCATGTGATGTGTTGATGGCGTGTTCAGGGTCATGTGATGTGTAGATGGCGTGTTCAGGGTCATGTGATGATGTGTAGATGGCATGTTCAGGGTCATGTGATGGTGTGTAGATGGCGTGTTCAGGGTCATGTGATGTGTGTTGATGGCGTGTTCAGGGTCATGTGTGATGGTGTGTTCAGGGTCATGTGATGATGTGTAGATGGCGTGTTCAGGGTCATGTGATGGTGTGTAGATGGCGTGTTCAGGGTCATGTGATGTGTGTTGATGGCGTGTTCAGGGTCATGTGATGGGTGTGTAGATGGCGTGTTCAGGGTCATGTGATGATGTGTAGATGGCGTGTTCAGGGTCAGTGTGATGTGTGTAGATGGCGTGTTCAGGGTCATGATGAGCGTGTGTAGATTGTGTGTTCAGGGTCATGTGATGCTGTGTTGATGGCGTGTTCAGGGTCATGTGTCTTGATGTGTTGATGGTGTGTCAGGGTCATGTGATGATGGGTAGATGGCGTGTTCAGGGTCTCAGTGTGTGATGGTGTGTAGATGGCATGTTCAGGGTCATGTGATGGTGTGTAGATGGCGTGTTCAGGGTCATGTGATGTGTGTGTAGATGGCGTGTTCAGTGGTCATGTGATGGTGTGTAGATGGCGGTGTCAGGGTCATGTGATGGCGTGTAGATGGCGTGTGTTCAGGGTCATGTGATGGCGTGTAGATGGCGTGTTCAGGGTCATGTGATGATGTGTAGATGGCGTGTTCAGGGTCATGTGATGGTGTGTAGATGGCGTGTTCAGGGTCATGTGATGGTGTGTAGATGGCGTGTTCAGGGTCATGTGATGGTGTGTAGATGGCGTGTTCAGGGTCATGTGATGGTGTGTAGATGGCGTGTTCAGGGTCATGTGATGGTGTGCTGTCCTGTGATGTCCTCGCAGATCCTCATCTTGCTGAATTTTACATTTTCTTTGTCTCTGCATCTTAGACTAAACATATCCTGGAACGCCTTCCTCGGTGTGTCTTGGACTCTTCTTCCTCAGTGTGTCTTGGACTCTTCTTCCTCAGTGTGTCTTGGACTCTCTTCCTCAGTGTGTCTTGGACTCTTCTTCCTCAGTGTGTCTTGGACTCCTCTTCCTCAGTGTGTCTTGGACTCTTCTTCCTCAGTGTGTCTTGGACTCTTCTTCCTCAGTGTGTCTTAGACTCCTCTTCCTCAGTGTGTCTTGGACTCCTCTTCCTCAGTGTGTCTTGGACTCTTCTTCCTCAGTGTGTCTTGGACTCCTCTTCCTCAGTGTGTCTTGGACTCCTCTTCCTCAGTGTGTCTTGGACTCCTCTTCCTCAAACCTGTTGAATGTTGTGATGTTGATCCCTTTACATAACCTTTGAGCACGTGTGGTACATTATTTCCTTATAGTTGTGGAGCTGAACAAAGCAGCAGTGTTTCCTCTGTGACGGTGCGGTGGTGAATGCTCGTTGTGTTTCCTCTGTGATGGTGCGGTGGTGAATGTTCGTTGTGTTTCCTCTGTGACGGTGCGGTGGTGAATGTTCGTTGTGTTTCCTCTGTGATGGTGCGGTGGTGAATGCTCGTTGTGTTTCCTCTGTGATGGTGCGGTGGTGAATGCTCGTTGTGTTTCCTCTGTGATGGTGTGGTGGTGAATGCTCGTTGTGTTTCCTCTGTGATGGTGCGGTGGTGAATGCTCGTTGTGTTTCCTCTGTGATGGTGCGGTGGTGAATGCTCGTTGTGTTTCCTCTGTGACGGTGCGGTGGTGAATGCTCGTTGTGTTTCCTCTCTGTGATGGTGCGGTGGTGAATGCTCGTGTGTTTCCTCTCTGTGTGCGGTGGTGGTTGTGTTCCTCTGTGACGGTGAATGCTCGTTGTGTTTCCTCTGTGACGGTGGTGAATGCTCGTTGTTGTGAATGTGCGTTGTGTTTCCTCTGTGATGGTGCGGTGGGTGGTGAATGCTCGTTGTGAATGCTCGTTGTGTTTCCTCTGTGCGGTGGCCGGTGCGGTGGTGAATGTTCGTTGTGTTTCCTCTGTGACGGTGCGGTGGTGAATGCTCGTTGTGTTTCCTCTGTGATGGTGCGGTGGTGAATGCTCGTTGTGTTTTCCTGTGTGATGGTGCGGTGGTGAAATGCTCGTTGTGTTTCCTCTGTGATGGTGCGGTTGGTGAATCCTCTGTTGGTGCGTTGTCGTTTCCTCTGTGACGGTGCGGTGGTGAATGTTCGTTGTGTTTCCTCCTCTGTGATGGTCGTTGCGGTGGTGAATGCTCGTTGTGTTTCCTCTGTGTGGTGCGGTGGTGGTGAATGCTCTGTGTGTTTCCTCTGTGATGGTGGTGGTGAATGCTCGTTGTGTTTCTCTGTGATGGTGCGGTGGTGAATGCTCGTTGTGTTTCCTCTGTGATGGTGCGGTGGTGAAATCGTTGTTGTTTTTCCTCTGTGACGTTGGTGCGGTGGTGAATGCTCGTTGTGTTTCCTCTGTGATGGTGCGGTGGTGAATGCTCGTTGTGTTTCCTCTGTGCCGGTGGTGAATGCTCGTTGTGAATGCTCGTTGTGTTTCCTCTGTGCCGGTGGTGAATGCTCGTTGTGAATGTGCGTTGTGTTTCCTCTGTGATGGTGCGGTGGTGAATGCTCGTTGTGAATGCTCGTTGTGTTTCCTCTGTGCCGGTGCGGTGGTGAATGCTCGTCACTTGAGTGTGTGATTAAAGATACTGAGTGATGTGGACTTGAACAGTGCACACTCTATCTTCAGAACAACAAAAGCTCCTTGTTAGGTCTCACCTGACTTCAGCGTCCTCAGACTGAAACTGGATTATAAAACATAGACTTATGTTACACATTAGACTTTCTCCAGCGCTTTCACAAGAAGAAGAAGAATTTACGCAGAGCGAGCATAACAATAAAACGACATGGTCTTTACAGTGTATTTACAAAAGCTTTTTCATATTTTTCAGTGTTCCTGTTCAGCAAAAATATGTACTTATTTAAGAAGTCATGATAATGTTT
This sequence comes from Periophthalmus modestus, assembly GCA_019594935.1. Lineage (NCBI taxonomy): Eukaryota > Metazoa > Chordata > Actinopteri > Gobiiformes > Gobiidae > Periophthalmus > Periophthalmus modestus. The sequence goes on from JAIEZT010001321.1 coordinate 59,657, forward strand.
TGGTATATTGTCAACTTCTTCCTCTCAGTGTTAACCCCCAACCCCGAGTTTAAGACCAGTCTGAAAACCCGCCTCTTCTCCCTGGTATTTAATAATAATAATAAAACCTTACACTTGTACTGCTCTTTACAGTCTTGTCAAAGCCCCCTCACCGTATGAGGCTTAATATTACTTAAAATATCGTGAATAATGCCAAACTCAAACCCAACGGCTTTTTCCATCTACAACATTCTGTGACATTCAGCCGATTTTCAAAGTGACTGTGGGAGCAGCTGTTTGCGTTGACGCTGATCGCTCATGTCTGACCACAGATGTTTGACCGATTACATGTTTGGTGTTTGTCGAGGCGTCATGTTTTTCAAATGATTCGTCATCTTCTCATGATCACTGTTCTTCTGACTCCTCATATTTGTCATATTGTGTTTGAATTCTGTGTCATGAGTCTGAAAAAGTTTGAAATCCTGCCTGGCCTTGGCTTGTGGTCAGGACTTATCTGTGCAGCTGATAAGAGCCACAGAACAAAAGTCACATGGTCCAAAGTGAATGACCTCGCATTTCATTTCAAAACCTATTATTCTGATGTTCAGAACCAAAACAGGACAAAAGCATTTACATTGTTGTCAGTGTGAAGTTGATTCGATTGGAGGTGTGCTGCCATCATGTTTTTGCATTTTTTGTCTTTTGTAATAATTGAAAAGAATGTCTTGAATGCGGCAGATGGGAGGAACCTTTCATCTTCTCTCCAGATAATGAGTTCTTTTATTGGAGACCATCTAGGCTCTTAAGATCAGTGATGACACATTAACTTACATTTGAGAGGCCTCATTATCACAGTCTGGACGTACATAGTAATAAAAACATATTGAGAAAAGGAGTTGTGGTGCACCCCTGCAGAGCCACTTGAATTTTGACCTTTGACTCCTCGTCTCAAACACAGATTTAAAGCCACAGACGCCACGATGTGTAGCTCCCAGGTTCATTTGAGCGCAGCTGATGCACCACATGCCAACTCATGACTCCTGTTTGTCCTTTCACACACTCGGTCTGTTCAGGCGCTCAGATAAGAGACACACTGATCTGCTGTCAACAGAGGCATATCATAATAATAATGAGAATCATTTTATTTGAGTTCATAAAGCATGTAAGTACATTTAAGCGTCTTTTAAAACACCCAAGGACGCTGTACAGAACAAGTTAAAAACACAAAGAAATGACCGTTTGATCAAATGAACACTTCCCTTTGTATTGCACTAGTGTAATAAATATCTGCTGTTTGGGTTTTCAGGGTTTTATTGTTACCAAAACAAATTTACATCCTTCCACATCAAAAAAAATAAAAAATGTAAAGACTCCCATTAAAATAATTCTTAAATTACAAAAGTGTAAATATTATAGTTTATGTAAAACACTGAACACTGAACACAAAAGGTGGATGCCGCGACCGATGCCGCGACCGATGGCGTGACCAATGCCGTGATCGATGGCAGACGTTTTTTTATGATTGCCGTGGGTTTGAGCTTCTGATTCAGTCAAACTGTGAACTGGGTGCTGAGGATAATTACATCATAATGCTGTTGTTGTTCTATGACATGTAATAACTCTGATTATTTTTCATATCACAACCAGAAGAATAAAAAAAATTTATTATTTGGTATTTACATTTCATCTTTCAGAAAACTATCCATCTGATGGCAAGTCAGAATCTGTGGCCAACCTGCAGCCTCAGCCCTCCCTCAGCTCCCTGCACTCGGGTCTGCACTCGGGGCTACACTCCAGCAGCTCTCCGGCCGGGCCGGGGCCCAAACGCTCAGGAAACACTCTGAAGAAATGGCTCACAAGTCCAGTACGACGCCTCAGCAGCAGCTCTGTGAAGAAACTGCCCAACAACAAACAGAAGAAGACGGGTGAGGGCTAACCCTAACATAGAGGACCATATTCTTCTGTCTGCTGTGTCAATGTAATACACACTTTATGTTTTAGGTACAGGCATCGGTAACGAGGGCTTCGAGCACAGACAGAACGTCGCTCTGCAGGATGACATCATCGATGAGGTAAGCAGACGCACTCGAGATGAATAAGAGCTTTTGAAAAATCAACCTTAGGGAAAAAGGCTGTGTTTTTTTTTGTTAAAAGTTTGAAGTAGTTAGACGTAACTACTCAAAAAATCAAGGCTTCGAGGGACATGCTTTTCAAAACTTGTTAATGTTCAAATCTATAAATGAGTCAACTCTGCCCTGATCGTAAAAATACAGCGTTAGCACACTTTTTATTCAGCCGTTATCAGTGAATCATCTGAATCCTGATGAGACAGTTACGACGGTGCTGACACTGGGTTAATGATCATATGTTCAGCTAAAACACAGCTGAAGAATTAATTTACACATATGTGAAGTTGAAGAACATTATGCCAGCGTCATCGCTAGTTGGTATAGTGTTTGTCCACTGATCTGAAGGTTGCCTGTTTGAATCCTACTCTGGAAATGAAAAAAACATAATTGGTGGAGTGGTCAGATCCACTGAGGCACATGCTGGTGGTGCAATTCCACCTCCCACAGGTGAACGCTCCATAGTGGACGTTTATGCTCGACCATAGTTACCGGAGGATAACTATGATTTAGTTTTTGCTGTATATGAAATGATTATTATGAACTTACTATCTTAACTAGTTGGAGTAATTAATGATTGTGTCTCTGTAGATGTCCAGTAAGGATGCCCATTTGTCGAAGTCGGGGATGCAGAGCGGAGGAGAGGAGGAGCAGGATGAGGAGACGGCGACCCCACTGCCTCCACCCATGGAGATCATCAAAGATCCTTCTGCCCCAGATGACAAGGTGAGACGGGGCAAAACCTCCAGAACGATTCCTTCTACTAATATCTCCGTACAAGTCTCAATCTCTTTCCCTTACTGCTTATCTTGGCTGTTTCATTCCTTTTGGGTCTAACTGTCCCTTGTCTTAAACCTTCTCCTCTGCTCCACCTGTGATCTCAGTCCTCCACCCTGCTCACCTCCATGCAGTCCTCCTCTGAGGTCCCCAGTGCTGCTGAGCTGGTTAGCGCCATAGAAAAACTGGTTAAAACCAAAATGGTGAGTTCAGGTGTATTCACAGTTGGCTTATTCAGTTCAGGTGTATTCAGAGTGTATTCAGACTCACTTTTTCAAGTGAGTTTTGTATATTTAAGGTGACGACTGGCTAACACCATCACTTGTATATAGTTCAAACTAGTTTACACACACTATATAGAAAGACACATATGCTTTTTTTTCCACTGTCTGACATGAAATCAGACTAAACTTTTCATGTTTTAGGTCAGTTAGGATTAACATAATTATCTATTTGTTAAATGCCAGAATAATGGAAGAAGGATTTTTTAGAATGACGAGCACACGACCAAGGCCAGGCTGGGGCCCCACCCTCGAGTCAGGCCTGGGGTGGGTGCTCGCCAGCGAGAGCCTGGTGGCCGGGCCTTTCCCCACGGGGCCCGGCTGGGCTCCGCCCGGCGGGCTCCGCCCGGAGCGATGTGGGGCCATCCTCCCGTGGACCCACCACCTGCAGGAGGATCCATGGAAGGCCTCGTGCATGGAGATCTGGGCGGCAGTCGAAGGCGGGGGCCTAGGCGACCGGATCTCCGGACATGGAGACTGGCTCTGGGGACATGACATGTCACCTCGCTGGATGGTAGGAGCCTGAGCTTGTGCGGGAGGTTGAGCGTTATCGACTAGATATAATCGGCCTCGCCTCCACACCCAACACCTTGGAACTCAACACCTTGAGAGAGACTCTCCATTTCTCTGGCGTTGCCCGCGGGGAGAGGCAGCGAGCTGGTGTGGGCTCATTGCCCCACAGCTCAGCCACTTTCTGTTGGAGTTCACCCCAGTGAACGAGAGGGTCGAGTCCCTGTGCCTTCGGGTCGGGGACAGGTCTCTCACTGTTGTGTTAGCCTACAAGCTGAACAGCAGTGGGACTCCGTTGTTCTCCTGGGGGACTTCAATGTGGGCAACGACAGTGACACCTGGAGGGGCGTGATCAGGAGGAACGGCCTCCCTGATCTGAACCCAAGTGGTGTTTTGTTATTGGACTTCTGTGCTAGCCACAGTTTGTCCATAACAAACACCATGTTCGAGCACAAGGGTATCCATCAGTGCACGTGGCACCAGGACACTCTAGATCGGAGGTCGATCATCGACTTTGTAGTCGTGTCACCTGACCTCCGGCTGCGTGTCTTGGACACTCGGGTGAAGAGAGGGGCAGAGTTGTCAACTGATCACCACCTGGTGGTGAGTTGGTTCCGCTGGCGAAGGAGGAAGCCGGACAGACCTCATAGGCCCAAGCGTATTGTGAGGGTCTGCTGGGAACGTCTGGCTGACATGTCTCTGCAACATCATGTGGCAGTTGGGGGACAGTACCTCTGGACTGGCAGACAGGGTTGGTGGTCCCTCTGTATAGGAAGGGGGACCGGAGGGTGTGTTCCAATTACAGGGGAATCACACCCCTTAGCCTTCCTGGTAAGGTCTATTCCAGGGTACTGGAGACGAGAATCCATCTTATAGTCAAACTTCGTATTCAGGAGGAACAGTGTGGTTTTTGTCCTGGTCGCGGAACACTGGACCAGCTTTATACTCTCCATCGGGTCCTTGACGGTTCATGGGAGTTTGTCCAACCAGTCCATATGTGTTTTGTGGATCTGGAGAAGGCATTCAATTGTGCCCCTTGTGGTGTCCTTTGAGGGTGCTTCAGGAGTATGGGGTCCGGGGCCCTTTGCTAAGGGCTGTCCGGTCCCTGTGTGACCGGGGCAGGAGCTGTGTATATTGTCGGCAGTAAGTCAGACCTGTTCCCGGTGCATGTTGGACTCCACCAGGGCTGCCCTTTGTCACTGGTTCTGTTCATCATATTTATGGACAGAAGGCACAGTCAGAGGTCGGAGGGGTTCTGGTTCAGAACCACAGGATTTCATCGCTGCTGTTTGCAGATGATGTTGTCCTGATGTTTTCTTTGATCCACGACCTGCAGCAGGCGCTGGGGCAGTTTGCAGCCAAGTGTGAATCAGTTGGGATGAGAATCAGCTCCTCCAAATCCAAGGCTATGGTTCTCGACCGGAAAAAGGTGGCTTGCCCTCTCTGGGTGGGAGGAGGCTCTGCCTCAAGTGGGGGAGTTAAAGTTTCTCGGGGTCTTGTTCATGAATGAGGGAAGGATGCAGGCAGATTGGTGCAGCGTCTGCAGTGATGTGGTCGCTGTATCGGTCTGTTGTGGTAAAGAAGGAGCAGAGTTGAAAGGCTAAGCTCTCGATTTACCTCAGTCTATGTTCCTACCCTCACCTATGGTCATGACTCTGTGTAATGACCGAAAGGACAAGATCGCAGATACAAGCGGCCGAAATGGGCTTCCTCCGCAGGGTGCCTGGGCGCGCCCTTAGAGATAGGGTGTAGAGCTCGGAGTAGAGCCGCTGCTCCTACACGTCAAGAGGAATCAGCTGTGGCTCGGGCATCTGCTCAGGATGCCTCCCTAGGGAGGTGTTTTGGGCATGTCCCACCGGGAGGAGGCCCCAGGGAAGACCCAGGACACGCTGGAGGGACTATGTCTCTCAGCTGGTCTGGGAACGCCTTGGGGTCCCCCCAGAGGAGCTGGAGGACGTGTCTTGGATGAGGGAAGTCTGCTGAGTCCCTGCTTAGACTGCTGCCCCCGGGACCCGGCCCAGGATAAGCGGAAGAAAATGGATGGATGGATTTTTTTTAGACATTTTTTGGAAAAAACCCAGATGATGATGTCATGTCTTTGGAAGCTTATGATTGGTTTACTGTCAACATTTTGAGTTAATTAGAGACACACCTGAGAACACCATCCCAACTGTGAAATATGGGGGTGACAGCATCATGTTGCGGGGTTGTTTAGTTGCAGGAGGGACTGGTGCACTTCATAAACAAACAGACATTATGGGAAATTACTGAAGAAACATTTCAAGACATCAGCCAGGAAGTTAAAGCTTCGACGCAAATGGGTCTTCCAAATGGACAATGACCTGAAGCAAACGGCCAAACTGTTTCCAAAGTGGCTTAAGGATAACAAAGTCAGTGTTTTGGAGTGTCCACCACGAAGCCCTGATAAAACTCACTCTTATTATTCTGGCATTTAGCAAATAGAAATAATTATAATAATACAAGTTTAGTCCGATTTCATGCCAGACAGTGGGGAAAAAAGCACGTATGTATGTACGTATGTATATATGTAAACTTCTGGTACTTCTGGTATTTTACTGTTGTTGACTACATTAAACAAGATTTTTGTTATTCAAATGTAATCTGCGTAAATGTACACCTGATTATTATAATCCATATCCATAACACATCCATATGTCCACAGCCCCTGGAGTCGGGATCATACCCAGTTTTCCCATCCCTGTCACCTCCAGAACAGACCACACCAGTCCAGCCTCGAAACCCAGAGCTGGAGCAGAGAGCCAAGGCCATGAGGGGGCGAATGTGAGCACAAAAATGTTCAGAACACTGGTGTACTGCTTTGGGTTTCTAACAGTCTCTCTCTCTATGATTCACACAGGTTTGTCTTGAATGAGCTGATTCAAACAGAAAAGGACTATGTCAAAGACCTTGGAATTGTAGTGGAGGTAATTTAGTGCATCTGCACACCTGTCCCAAAGCCCGAAACTCAACCAAAACAAAACCAAAAGGCCTGTTATTAAAGCTGATCTTATTGTTCAAAATAAGCATTTGCTAACGTATCAGTACAGCAAAGTGGCTGTAGTGTTCCAGCACTGAGTTGGTCCCCGTCCCTTAATAAAAAATGTTTTTCAAAAAGAACTTCTTAGACTAGTGTTTGTCGTCAGTCATAAACATAACGCTGTTTTCCTCGCTCTGCAGGGCTTCATGAAGAGGATAAAGGACAAAGGCGTGCCTGAAAACATGGAAGGCAAAGACAAAATTGTTTTTGGAAACATTCAACAAATCTATGAGTGGCACAGAGAGTAAGTCTGTCTGCAAGAAACAAAGGCAATTATTGGCTGTTGGGTCAAATGTCGGGTCAAATATCGGATCAGATGTTGGGTCAGATGTTGGGTCAAATATCGGGTCAGATGTTGGGTCAGATGTTAAGTCAGATGTTGGATCAGATGTTGAGTCAGATGTTGGATCAGATGTCGGTTCATATGTTTCTCAGATGTTGGTTCATATGTTTGAGTCAGATGTTGAGTCAGATGTTGGGTCAGATGTTGGGTCAGATGTTGGGTAAGACGTTAGGTCAGATGTTGGGTCAGATGTCGGTTCATATGTTTGTCAGATGTTGAGTCAGATGTTGAGTCAGATGTTGGGTCAGATGTTGAGTCAGATGTTGGGTCAGATGTTGGGTCAGATGTTGGTTCAGATGTTGGTTCAGATGTTGGTTCAGATGTTGGGTCAGATGTTGGTTCAGATGTTGGTTCAGATGTTGGGTCAGATGTTGGTTCAGATGTTGGCTCAGACGTTGGGTCAGATGTTGGTTCATACGTTTGTCAGATGTTGGATCAGATGTTGGTTCAGATGTTGGTTCATGTGTTTGTCAGATGTTGGATCAGATGTTGGGTCAGATGTTGGTTCAGATGTTGGTTCATGTGTTTGTCAGATGTTGGGTCAGATGTTGGGTCAGATGTTGGGTCAGATGTTGGGTCAGATGTTGGGTCAGATGTTGGGTCAGATGTTGGGTCAGATGTTGGGTCAGATGTTGGTTCAGATGTTGGCTCAGATGTTGGTTCAGATGTGTTTGTCAGATGTTGGGTCAGATGTTGGGGTCATATGTTTGGGTCAGATGTAGGTCAGATGTTGGGTCAGATGTTTGTTCAGATGTTTTGTCAGATGTTTGGGTCAGATGTTGATCATGTTGGTTGTTGGGTCAGATGTTGGATCAGATGTTTTCAGGTTCATCAGTGTTGGTCAGATGTTGGATCAGATGTTGGGTCATATGTTTGTCAAATGTTGGATCAGATGTTGGTTCAGATGTTGGGTCAGATGTTGGTTCATATGTTTGTCAGATGTTGGATCAGATGTTGGTTCATGTGTTTGTCAGATGTTGGGTCAGATGTTGGGTCAGATGTTGGATCAGATGTTGGGTCAGATGTTGGTTCATATGTTTGTCAGATGTTGGATCAGATGTTGGTTCATGTGTTTGTCAGATGTTGGATCAGATGTTGGATCAGATGTTGGGTCAGATGTTGGGTCAGATGTTGGGTCAGATGTTGATTCAAGTGCTAACCAGTATTTGCTTTTGTAGCTATTTTGTGGGGGAGTTGGAGAAATGTCTGGATAACCACGATCACCTCGCTGATTTGTTCATCAAACATGTGAGAATTTTGCAAATCTCAAACAGCTCCATGTCTGAGTTTTACAAAACTGTTTATTGTGTTTTTTGTTTCCAGGAGAGACGACTTTGCATGTACGTAGTCTACTGCCAGAATAAACCCAAGTCAGAGTTCATCGTAGCAGAATATGATTCATATTTTGATGTGAGTTAAGACACTTCTAAAATCTTCGATATTCTTTGGAGTCATGTGCATTCATCATTGTGTTTGTCTATAGGGAATCCAGCAGGACATCCAGTCAAGGCTGAGCATCAGTGATTTTCTCATTAAACCCATCCAAAGAATCACTAAATATCAGCTGCTGTTAAAGGTATGCTCTGGTCCAGTCTGGTCCAGGTCCAGTTACCCATGTACCCAGTGAGCAGTGCAGGCTGCTTCTGGTCTATTTAAAACTGCATTTTCTTGCAGGACTTTCTGAAGTATAGCTTAAAGGCTGGAATGGACTTTGAACAAATAGAGGTAAAATTCGACTGTTTTCTATTCCTTTCTTTTCTCAGTTTTTCCATTTTTTCTGACATGTAATTCTCTGCAGAAAGCCGTGGACATAATGTCTGAGGTTCCTAAACTTTGCAATGACATGATGAATCTGGGTCGACTTCAGGGTTATGAGGTAAAACTGGTGAATTAAAAACAAAACAAAACAGCAGTTTGTTAATAAGTCCCGTTTGCTTTCAGGGTAAACTGACCAATCAGGGCAAACTACTGCAGCAGGAGACCTTCTTTGTGACGGAGCAGGACGCTGGGGTTTTGTCCCGCTCCAAAGAACGCCGCGTTTTCCTCTTCGAGCAGATTGTCATCTTCAGTGAGCTGCTCCGCAAAGGCTCCTCCACACCTGGATACCTTTTCAAAAAGAGCATAACGGTACATTCCAGTCCTATTCATGATGGGTGTAGAAGTCAGACAGTGACGGGCCTCATGGAAGCACCTGCTCTGTGGTAAACTGAGTTTTTGTTCCTCAGGTGTCGTACCTGGGTTTGGAGGAGAGTGTAGATAACGACCCCTGTAAGTTTGTGCTGTTGTGTCGAAGGACGTCAGAGCGTTTCACTCTCCAGGCGGCCAACGTTGAAATTAAACAGATCTGGGTCCAGCACATAAAGGGGCGCTTGGAATATCGAAGCAACTTGTTAGATGGTAAATACATATATACATATATATATATATACACATTACTATATAAAATGTAGTTTGTAGGTCAGGTGAAAGCATCTTTATCAGTGTCTCTCTAAACATGACGCTCACCAAAAGCACAGGGGACATATTAACATCCAGCAATAAAACCCAGAGATGATATTCTGGCAAATCCAGACCTTTATTATTTCTGATACGGACCATGCCGTCCTGATTGGCTAATGCTCCCATCAATCACGGCCATCTGAAAACGAGCTTCACCGGTGACCAGACTGACGGCGTGTTCTGGATTCAGCAGGACTAACCACAGACAAAGAACTTGGAGTTTAGAATCGACACATTGATAACTATTGTTCTGTGTGTTTCACTGCAGCACTACAGTTTCCCCTCATGCACCAGAATGACAAGAGCTCCTCACTGAACAGACAGCGCTCCACCTCAAGCACCCAGCAGGGGGCCCACAGCCGCCCATCGTCTGCAGTGGGCCTCAGTGACAAGGACGTGGACAGAGGCAAGAGCCAGATCAAAGTGTCTACCTCCAACGGGGGCTCGTGTTTCAATCCCAGGGTAAGACTTTTGGGGATGTTTGTGAGGCTAATGTCACATCCTTAAAAAACAAGGGTAAGATCTGGGCCACTGCAGCTAACTGATGGAGCAGTTATATATATACTTTTTCTTAACTTTCTGACCTACTTCAGCCCAACTTTTTTGGCAGTTCCCCTTTTTGCCTTCTGCTCCACAACATCAAAATGAATGAATCTGCAAAGTGTTCAGTTCAAATCTAAATGCTGAACCAAACAATAACGTGTCTCTGCAACGATAATGTGAAATATTCTTGGGTTAGTTTAGGTTTGGTGTTGTTAAGAAGTTATTATTAAAGAATAATTCAAACAATGTTAATTATTGTCCTTGCTGTGAAGGATTCAGTCTGCAGCTGTCGTCACGAACGGCAGGTTAAATTGGATTTTAATCACAAAGGAATGTTAGTCTGTCAGATGATGTGGTGCCAGCACATATAGATGCTTGGTTCAGATTTTAACTCCTGCTCCTGTTGTCTCCCTCCTTTCCTCTTTGGTCTCACCCTGATGTTCCTCAGGTTGTACTTGATGGTGTGGTCCAGCCCTCATGAATGCTCCTAACTTTGTCCACTCGTCTCTCCATCCCCATGTTTTCCTCCTCCTTTTGTGTTCTCTCTCTTCTCTTCACCCTGTTCCACCTTCTCCGCTCCCAGGACAGCGATGGCGGCTGTAACGGCTTCTCGTCCACCATGTTGGTCACTCAGGACTATTCTGCACTCAAGGAGAATGAGATCAATGTGACTCAAGGAGAGGTGGTCCAAATCCTGGCTACTAACCAGCAGAACATGTACTTGGTTTACCGTCCAGCCAACAGCCTGTCCCCGGCGGCGGAGGGCTGGGTCCCGGGTCACGTGCTCGGTCCGGTCACCAAACCCCTCAGAGACTCTTCTTCGGCCTGTTCCTTCTCTGCAGCTGTGGCCGACGCAAACAATATCAAGTAAGTCCCGCCCACCTCCACCAGCACTTCTGTTTGGTTTTGAGCGCTCAGACTGGAGACAAACTGAGAGTGCTCAAATCCATTTTTAAAGACTATTCCAAAACCCTTATTTATGAACTGGACCTCACAGGGGACGTTTTTGTTTTTTTGTGTTTGATTTGTTTGAGGTACAAACCTGTCGATCTGCTGCGTAGACAGCGTCATTACTGAGCCAACAGTTTGGATCCCCAGTAACACAAACACTGAGCAGAGGTTTAGGTAAAACTCTATAAATGTAAACCACAGAACTCAAGCGTGGAGCTAAAACCGGACTGTCGTTTCAGTTTCTAACACCTGCCTTTTCTTCTTTTGTATTTGATTCCTTTTGAATGTTTTTTTTGTAAAATGCTCTGTACATCTGGGGCGTGGACACTTCTACAGGTTTATGTTTGTTCTGTTATTTTTATTTTCCCTCTCAATGTTTGTTTTGTTTATATTCCTTCTCAATGTTGTTTTGTTTATATTTGAACAGTTTGTACAGTTTTGACAGAAGCTCTAGAACATTCCTGTTTAAAAGTCCATTTGCACTATTTAAGAAAAATATGAATGAAGCAAGTCTGTGCAATATGTTTGATTCAAGCTCAGAGGGTTTCCTGGTTAAGCTAACCCGCTATGTTTGAATCAGAGGGTTAGCTAACCCGCTGTGTTTGAATCAGAGGGTTAGCTAACCCGCTATGTTTGAATCAGAGGGTTAGCTAACCCGCTATGTTTGAATCGGAGGGTTAGCTAACCCGCTGTGTTTGAATCAGAGGGTTAGCTAACCCGCTATGTTTGAATCAGAGGGTTAGCTAACCCGCTATGTTTGAATCAGAGGGTTAGCTAACCCGCTGTGTTTGAATCAGAGGGCTAACCCGCTATGTTTGAATCAGAGGGTTAGCTAACCCGCTATGTTTGAATCAGAGGGTTAGCTAACCCGCTGTGTTTGAATCAGAGGGTTAGCTAACCCGTGGTGTTTGAATCAGAGGGTTAGCTAACCCGCTATGTTTGAATCAGAGGGTTAGCTAACCCGCTGTGTTTGATTTAAACTCAGAGGGTTTCCTGGTTAGCGAACCCGTTGTGCTGTTGATAGTCTAATTTTAAATGTTAAATATGTAAAATAAACCTTTTGGAGCATGGCTTTAGCAAAGCAACGTGAAGCTTCAGTCGTTCTGGGTTTGTAGTTTTAATATTTGTAAATAAACTACAGCAGAAAACATGAATGTGCTGTGTGCTACTTTACCTTAAATGGATTTTATCACAGTAGCAGTGACTTGCACTAATCTTTATATCTGGATATAGCCGTTTATTCTTTATGTATTTTTATTATCTCTATTAAACTTTGAGTTTGTTTAAGTTGTACTAACACTCCAGACATCGTATGAACCTAAAACTTTTTTATTGGTTTGATCAAACTGATGAAGAGACTCGGAGCCTGTAATGTTTGTTTGTCCTTTTATTTGTGCTTTTGTCCTGTTTAAAAAACATGGTTTAGGAAATCTTCAGTATATTACTATTACATCTAAGTAAAAATGTAATTTTAGGTGCACCGTGCAGTTACATTTTAAATGTAAATGAATAAACAAAGTGTATTATTATTATTATTATGACTCCATAATTACCCAGAGTGCATTGCAGCCGTGTGCTGCAGTCAGCTCTGCTCCTCAGTCTCTCATTGGTCAGTTGATGTTTGCTGTTCCTGTACTGCACAGAAAGTCATTATCGTGGAACACACTGCGCGCCAGGAAGCGCGCCGAAGCCAAAGATGCTCCTCTGGGGGTCAGAGGTCAAGAGAACGGGCTTGTCCGTAAGCTCAAAGAAACCACTCCCCCCTCATCAATGGGGTCTCCCAGCACCAAGGCCAAGGGCAAAGTGAGTAGAGTAGGTGGAGGACGTGTGGCCACACCTGGCTTCAGTCTGGGTTTATTTTTGTGTGTTAGTGGTTCTCAACCTGCAGCCAACTCATTTGGAACCGACACCAAAGCACATTTACGAACAGTCAGGTCTGAAGTTCCACTGTAGTGTAACTGCACAACACAGAACCTCAATATTAAAGGGTTGAGAACCTGTTTTTCTTTCCTTGAGTCGTTTTTTATTTTCACTAACGCTTTGATTTTGTGATGAAATGCTGATGTCCTTGGTTTATTTGTAGTGCATGGAAAGACACTAACCTGAAGTTAAACATTGAATTGGTCAGATGCTCGTTTCACATTCTACGACTTCGTTGCTTTTGTTGGTTTTTGCTCCCCTCCTTTTTTTCTTTTCATCACTTTCTTTTATACTCTTCATATTCTCCTCCGCTCCTCTGTCCATTTCCACCATCCTCCACCAGGATGTCCACACGTCCGACGAGTCCGACTGTGAAGATGACCTTGACCCAAAAACTGGGATGGAGGTAGGACCTTTTCCAAACTGTGACAGTTTTATCAGTTCAGATTAGTTTGAACAAACCTTGTGCTAATCTGTGTCTTTTTAGCTTCTTAACCCCAACTTCATTCAGGAAGGTGAGCTGTTCATGTCTTTGCTGACATATTACAAACAAGTTATTAAAAGGTATTGACTCTCAGACTTGTTCACAGTGGCCCCTGAGTTCCTGGTGCCTTTGTCCGATGTGGTGTGTGCATTTGGAGAGACTGTGGTCCTCTGCTGTAAAGTGTGTGGCCGTCCCAAACCCACCATCGCCCTGAAGGGCCCTGACCAGAATCCAGTCACCAACAACAGCCGCTTCTCCATTGAAATCAGGCGAGGCCCACAAACCCTGGAGGTTAATGATAGTTTTAAATGTCCATAATGTCTATATGGTGCATATTTGCTTTGTTCAGGGACACAGGCGACATCCTGTTAAAAGTGTGTAACCTGATGCCTCAAGACACGGGCATTTACACCTGTGTCGCTGTCAACGATCACGGCTCCGCCTCCTCTTCGGCCTCTATCAAAGTTCAAGGTATAATATATAAAGTGTTTGCATGGTGTGTAGAATAAACCGTGGTAATATTAATACTGCTGTTGAAGGTATCCCTGCTGCCCCGGGCAGACCCACGGCACAAGAGGCGAGCAGCACCTCCGTCATGGTGCACTGGCCTCCACCAGCTTCATCTGCCCAAAGCGCCGTGAGCAGCTACAGTGTGGAGTACCGTCAAGAGGGTATGTGTCTGAAGAACATGTGAAAACTCTGACGTTTTTTCATGTTTATTTTTTACTGTTTGATGGGATCATGTTCATATAAATGAACATAGCTAACGTGCTAGCCTCCACGTTCCAAATCTTTCCTTGATGATGGTCGAGTCTGACGCTGCACAAAGCTTCTCCAGCACAAAGGTTCTCAGTGGGGTTAAGGTCTGGACTCTGTGGTGGCTCCATGTGTGAAAATGATGAGTTATGACCTCTGCATTTATCAGATTATCCTAACAGAAAGTTAAATTATAAACTTCACCAAATCCTCAAATCTACAAAAACACTAGGTTGGATTAGAACAAAACTCCAGTGTCTATAATGACGTGGATCCTTTTGTTCCTGTCCGTCAGACTCGTTTCTATGGCAGCAGGTGGCCAGCAGTCGAGAGGAGTGTGTCCAGATCGACACGCTGATCCCGGGGGGACATTACCAGTTCAGAGTGCGGGCCTCGAACCGCTGGGGAGTCGGACCTCCATCTGAGCCGTCAAATATGATCACGTTACCCAGCGGCAGTAAGACTTTTATTTTGAAACTTTTTTTCATCCTTGAACTGATTTTCTATTTTATTTGAACTAAATAAACGTTTCAGATGCTTGTTACGATGGAGCTGCAGTTCAATGGAAAGAGAACTTTGACACGTCTTTTTCGGAACTCTTAGAAATTGGCAGGTAAATTACACTGATTAAACATATTTGAGATGACAGACTATTATGTTTTTTTTTGTTTTTAGGGGAAGGTTTTCTGTGGTCAGAAAATGTCTGAACAAATCTACTAAGAAGGAGGTAAAGGCTGATTGTGAGTAAACCCGTTTTAAATACTTAAACGTTTATTTGGAGTCTTTTTCCCAGGTCGCCGTTAAGTTCGTCAGTAAGAAAATGCAGAAAAAAGAGCAAGTAGCTCATGAAGCGGACATCTTGCGTCAGGTACAGAGTCACCAGGTGGTGGCGCTGCTGGATGCATATGAATCCCCCACATTTCTTATGCTGGTTTTGGAGTTGTAAGTCAGATTTAACTGTTAATTTATTTATATTTAACTATTCACTTTTTGATGCAACTCTTGCCTCAATCTAAAATAAAATACATAAATATATGTATATATATATATATATATTTTATATATTTAGACTGGAGGACGGGCGTTTGTTGGACTATCTGGTTGCTCACGATGAGTTGATGGAGGAGAAAGTTGCGTTCTTCATCAGAGAAACACTGGAGGCTCTGCAGCACCTTCACACCTGCAGAGTGGCCCACCTCGATTTAAAGGTGAGCTCCACTTATCTCCACACACATTAGATTAGGATTAAGATTTTATACTAATAGTTTGAATAATCCAGTTTAATTGGATGTCTTGTGGACTTTTGCATTTGTACAGTCTAGTCTTCAGTAACAGTTTAATGATGAATGATCTCTTAATAATCTCTCTCCTCTGCCCTTTAGCCTGAGAACATCATGGTGGACTTGCGCTCCCAGACTCCAGGTGTAAAGCTCGTGGACTTCGGTGATGCCGTGCAGCTGACCGCTCACCGGCGCTACGTTCACCTGCTGCTGGGGAATCCAGAGTTCGCTGCTCCAGAACTGATCCGTGGGACCCCGGTGTCTGTGTCCACTGATGTGTGGAGTGTGGGGGTCCTAGCCTACGTCCTGCTAAGTGGAGTCTCCCCTTTCCTGGACGAATCTCCAGAAGAAACTTGCGTCAACATCTGCCGCCTGGACTTCTGCTTCCCCGACGAGTACTTCCAGGATGTGAGTCAAGCTGCCAAGGATTTTGTTACATCCGTGCTCCAACAAGATCCCAGAAAGAGGCCCAGTGCCACATCCTGTTTGCAGCACCCATGGGTGGGCCGAGGGGGGGTCCACGGTGGAGACTACTCGAAGACTCCTCTGGACACAACGCGCTTGTCCACTTTTATAGACCGAAGGAAGCAACTGCACGATGTCAGACCTGTCACCAATATTAAGGGTCTGGTCAGCAGCACTATGGGCAACACACTGTGAAGGTCCAAACTTCTAAAGACATTTGTATTACATTGATCTTAAATTATGTTTTCATATTTATCAGTTAAAAGAAGAACTGGACAGTTCATGAGCCATCGTTTGAACCTGCTGACGTTAAAACTATGACTCTATTACAAACTGTTCTTTCTGGAAGTTGAGGCTGTGCCTTGACAGTTGAAACTGTAATCCCCTTCACTTTTATTTAGTCCAGTTCCAGTCCGTCAAACTCGTGCCCCAGGACCATTAAATGTACATATATAAATCTTGAATCTATAGGTAAAGCCATAGCAACTTTTTCTTAGATGCCTTTTGAAAATCTCGTATTTTCTTTGTTTTGTTGCATCTTGAAAAGTAAAAAAAAAAACAAACACTGGATGTATTTAGCAGATAGAATGTTTACTGAACTGGACTCTCACCCATGAAATCAAACTGGACTAACTCATCCCTGACACCAACTGGACAAACGACAGTGGGCCGGAGAGATGCAAAAGAAGAAACAAGAACATGTTTGTTGTTTACAGTACTTTGTACAATAGTCCTTGTCATGTACAGTCGTCTCATCAGGGAGGCCTGCATGTGAACTCACCAGGGAAGTTTAGAAATCAGGTTTGAAAATATTCTTGTTTGGAGCCAACGCCGCCTCTGCGGACTCATATGTGGACTTGTGAGGACTCGTATGACGATTTGTGAGGACTCATATGAGGACTTGTATGTGGACTTGTGAGGACTCGTATGTGGACTTGTGAGGACTCGTATGTGGACTTGTATGTGGACTTGTGTGGACTCGTATGGGGACTTGTGTATGGACTTGTGGGGACTCGTATGTGGACTTGCGAGGACTCGTATGAGGACTTGTGTGTGGACTTGTGTGGACTCGTATGTGGACTTGTGGGGACTCGTTTGTCGACTTGTGGGGACTCGTATGTGGACTTGTGAGGACTCGTATGTGGACTTGTGTCTGGACTTGTGGAGACTCGTTTGTGGACTTGTGGGGACTCGTTTGTGGACTTGTGGAGACTCGTATGTGGACTTGTGGAGACTCGTTTGTGGACTTGTGGGGACTCGTTTGTGGACTTGTGGGGACTCGTTTGTGGACTTGTGGGGACTCGTTTGTGGACTTGTGGAGACTCGTATGTGGACTTGTGGGGACTTGTATGAGGACTTGTATGTGGACTTGTGTATGGACTTCTTGGACTCGTTTGTGGACTTGTGAGGACTCGTATGGGGACTTGTGGGGACTCGTACGTGGACTTGTGGGGACTCGTACGTGGACTTGTGGGGACTCGTACGTGGACTTGTGGGGACTTGTGTGGGGACTCGGTTGTGGACTTGTGGGGACTCGTACGCGGACTTGTGGGGACTCGTATGGGGACTTGTGGGGACTCGTTTGTGGACTTGTGGGGACTCGTACGTGGACTTGTGGGGACTCGTACGTGGACTTGTGGGGACTCGTTTGTGGACTTGTGGGGACTCGTTTGTGGACTTGTGGGGACTCGTTTGGGACTTGTGGGGACTCGTACGCGGACTTGTGGGGACTCGTACGTGGACTTGTGGGGACTCGTATGAGGACTTTATGTGGACTCGCTGGTACATTAGTGGCTCCATTCATTCAGATGATGTAACTTTCACTGGGAACACACACATGCCTCTGTCTCATGTTTTTACTGATGAATGCCT
>JAIEZT010001321.1:82500-87500 GCA_019594935.1 Periophthalmus modestus
GTGAAGGGTGTGTGTGTGTTTGTGTGTGTGCTGTTTTCTATGGACGCTCACCTCTCCTGCCAGTCATGCTTAACGGGCATTAGTGGCCTTTTGGTGGAGTTAACACAGCTCTACAACGAGTGTTTTGTCTCAGGGTCCGAGCCCCGCCCCCCAAACGCCGTCTGCCAAGTGTGTGCGGCCCCATTTTAATCTCACTCTTCATAGAAAAGATTTGAAACTGCAACATTATGTTCACACGTTGTATTAACAGCTGATAACCCTGAGTGTTTGTTCATCACATTGCCCTGCACAAAATATGGTAAAATGGTCACATCTTTTTATAGCGCTTTTCCACCTTTCAAGGCACTCAAAGCGCTTTACAACAAGGAACCAGTCACCCATCCACACACACATTCACACACCAGCGTATGCAGACACTGTGGGCGAAGTGGGTTAAGTGTCTTGCCCAAGGACACAACAACAGCATTCATCTGTGAGGGTTGGAATTGCACCGCCAACCTTCGGATCAGTGGACAAACACCCAACCAACTGAGCTACTGTCGCCCCTGTATATATATATATATATATATATATATATATATATATATATATATATATATATATATATATATATATATATATATATATGTATATATATATATATATATATATATATATAATATATTAGCATTTTTTAAAAAAAAAATGTGTAATTTCAGTAAATGATTTGTCTGTTGGAAGTAACTGGACTTCGCTTGTTGCTTCTGTGTGCATCTACACACAACTAAAGTTTCTACAGGGAGGTGGCGCTGGTGAGTACTCACTCAAAACAAAAATATCATTTCAAAAATAAAAATGAAATTGAACTAAAACTCCTTGTTATCAGGAACTTCTGGTTTTATTAGTAATCTCCGTCAGTTTTTGTGGATCAAAGTGCAGCAGTTCACCAGCAGAGGCGTCCAGGTACCACAGAATCTACAGCTGCGTAACATCTAGAGCCTCGTTAAACCTGCTCTTCCTCCTCTTCAGGTGGGCTTGTTTTCACATCTACACGCTCTGTCTCTTCGGTGGCATCTGGACCGCAAAACCGGAGATGTTTTGAGGAGCATTGACCGGGGCACGTCGTCCATTAACAACCTGCTGAGGTGCGCCCGAGGCCGGAGAGAAGAAGAACCTTCCAGCATTCAGAGCTGATGTTTGTTTTTGTCTTTAGCTACATCCTGTTCAGCATCCTCCCCACCATCTGTGACATCATCATCGCCATTGTTTACTTCAGCTCCTATTTCAGCCTGTGGTTCGGCCTCATCGTTCTGACCTGCATGGCCCTTTATCTCAGTAAGTCAAAAGGTTTCTGTTCCATTTCTGCACTGACCCGTCTCAAACACACACGCTGAGTTTCTGACTGATTTAAATTTGAACCACAACAAAATATTATCCTTGACCATTGTAAACTATTACTTCTAATCTTAACCTAAGCCTTAAATTCACCTATGTCTGTTTATATGCGTTTCCAACAGGAAGTGATCATGATGCACTTCCTGCTCCATCGGCTCCAGTTCACTTTCTGTGTAAAATCTGTCCTGCTGCTTCAGACTCATGTTGGTCTTAAATGTTCGTATTAACCCTCGACATGATCCTGGGGTTTTTATTTCACGTCTGTGTCTGTAAATCAACATATGAACATTAATAACAGACACATCAGGTCCTTCTTTCCCCGACGTCGCTCCTGTTAGCGTTAGCAACAGGTTTGATTGACAGAGTTGCTAAGCGTCTTTAACGGCCTCACTCCTGATTGGCTCTTTGGTTGCTATGATACTCGCGGTCCACATTGGCCCCTGTAACTTCTCCAGCCTCGATGAGCTTCATGTGGAACTGAAGCTGTGACGTCACACTCACGTTGTCCACGATCAGTCGAAGATGCTGTGAACCTTGCCCACCACACCATACTGCAGCACCTGGAGTTTCCCACCACATATGCTCGCATCTTGTTTATTGATTTCAGTTCTGCCTTCAACACAATCAAACCCAGCTACCTCCTAAAGAAAACTCATGGACATGGACATTCACACCTCTCTCTGTCACTGGATCTATAAACTTCCTCTACATGAGGACACAGAGGGTCAGGATGGGTAGCCTCCTATCCCAACCTCTGACTATTAGTACCGGGGCCCCTCAGGCTGTGTACTCTCTCCTTGGCTTTTCTCTCTGTACACCAATAATCTCATTTCTTCCCACAGCTCAGTCTCTATCATTAAGTATGCAGATGACACAACCATAATTGGACTCATTACAAACAACAATGAACAATATTACCGTCAACAGATAGCCCAAACAGTCACTTGGTGCCAAGACAATCATCTCCAACTGAACACATCCAAAACCCAGGAAATAATTGTCAACTTTCTCCCGCACTCACTGCACAGCAAAATCACCCGTGTACATCTCATCTCAACCAATCACCATCACAGATTCTTTTAAATTTCTAGGCACACACATCTCCAACATCTCAAATGGAAAATACACTCAGATCACACCTACAAGAAAGCAAATCAAAGATTATTTTTCCTCAGGCAGCTCAAGAAATTCAAAGTCAGACCCAACCTTCTCACACAGTTTTACACCTCTATCATTGAAAGTATACTCACCTTCTCAATAATTGTATGGTATGGTAACTTGGACTCAAACTCACGCAAAAAACTACAGCATATTGTCCATAAATCCTCTAAAATTATCGGTCACCCCCTTCCATCCCATAGACACCTTTATCATCAAGCGACGTATTACACAAAAGAGCTTTTCGGATCACCTCAGACAATCCCACCCTCTACATCACTTCTTCACCCTCCTGCCCTCAGGGAGGCAGCTACAGATCCCTGCCATCTAAATCTGCAAGATTCACAACAGTTTTATTCCATCTGCCATAAGGACTCTCAAATCACTATGAACTGATCACCTCTCTGTCATGTATGTTCTTATGTTACTGTGTTGTCTTCTATGTGCTGTGTTGTCTATGTGCTGTTGTGACAGGTGTTGTCCATGTGCTGTATGTCCTGACACAGATGTGAGTTGTTGCAATGAAGTACCGGAAGCAAATTCCACCAATTTATTTGTGTGGCCATTAAAGATTCTGATTCTGATGATTCTTGTGTACCGTCTGTGGTCTGAACCCCGTTTACCTCATGGAGACCTCACGTTTGTCCCCATAAAGTAATAAATACATGTGGAACATGAAGAGACTCATTATGTAGGAGGAACACGTCCCGCAGGTCGTTTATCTGTCCTCAAGGGTTTAGAGTTTAGTGTTACTTCATTATGTCAAGATGAAAGGTTGTTTCATATAAAGTCTTTTCTGCAGCGTGTACAGTTCTCCTCACACGGTGGAGAACCAAATACAGGAGGGAGATGAACCATCAGGACAACAAGGCCAAAACTCGAGCTGTGGACTCTCTGCTCAACTTTGAGACGGTAACATTTTAAAAGAACAAAAGACGAGTTTACAGATTTTAAAGTCAGTTTAAATCCACAGGTCAAATATTTCAGTGCGGAGAAGTATGAGGTGCACTGCTTTGAAAAGGCTGTTCTTAGATTCCAAGTGAGATTTTTTTATTGTCGTATATTTTTGATATTAATCATCTTTACATTTTTTTTGGTAAATTCTGGACGTTTTTTGCAGCAGTGTGAGTGGAAGAGCTCGGCGTCTTTGGCTTTATTAAACCAAACTCAGAATGTGATCATAGGCTGTGGTCTGCTGGCCGGGTCCCTGCTGTGCGCTCACCTCGTCTCAGAAGGAACGTTTCAGGTAAACTGTAGTTTTATTATGTTTAATATGTTTTATCAAATCTTTATTTTTGTACTTTTCTCTCTAAAGGTGGGAGACTATGTTTTATTTGGGACGTATATTATCCAGCTCTATACTCCACTCAACTGGTTTGGGACTTACTACAGGTACACGACAGTTTATATAGTTTATATACAGGTACACGACAGTTTATATAGTTTATATACAGGTACACGACAGTTTATATAGTTTATATACAGGTACACGACAGTTTATATAGTTTATATACAGGTACACGACAGTTTATATAGTTTATATACAGGTACACGACAGTTTATATTGTTTTATATACAGGTACCGACAGTTTATATAGTTTATATACAGGTACACGACAGTTTTTATATAGTTTATATAACAGGTACACGACAGTTTATATAGTTTATATACAGGTAGATGCCAGTTTATATAGTTTATATATAGTTTAACACAGGACACGCCAGTTTATATAGTTTTATATACAGGTACACGACAGTTATATATAGTTTATATACAGGTACACGCCAGTTATATAGTTTATATACACAGGTACACGACAGTTTATATAGTTTATATACAGGTACACGCCAGTTTATATAGTTTATATACAGTTTATAGTTTATATACAGGTACACACAGTTTATATAGTTTATATACAGGTACACGCCAGTTTATATAGTTTATATACAGGTACACGACAGTTTATATAGTTTATATACAGGTACACGACAGTTTATATAGTTTATATACAGGTACACGCCAGTTTATATAGTTTATATACAGGTACACGACAGTTTATATAGTTTATATACAGGTACACGACAGTTTATATAGTTTATATACAGGTACACGCCAGTTTATATAGTTTTATACAGTTTATATACAGGTACACGACAGTTTATATAGTTTATATACAGGTACACGCCAGTTTTATATAGTTTATATATACAGTACACGACAGTTTTATATAGTTTATATACAGTACACTCCAGTTTATATAGTTTATATACAGGTACACGCCAGTTTATATAGTTTATATACAGGGTACAACGCCATAGTTTATATATCGTTATATACGGTACACGCCAGTTTATATAGTTTATATACAGGTACACACGCCAGTTTATATAGTTTATATACAGGTACACGCCAGTTTATATACATACACGCCAGTTTATATACAGGTTATAGTTTATATATATATACA
>JAIEZT010001321.1:92500-117500 GCA_019594935.1 Periophthalmus modestus
TGTGTGTTTGGTGGGAAAAGGCCTCCTCCAGCTGCTTCACTAAAGTCCTCCACAGTCTCAGGCCCTTGATATGTTAAACAGGCAGAAGAATGAACAAAGGCATCAGGGCAAAAACACCACACGATTTACACTCAGGAAGCAACAGAGACAGAGACGGAGAGAGAAGGTGGAGGGTGGAGAGAGAGAAGGTGGAGGGAGGAGAGAGAGAAGGTGGAGGGTGGAGAGGGACATGGTGGAGGGTGGAGAGAGAGATGGTGGAGGGAGGAGAGAGAGATGGTGGAGGGAGGAGAGAGACATGGTGGAGGGTGGAGAGAGAGATGGTGGAGGGTGGAGAGGGACATGGTGGAGGGTGGAGAGAGAAATGGTGGAGGGTGGAGAGAGAGAAGGTGGAGGGTGGAGAGGGACATGGTGGAGGGTGGAGAGAGAGATGGTGGAGGGAGGAGAGAGAGATGGTGTGGAGGGTGGAGAGGGACATGGTGGGTGGAGAGGAGAGAGAGTGGTGGAGGAGAGAGAGACGGAGAGAGAGAGATGGTGGAGGGTGGAGGGGGACATGGAGAGAGATGGTGGAGGGGGAGAGAGAGACGGAGAGAGAGAGATGGTGGAGGGTGGAGAGAGAGAAGGTGGAGGGTGGAGAGGGGACATGAGAGAGAGAGATGGTGGAGGGTGGAGTGAGAGAAGGTGGAGGGTGGAGAGGGACATGGAGAGGGACATGGTGGAGGGTGGAGAGAGAGATGGTGGAGGGGGAGGAGAGAGAGAGGTGTGGAGGGGAGAGGGGGATGGGTGGGGGAGAGAGAGAGATGGTGGAGGGAGGAGAGAGAGATGGTGGAGGGTGGAGAGGGACATGGTGGAGGGTGGAGAGAGAGATGGTGGAGGGTGGAGAGAGAGAAGGTGGAGGGTGGAGAGAGAGAAGGTGGAGGGTGGAGAGAGAGAAGGTGGAGGGTGGAGAGGGACATGGTGGAGGGTGGAGAGAGAGAAGGTGGAGGGTGGAGAGGGACATGGAGAGAGAGATGGTGGAGGGTGGAGAGAGAGACGGAGAGAGAGATGGTGGAGGGTGGAGAGAGAGAAGGTGGAGGGTGGAGAGGGACATGGTGGAGGGTGGAGAGAGAGATGGTGGAGGGAGGAGAGAGAGATGGTGGAGGGTGGAGAGGGACATGGAGAGAGAGATGGTGGAGGGTGGAGAAAGAGACGGAGAGAGAGAGATGTGGAGGGTGGAGAGAGAGAGAAGGTGGTGGAGGGTGGAGAGAGAGAAGGTGGAGGTGGAGAGAGGAGACGGAGAGAGAGATGGTGGAGGGTGGAGAGAAGAGACGGAGAGAGAGAGAGATGGTGGAGGGTGTGTGGAGAGAGAGAGAGAAGGTGGAGGGTGGAGACTAGAGAAGGTGGAGGGTGGAGAGAGATAAGGTGGAGGGGTGGAGAGGGGACATGGTGGAGGGTGGAGAGAGACTGGTGGAGGAGGAGAGAGAGACGGAGAGAGAGATGGTGGAGGGTGGAGAGAGAGAAGGTGGAGGGTGGAGAGGGACATGGAGAGAGAGATGGTGGAGGGTGGAGTGAGAGAAGGTGGGGGTGGAGAGGGACATGGAGAGGGACATGGTGGAGGGTGGAGAGAGAAAAGGTGGAGGGTGGAGAGAGAGACGGAGAGAGACATGGTGGAGGGTGGAGAGAGAGACGGAGAGAGAGAAGGTGGAGGGTGGAGAGAGAGATGGAGAGAGAGATGGTGGAGGGGGAGATGGTGGAGGGCGGAGAGAGAGATGGTGGAGGGAGGAGAGAGATGGGGAGGGTGGAGAGAGAGATGGTGGAGGGAGGAGAGAGAGAGATGGTGGAGGGTCACCATCACTACCTCCACCTCTTTATCACTACCTCCACCTCTGTCGCTATCACTACCTCCACCTCTCTGTCTCCATCACTACCTCCACCTCTCTATCTCTATCACTACCTCCACCTCTCTGTCTCCATCACTACCTCCACCTCTCTGTCTCCATCACTACCTCCACCTCTCTATCTCTATCACTACCTCCACCTCTCTGTCTCCATCACTACCTCCACCTCTCTGTCTCCATCACTACCCCCACCTCTCTATCTCCATCACTAACTCCACCTCTCTGTCTCCATCACGACCTCCACCTCTCTGTCTCTATCACTACCTCTCTATCTCTATCACTACCTCCACCTCTCTGTCTCCATCACGATCTCAACCTCTCTGTCTCCATCACTACCTCCACCTCTCTATCTCTATCACTACCGCCACCTCTCTGTCTCTATCAGTACCTCCACCTCTCTGTCTCCATCACTACCTCCACCTCTCTGTCTCTATCACTACCTCCACCTATTTATCACTACCTCCACCTATTTATCACTACCTCCACCTCTGTCTCCATCACTACCTCCACCTCTCTATCTCTATCACTACCTGCACCTCTCTGTCTCCATCACTACCTCCACCTCTCTATCTCCATCACTGCCTCCACCTCTCTGTCTCCATCACGACCTCCACCTCTCTGTCTCCATCACTACCTCCACCTCTCTGTCTCTATCACTACCTCCACCTCTCCGTCTCCATGACTACCTCCACCTCTCTGTCTCTATCACGACCTCCACCTCTCTGTCTCCATCACTACCTCCACCTCTCTGTCTCCATCACTACCTCCACCTCTATCACTTCCTCCACCTCTCTGTCTCCATCACTACCTCCACCTCTTTATCACTACCTCCACCTCTCTGTCTCCATCACTACCTCCACCTCTCCGTCTCCATGACTACCTCCACCTCTCTGTCTCTATCACTACCTCCACCTCTCCGTCTCCATCACTACCTCCACCTCTTTATTACTACCTCCACCTCTCTGTCTCTATCACTACCTCCACCTCTTTATCACGACCTCCACCTCTCCGTCTCCATCACTACCTCCACCTCTCTGTCTCTATCACTACCTCCACCTCTCCGTCTCTATCACTACCTCCACCTCTTTATCACTACCTCCACCTCTTTATTACTACCTCCACCTCTCTGTCTCTATCACTACCTCCACCTCTTTATCACGACCTCCACCTCTCTGTCTCCATCACTACTTCCACCTCTCTGTCTCCATCACTACCTCCACCTCTTTATCACGACCTCCACCTCTCTGTCTCCATCACTACCTCCACCTCTTTATCACGACCTCTACCTCTCTGTCTCCATCACTACCTCCACCTCTATCACTACCTCCACCTCTCCGTCTCCATCACTACCTCCACCTCTCTGTCTCCATCACTACCTCCACCTCTTTATCACTACCTCCACCTCTCTGTCTCCATCACTACCTCCACCTCTCTGTCTCCATCACTACCTCCACCTCTCTGTCTCCATCACTACCTCCACCTCTCTGTCTCTATCACTACCTCCACCTCTTTATCACTACCTCCACCTCTGTCTCCATCACTACCTACTACCTTTCTTTTATCTCTGTGACTTTGAAAGAACAAAAGCACAGATTCATTTTCAGTTTCTTTTATCTCTGTGACTTTTAGGTCCAGGACGTGGCTGAAGCTCAGGATCTGAAGCTCACTTCAGGACGAGTGGAGTTTGACAAAGTCTGTTTCAGTTACGTCCCAGGGTAAAATCCAGGCCTATTTTTCTAAAGAAGTAAAACATTTCTGCTAAACTCTATGTTCTAAAATACTTGTATAATGTTTCCTGAATAAATCACATCTTCTCTTTTCTTTAGGCTGGAAGTTTTAAAAGACGTGACTTTTACAGTTGAACCTGGACAGACAGTGGCTCTGGTATGTTTCATGTCCCTGTTAGCCTGTTAGCATTTTAGCATGTTAGCCTGTTAGCCTGTTAGCCTTTTAGCATGTTAGCCTGTTAGCATGTTAGCATTTTAGCATGTTTAGCATGTTAGCCTGTTAGCATGTTAGCATATTAGCATGTTAGCACATTAGCATGTTAGCACGTTAGCATGTTAGCACATTAGCATACAGGAGTGTGCACGTCTCCAGTGATTTTATAAAGATGTATTTAGTTTCGTGTCTGTTCAGGTCGGGCCTTCAGGATCAGGGAAGAGCTCCATCCTGCGTCTGCTGTGTCGACTGTACGATCGTCAGAGCGGCTGCATCCGGATCGATAATCAAGACATTTCCCAGGTACAACCTGCTGTTCTTATGTCATGATGTCACCTCAGCTGTTCTTAAAGAGGCTCAGCTGTTCTTAAAGAGACTCGGCTGTTCTTAAAGAGACTCGGCTGTTCTTAAAGAGACTCAGCTGTTCTTAAACAGACTCGGCTGTTCTTAAAGAGACTTGGCTGTTCTTAAAGAGACTTGGCTGTTCTTAAAGAGACTCAGCTGTTCTTAAACAGACTCGGCTGTTCTTAAAGAGACTTGGCTGTTCTTAACGAGACTCGGCTGTTCTTAACGAGACTCGGCTGTTCTTAAACAGACTCGGCTGTTCTTAACGAGACTCGGCTGTTCTTAACGAGACTCGGCTGTTCTTAAAGAGACTCGGCTGTTCTTAAAGAGACTCGGCTGTTCTTAACGAGACTCGGCTGTTCTTAAAGAGACTCGGCTGTTCTTAACGAGACTCGGCTGTTCTTAAACAGACTCGGCTGTTCTTAAAGAGACTCGGCTGTTCTTAAAGAGACTCGGCTGTTCTTAAAGAGACTCGGCGTTTCTTAAACAGACTCGGCTGTTCTTAAACAGACTTGGCTGTTCTTAAACAGACTCGGCTGTTCTTAACGAGACTCGGCTGTTCTTAAAGAGACTCGGCTGTTCTTAAAGAGACTCGGTTGTTCTTAAACAGACTTGGCTGTTCTTAACGAGACTCGGCTGTTCTTAACGAGACTCGGCTGTTCTTAAACAGACTCAGCTGTTCTTAACGAGACTCGGCTGTTCTTAAAGAGACTCGGCTGTTCTTAAACAGACTCGGCTGTTCTTAACGAGACTCGGCTGTTCTTAAACAGACTCGGCTGTTCTTAAAGAGACTCGGTTGTTCTTAAAGAGACTTGGCGTTTCTTAAACAGACTCGGCTGTTCTTAACGAGACTCGGCTGTTCTTAAACAGACTCGGCTGTTCTTAACGAGACTCGACTGTTCTTAACGAGACTCGGTTGTTCTTAACGAGACTCGACTGTTCTTAACGAGACTCGACTGTTCTTAACGAGACTCGGTTGTTCTTAACGAGACTCGGCTGTTCTTAAAGAGACTCGGCTGTTCTTAACGAGACTCGACTGTTCTTAACGAGACTCGGTTGTTCTTAACGAGACTCGACTGTTCTTAACGAGACTCGACTGTTCTTAACGAGACTCGGTTGTTCTTAACGAGACTCGACTGTTCTTAACGAGACTCGGCTGTTCTTAAAGACTCTAGAGTCATGTCACCTCCGGCAGATCAATGTTAAACCAAGATTTTAAGATGATAAATATTCAAACTAATTAAAAGCCTAATCCTAAAATTTGATGGATAATTCATAAATATTTAGATTTCTGAGGCCACAGTTTGATAAAACCATGTCTCTATCTCTGATCTCCGTAAACACGGCAGAGCAAAGAGGTGATAAAAATCAAATTGTGATCTTTAAAAAATATACATTATTTCATATTAATTTGATCATATTGTGATGAATTTCTACTTCTACTTTGCTCAAACACTTTTCGCCTCGTGTGATGTTTGCATCATTAAAGCTGCAGTGTGAACTTTTATTTTATAAAGACAAACTCTCAGAGGGTGGAGACTCCTGTACGTCTGGTCATGACTGATCTTCTGTCGTTAGACGTGGTCAGTGATGGACGATGACCAGCTTTGTGTTTGTGAAACATCCGTTTTCATTCATTTGAACTGGCCCCAGTCCAGTGATTTATTTTGCAGTGTCATCATGTTTTTCATGTTTGCGTCGGTTTTCGTGGTCAGGACCGCTTCCTGCTTCTTCTCTCTCACATTTACTTCCACTTTCTCTGAATGTTCAAAGTCTTAGCAGGTCTTAGTGTGTCAGCTCTGGTCATGCTGTGAATAAATCATAGTAAAAGGTTTGTGAATAATGTAAGAGAGGCCCAGACACCAGATGTGTCTCTGTCCATCTCGTAGTATTAACAGCTCCAGTGCACACCTGTGAGACGCTGACGGAGGAGGGAGTTCCCACAAACACAAAGTCTATAATTATAACAGCAGGAGAATGAATACACACATGTACACGCTTCGGTTTATTACATCCATTCTCTGAGTCATTCTGATCTTTTTGAATTGGGATGTGGTAAAATAAATAAATATATAAAGAATGAGGACATTAATGATCTGTGAC
The DNA here is from genome assembly GCA_019594935.1 of Periophthalmus modestus. Classification (NCBI taxonomy): domain Eukaryota; kingdom Metazoa; phylum Chordata; class Actinopteri; order Gobiiformes; family Gobiidae; genus Periophthalmus; species Periophthalmus modestus. The sequence goes on from JAIEZT010001321.1 coordinate 98,764, forward strand.
TGTCCCAACATCTTGGCTCAATCTAAGAGTAATGGACTTTCAAGGAGGTTTTTCAATGTGTTTAGAACATATTTGAAATGTTAAAGGTACATTATGTAACGTTCTGGTGGGGGTCAGTGGTCTCCATGGAGATCTTATTGCTTTCAAACATCTCTCACTTTCAATCAGTTATAGGTGTTTGTATTGCTTTAAAAATATACTGAAAAACACATTAGCGCCAGTGGAGTCACCTCTCCACAGATCTGACCTGTTACTTACCCTGGTGGTGGCTGTTGCTTGTTGCGGTGGAAATAGTAAAGGTTAATGCTGCACTGTGTAACATTCCAGACAAGGCAATAACATCTCCAAGGAGACGATCAAGTGTCGGACCAGAACAGTTTCACGGAGCGACGTTAAACTGGAAAGCAAAACGTGAAGACGTCCTTTTTTTCACTGTCCAGACCATCGACATCGTAAAGAAGTGGACAGAGCCTCACGTCGCCCACAGCGTCCGGCTCTAAATGAAGCTCATCCAGGCTAGAGCAGGTATAGGGGCCAATTTGGAGCCGAGTTCCATTTTAGCAATTTTTAGGAAGTATCATAGCAAAATATCAGGATCACGTGGAGCCGGTAAATACAAACGAACAAACACATTTTAAGACCAAAATGACGAGTCTGACAGCAGCAATTACAAAGACAGGGGCCACGATTTTTCAATAAAAAGTGAATTGGAGCCAGAGTCAATGGAGCTGGAAGCCTGCCCTCGGTCACGTCCTGTTTGGAGCACAGTATCTCACAGGTTCCATTTATTTATACAGTCTATGGTCGAGACGACTGACAGACGGCTCCTGCTCAGATCAATAGTTTGTTTAATACCAGTTTGATTCAATATCGAGGCTTTTACTCCGTTACATATTCAACCTGAAACATCTTCACTCCTACAACGATTTGTTCAGTTGACAGATTTAAACTTTGTCTTTTGCTAAGGATCGACTGAGAGACACATCCATGACACACTGTTTTTAAAGGAATCACCAGCTCTTATTTGTGACGGGACAGTGGAGTCACAATAGTGACGTGGAACAGCAGAGATGCTCCACCCTCATCAGTCTCAAATCTCTCCGGTTATTTGTGACCCTCATCAGTCTCAAATCTCTCCGGTTATTTGTGACCCTCATCAGTCTCAATCAATTTGTAAATGTTTCACATAGGCCTCGTTTTATGATGCTTTGCTTTGGTTTGTGTGAAAGTGTTATTGTTTTGTGTCTCTTGGCCAGGACTCTTTTGAAAAAGAGATTTTTAATCTCAATGAGTTTTTATCCTGGTTAAATAAAGGTTAAATAAAAAAAATAATACATTTCTTTGTTCTTAATTTGATGCTTCCATTTAGAGACAATAATTAGGTGTAAGGCTGATCTTTTCATGTGAAACACCAAAGCTCTTTTCCTAGAACCCATTTTTCTAATTGACTACAAGGTTTTTATTTGCTGAAGCATGTCCTCATATGGTCACCACATGGACTTAAGCTCAGACGAGTCGGATGCTACGTTAACGTCTGAGTCATCGCTTTTTTTAGGAACGATCATTTTAATGTAATGTTAACGCCGTTATGGTTTTTACTACAGTGAGCCGTGTGGATTCACCAGTCGTGCCTCCTCAGTTTATTCGTTGTACCAGCCCTAAACTTTGATAAAAAGAGGAAGGTCATATTGTCTAAAGAGGAGCTTCTCAAACGGGGGCAGATTTATCCCCAGTTCAGACAAAGTCTGTATATATATATAATAACATATCTAACCTGCTAGCCGCCATTTTCCAGGTAGGAAGTGATCATAGGTGTGGGCGTTACCTTCAACAGCCTCGCTCCTGATTGGCTCTTTGGTTGCTATGATACTCACGGTTGGAATTCTAAATATGAAACTCAGCTCCAGATTGGCTCGAGCCTCGATGAGCTTCGACTGGAGCCAAACGCTGCCTTTGTCCACTTCTTTAAACAGTCCGTGAGTCAGACGGAGAACAGTTCTGTTTTTGACCTGGTGGAACTTGGAAGACCAAATATTTCCTTAGGTTTTACTTAGTGTAAAACTTAGTGTAAAACCCCAACCGCTGGAGAATTAAAACAAAAATGAAGAATATTATTATTATGTTATTTACAAGGACCAGCCAAAAAAACCCAAAACTAATCACGATGTTCCCTGACATTAAGACTGGATCATATTCAGCATTTTGTCCAGAGAATTCAGAAACTGGTTTTTGAACAAGTAAAATACAGCTGCTCTAAAGTTATTAAAGAACATTTCCTCTAATAAGTGTTCCAAGTCTTTAATACACTGCATTTTGAACTTTAATCTTGGCTTTTTCTCCTTTAAAATCAAAAGCACATGCAGTTTTAAACCAAACAAGTACTAAAATGAAGCAGGGGCCTGTGAATCATTGTTGGTTAGAAAAACAAATGAAACTTAGACAGTATTTTGTGAATGAGAAGAAAAGTTTAACGATCTAATGTGTTTTACGATGGGGCCGTTATTTCTCCAGGTTAAGGTGGTTTGTGGAGTTGCATTACGAGGTCAGGAGACAGTCACATATAGAAGTGACCCGGGACACCATGCATTATACACGACAATATGAATAAGGCTATGCAACATTGATGTACATGTGTGAACTTCTGTGTGAACGAGTCTCAAAGGGTCAGATAAAGCTTAAAGCCAGTCATTAAAAATGAAAGTATATTTTTCACACATGTGGATGAGGTCTCTGTTCACTTTTTGTCTTGTGTTTAGGTCCTTCAGTCTTCTCTGAGACGGTGCATAGGAGTGGTTCCTCAGGACACAGTGCTTTTCAATGACACCATCGGAAACAACATCAGGTTCAGCCGGATGACAGCGAGCCAGCGGGAGGTGGAGCTGGCGGCCGCTGCAGCAGACATTCACTCCCGGATCCTGGAGCTGCCTCAGGGTCAGGCCGTGTCCACACTGGTCTCTGTGGGACCTGAGTCATGTTTATAATGTTGGTTTTGATCATGAATCATGGGCAGGTTATGACACAGAGGTGGGAGAACGCGGCTTGAAGCTCAGTGGAGGTGAGAAGCAGAGAGTGGCCATCGCTCGAACAGTCCTCAAGCAGCCGCACATCATCCTGTTGGACGAGGTTAGACGCACTTTGAACGAGGCACCGTTTTGTGCGTCGCATGATGTTCACTATGGTGTTTATTTAAACGCCCACCGTGTGTTTCTCTCCATGGAGATGTGATTACTTTGCCTGTAATGTTCCACAGTATGACTTTAAACTTATCTTTCATCACGGAGACAAGCAGGTTACACCACCAGGTCAATTCACAGCCCATATTTGCAACAGAAACAGATAAACTTAGTGAAAGGCAAGACTAAAAAGTCTAATGCCGTCCTGAGGTTTAACACGTCTCCATTAAAAGAAACAGATGAACAGTGACCCTTTAAATTAGCTTTATACTGATATTATATATATTTTGCTTATATTTAAATTTTCTAGGCCACCTCCTCCTTGGACACTCAAACAGAGAGAAACATCCAGGCTTCTTTGGCCAAGATCTGCACCAACAGGACGACGATAGTAGTGGCACACAGGTGACTTTACTACTTTTAAAATATTAACCAAGGCCTTGTTTACTGCTCTGTCGAGTCTGATGGAGCAGACGTCAAAAACATAAGAGTGACAGATGAAAAGAGGAGCAGGATCATGGTAAAAGAGTGATAGATGAAAGGAGGAGCAGGTGGGAAAAGAAAAACAGGATTAAAATGGACACAAAGAGAGGGTTTAAATGATAAGCTGATTGAAAAGTACGAAACAAAGTGCAGTGACAAGTGAACAAAAGGAAACACAGAAGACACTCGCCGCTGTTAAAACGCCAAGAACAAAGACTTCATCCTCTCAGACACAGACACAGGGCGAGGGCAGTTTTCAGAACAGACATAAAATGAGTCAGCGAAGCATTACTTTAGAAAATGAAACTGTGTTGTAGAATAATCAGTCATTCATTTTCATTTATTTATTTATTTCGAGCATATTAATGAATGTGCCCAGTTCACTTAATGAACATTTCACATATTTTTTTCTTATTAAGATCAAAATGGAGAAAGAAAGAAACAAACTGCACAGAGCCGTGTCGCATAAACTGTCACTAAACATCAGGACGACGGAGCAGATGGTCTGGGTTTAACTCTAAACTGGGTTTAACTCTAAACTGGGTTTAACTCTACACTGGGTTTAACTCTACACTGGGTTTAACTCTACACTGGGTTTAACTCTACACTGGGTTTAACTCTACACTGGGTTTAACTCTAAACTGGGTTTAACTCTACACTGGGTTTAACGTTACACTGGGTTTAACGTTACACTGGGTTTAACTCTACACTGGGTTTAACTCTACACTGGGTTTAACTCTACACTGGGTTTAACTCTACACTGGGTTTAACTCTACACTGGATTTAACTCTACACTGGGTTTAACTCTACACTGGTTTAACTCTACACTTAACTCTACACTGGGTTTTAACTCTACTACACTGGGTTTAACTCTACACTGGATTTAACTCTACACTGGGTTTAACTCTCTACACTTTAACTCTACACTGGGGTTTAACTCTACACTGGGTTTAACTCTACACTGGGTTTAACTTTGGGTTTAACTCTACACTGGGTTTAACTCTACACTGGGTTTAACTCTACACTGGGTTTAACTCTACACTGGGTTTATCTCTAAACTGGGTTTAACTCTACACTGGGTTTAACTCTACACTGGGTTTAACTCTACACTGGGTTTAACTCTACACTGGGTTTAACTCTACACTGTGAACTCTACACTGGTTTTAAAGCACAGCTTTTAACTCTGAGGCGCTGGTTTAACTTGTCACTGGGTTTTCTTGAGGCCAGTGTGTGATAGTCTTCCTCCTCCATGCCCCCCCCTCCAGGGTGGTGCCCTGATGAGGGTCCGGGTGACGTAGCTGACCTTGTTTTTACACTCATCATAAAGGGGCTTCTGCACCGCTCTTAGTCTGACCCGACCCCCTGGACCTGAGTGACCAGCACGAAGCCCCTGACAGCAGAGCTCCAGGATCATTCAGGTCCTCAACCCTCCACCAGGTTAAAGTGGTGGTTCATACTTCATATACATGTATTTATACTTCATATACATGTATTTATACTTCATATACATGTATTTATACTTCATATACATGTATTTATACTTCATATACATGTACTTATACTCCATGTACATGTACTGTACTTCTACGTATTATACTGTACACCCCATGTACTTATACGCCATGTACATATACTTCATATACATGTACTTATACTCCATGTACATGTACTTATACTCCATGTACATGTACTTATACTTATGTACATGTACTTATACTTCATATTCATGTACATATACTTCATATACATGTACTTATACTCTCCATGTACATGTACTTATACTCCATGTACATGTACTTATACTTCATGTACATATACTTCATATACATGTACTTATACTCCATGTACATGTACTTATACTCCATGTACATGTACTTATACTTCATGTACATATACTTCACTTATACATGTACTTATACTCCATGTACATGTACTTATACTCCATGTACATGTACTTATACTTCATGTACATATACTTCATATACATGTACTTATACTCCATGTACATGTACTTATACTCCATGTACATGTACTTATACTTCATGTACATATACTTCATATACATGTACTTATACTCCATGTACATGTACTTATACTCCATGTACATGTACTTATACTCCATGTACATGTACTTATACTCCATGTACATGTACTTATACTTCATGTACATATACTTCATATACATGTACTTATACATGTGCATATACTTCATATACATGTACTTATACTTCATGCACATATACTTCATATACATGTACTTATACTTCATGTACATATACTTCATATACATGTACTTATACTTCATGTACATGTACTTATACTTCATATACATGTACTTATACTTCATGTACATATATTTCATATACATGTACTTATACTTCATGTGCATATACTTCATATACATGTACTTATACTTCATGTACATATACTTCATATACATGTACTTATACTTCATGTACATATACTTCATATACATGTACTTATACTTCATGTACATATACTTCATATACATGTATGTACATGTACATATACTTCATATACATGTACTTATACTTCATGTACACTTCATATACTTACATATACACTCATGTACATATACTTCATGTACATGTATATACATTTACACTATACTTCATGTATATACTTATACTACATGTACTTATACTTCATGTACATGTACTTATACTCCATGCACATATACTTCATATACATGTACTTATACTTCATGTACATATACTTCATATACATGTACTTATACTCCATGTACATATACTTCATGTACATATACTTCATATACATGTACTTATACTTCATGTACATATACTTCATGTACATATACTTCATATACATGTACTTATACTTCATGTACATATACTTATACTTCATGTACATGTACTTATACTCCATGCACATATACTTCATATACATGTACTTATACTTCATATACATGTACTTATACTTCATGTACATATACTTCATATACATGTACTTATACTTTCATATACATATACTTCATATACATGTACTTATACTACTCCATATACATATACTTCATATAAATACTTCATACTATATACTTCATGTACATGCACATATACTTCATATACATGTACTTATACTCCATGCACATATATTTCATATACATGTACTTATACTTCATGTACATATACTTCATATACATGTACTTATACTCCATGCACATATACTTCATATACATGTACTTATACTTCATATACATGTACTTATACTTCATGTACATATACTTCATATACATGTACTTATACTTCATATACATATACTTCATATACATGTACTTATACTCCATGCACATATACTTCATATAAATGTACTTATACTTCATGTACATGCACATATACTTCATATACATGTACTTATACTCCATGCACATATATTTCATATACATGTACTTATACTTCATGTACATATACTTCATATACATGTACTTATACTCCATGTACATATACTTCATATACATGTACTTATACTTCATGTACATATACTTCATATACATGTACTTATACGTCATATACATATACTTATACTTCATATACATGTACATATTGTGTGAACACCCGGTCAACACAAAACCATCTAAAATCCTTCACCTTTTTGCTCCTTTTTGGTTCACGTACATTATATTTGGAGATGTACCTCGGCTGTCGGCTGACGTCTGTGGAGAGTCAAACCAGGTTTAACTGGGACCTGACAGAAAATGTCCCACATCTGCAGTCGCTGAATGAGTGCAACTGACGTCAGCAGTCTCTAGAGGGAGCTACTCCTACCTGTGACCCAGGTTTTCCATCAAATATTGAAGGTGAACATCCAAAGATAGTCTTTATAAGTGGTGCTCTGCAGGAGCTTAAAGAGGCTTTCAGCTCTGGGACAACCGGGACGCTGAGCTTGACGCCTGAATGTGTCTTATTATATTTAGCAAAAAAACAAAAGACAAAGAAATAATAATTATAATGATAATAATAAAACTTGCATCTCACTTAAGATAAGAACTGACTTCCATCAAAGTTATGAACTGAAGAAGCTCTGTGTTAAGTCTGTGTTAAGTTCTCCTGAAGGCCTCATGTGGGTGTGGCCCATTGGAGCAGGATCAGAGCCGACGCCCAAAGTCTCTGTTGCCTCATATCTTAAAGCGGAGCTTTAAAGTTTAAAGTTCTTTTGAAAAACATGTTATTTCAGGAATGTGCATTGCAAAACTCTGTAAAAATAAAATCATAACATGTTCGTGTTTGATGTGTTTGTCTGTTCGGCCCTGGTCTGGCCGTCCTCACTTGGAGTGAAGAGCCATTTAGATCGTTGAGTGTGGCTTTAATCAGGCTCTCATCATAAATACGGACTTTAATAATTCACAGACGGGTTCACGCAGAGTTCTCCAGCCCAGAGCGACCTTCTCCTCTGGACGTGCATGTGTGAAACTCTCTGCAGCCTGTGGGATAATCCTGTCTTTACCTTCATTTGACACTTTGATTCTTGCAACATACAAACTTTTTTTTCTCATTTTAAAACTGTTCTATAGAAAGAGCCAAACAAACATGACAAAGAAACGCAGGGACAGGATACAGGTGTTTTTTGTTCTTTTCCTGTGCATCGTGTTTTCTCTGTGTTTGTATTTGTGGACTTTTAGGTCAAGCTTTTTGGTCAACTGATTTTTTTATTTTTTTTTATTGTGCTTTAGAAATAAACCTGAATTGTGTTGAATTAAGAGACTAGAAACATAAACAGTCATTTCACAATAGTTGAACCTGATCATTTTTAATGACCAGAGTCATTAACATAAATGCTCAGGTTCAACACTGGACGAGATCGTAGGACTCACTGTATTACATCACCTACTGAAGTCAGTGTTAATGATGAAAATCTTTTGCAGGTTGTCGACTGTTGTAGACGCCGACCAGATCCTCGTGCTTCACGCCGGCCAAATAACTGAGAGAGGAAGGTGAGAGTTTACGTTTTAATATGATGATGTCGTTTGTAGAGACTCGTGCGCGTCTGTCCCACTGAAGATGACTGAAAACGGATAAATATAATGAAAACGGATGTTGTGATGTTCATGTGATGTTAATGTGATGTTCATGTGATGTTAATGTGATGTTCATGTGATGTTCATGTGATGTTCATGTGATGTTCATGTGATGTTCATGTGATGTTAATGTGATGTTCATGTGATGTTCATGTGATGTTCATGTGATGTTCATGTGATGTTCATGTGATGTTCATGTGATGTTCATGAATAACTGCAGGTTCACTGTGGTCCATCCAGGTTTGAGCATCGACTCCCAAACTTTTGGTCGTGAAAATTCCTACAATTAGTTTTTGTTGCTGTTGTTGTTGGTGTTAGTGTTGTAATGAATAACTATGTGTGTGTGTGTGGTGTGTGTGTGTGTGTGAATTCTACGTATGTGGTGTGTGTGTGTGTGTGTGTGTGTGTGTGTGTGTGGTGTGTGTGTGTGTGTGTATGTGTGTGTGTGTGTGTGTGTGTATGTATGTGTGTGTGTGTGTGTGTGTGTGTGTGTGTGTGTGTGTGTGTGTGTGTGTGTGTGTGATGTGTGTGTGTGTGTGTGTGTGTGTGTGTGTGTGTGTGTGTGTGTGTGTGTGTGTGTGTGTGTGTGTGTGTGTGTGTGTGTGTGTGTGTGTGTGTGTGTGTGTGTGTGTGTGTGTGTGTGTGTGTGTGTGTGTGTGTGTGTGATTGTGTGTTTGTGTGTGTGTGTGTGTGTGTGATTGTGTGTTTGTGTGTGTGTTTGTGTGTGTGATTGTGTGTTTGTGTGTGTGTGTGTGTGTGATTGTGTGTGTTAATGTGTGTGTGATTGTGTGTATGTGTGTGATTGTGTGTTTGTATGTGTGTATGTGTGTGTGTATGTGTGTGTGTTTGTGATTGTGTGTTTGTATGTGTGTGTGTGTGTGTGTGTTGTGTGTGTGTGTGTGTGTGTGTGTGTGTGTGTGTGTGAGTGTGTGATTGTCTGTGTGTGTGTGTGATTGTGTGTGTGTATGTGGGCGCCATTGAGCTTCCACTGAAGCATCCAGCCAGAAGAGCCAGAAGAGCCAGAAGAGACAGAAGAGCCAGAAGAGACAGAAGAGCCAGAAGAGCCAGAAGAGCCAGAAGAGACATAAGAGCCAGAAGAGCCAGAAGAGACATAAGAGACATAAGAGACATAAGAGCCAGAAGAGCCAGAAGAGCCAGAAGAGCCAGAAGAGCCAGAAGAGCCAGAAGAGACAGAAGAGACAGAAGAGCCAGAAGAGACATAAGAGCCAGAAGAGCCAGAAGAGCCAGAAGAGACAGAAGAGCCAGAAGAGCCAGAAGAGGCTTTGAAAGCAGAGCGGGGCTGGAACACTTCCTTTCACACATTTTAAAAATGCTTTTAAGGCCGCAGGAATTTGAACAAAACAAACACATAAGTGCTCCTTTACTTTACAATTACAGTTTTATTTTTTTTACAATTTAAAACACTTTTAAAAAAGCTCAGTGTGTTTTATGAAACTTATTTACAATTCAAGCCAAAATGTGTCTCTTACTTTGTTTTGAAAGGAAAAAGTCCATAAAATGATGCATATAACAGGAATAAAGTGTGTTAACAAAATAAATCATGAAACAAACCAGTCGCATGGTACTGGTCCATTTCTACATGATACAAGAGCCAGAAGAGCCATAAGAGCCAGAAGAGCCACACAACTATACACAAACACACTGGGGTTTACCCTGAGCCCTGATCACTTTAAACCAGTCACACCTCTGCAGATGTGACGGGCCCCGGGGCCACTCACCACAGACCCATCCATCTCAGAGTGACACTGTAAACAAGACGGGGCCATTTAGTGTCCGGTGTCAGAATACAGCGGCCCACAGTGGACCACGAAACGGGCCGCCTCATCGGGCCCTAGCATGGTCCATACGCACAATACACACAAATATACACAAAACACACACAAGTATATACACAAATACACACAAATATATACAAAACACACAAATATATACACAAATACACACAAGTATAGACACAAATACACACAAATATATACAAAACACACAAATATATACACAAATACACACAAGTATATACACAAATACACACAAATATATACAAAACACACAAATATATACAAAACACACAAATATATACACAAATACACACAAATATATACACGAATACACACAAATATATACAAAACACACACAAATACAAATTTATACAAAATACACACACAAATACACACAAATATATACAAAATACACACACACAAAGACACACATACAAATACACTTATACACACACACACACACCGCTGTTTTGGCAGGGGGCGGGCCTGCCAAACCAGAGGTGTTAGCGGGAAGGGGGCGTTACCTTCAACAGCCTCGCTCCTGATTGGTTCTTTGATTTTTATGATACTCAAGTCAGAATCACAAATATGGAACTGGGCTCCACATTGGTCCCTGTAACTGCTCTGGTCTCAAAGAGCTTCATTTGACTGGAGCCGAACGCTGTGGGTGACGTCACACTCACTCTGTCACACTCACTCTATCACACTCACTCTGTCACACTCACTCTGTCACACTCACTCTGTCACACTCACTCTGTCACACACACTAACTGTCACACTAACTCTGTCACACTCACTCTTATCACACTCACTCTGTCACACTTACTCTTATCACACTCACTCTGTCACACTCACTCTTATCACACTCACTCTGTCACACTCACTCTTATCACACTCACTCTGTCACACTCACTGTTATCACACTCACTCTGTCACACTAACTCTGTCACACTCACTCTGTCACACACTGTCACACTCTGTCACACACTCTCACACTCACTCTGTCACACTCACTCTATCACACTCACTCTCTCACACTCACACTCACTCACTCACTCTGTCACACTCACTCTCACTCACACTCACTCTGTCACACTCACTCACTCTGTCACACTCACTCTGTCTTACTCACACTCACTCTCTGTCACACTCACTCTGTCACACTCACTCACTCTGTCACACTCACTCTTATCACACTCACTCTGTCACACTCACTCTGTCACACTCACTCTGTCACACTCACTCTTATCACACTCACTCTGTCACACTCACTCTGTCACACTCACTCTGTCACACTCACTCTTGTCACACTCACTCTTATCACACTCACTCTGTCACACTCACTCTGTCACACTCACTCACTCTGTCACACTCACACTCTTATCACACACTCACTCTGTCACACTCACTCTTATCACACTCACTCTGTCACACTCACTCTGTCACACTCACTCACTGTCACACTGTCACTCACTCTGTCACACTCACTCTGTCACACTCTCACTCTTGTCACACACTCACTCTGTCACACTCACTCTGTCACACTCACTCTGTCACACTCACTCTGTCACACTCACTCTGTCACACTCACTCTTATCACACTCACTCTGTCACACTCACTCTTATCACACTCACTCTGTCACACTCACTCTGTCACACTTACTCTTATCACACTCACTCTGTCACACTCACTCTTATCACACTCACTCTGTCACTCTCACTCTGTCACACTCACTCTTATCACACTCACTCTGTCACACTCACTCTTATCACAGTCACTCTGTCACACTAACTCTGTCACACTCACTCTGTCACACTCACTCTGTCACACTCACTCTGTCACACTCACTCACTCTGTCACACTCACTCTGTCACACTCACTCACTCTGTCACACTCACTCTGTCACACTCACTCTGTCACACTCACTCTGTCACACTCACTCACTCTGTCACACGCACTCTTATCACACTCACTAACTCTATCACACTCACTCTGTCACACTAACTCTGTCACACTCACTCACTTTGTCACACTCACTCTGTCACACTCACTCTTATCACACTCACTCTGTCACACTCACTCTGTCACAGTCACTCTGTCACACTCACTCTGTCACACTCACTCTGTCACACTCACTCACTCTGTCACACTCACTCTTATCACACTCACTCACTCTGTCACACTCACTCTGCCACACTTACTCTGTCACACTCACTCACTCTGTCACACTCACTCTTATCACACTCACTCTGTCACACTCACTCTTATCACACTCACTCTGTCACACTCACTCTGTCACACTCACTCTGTCACACTCACTCTTATCACACTCACTCTGTCACACTAACTCTGTCACACTCACTCTGTCACACTTACTCTTATCACACTCACTCTGTCACACTCACTCTTATCACACTCACTCTTATCACACTCACTCTTATCACACTCACTCTGTCACGCTCACTCTGTCACACTCACTCTGTCACACTCACTCTGTCACACACTCACTCTTATCACACTCACTCTGTATCACTCACTCACACTCACTATCACACTCACTCTGTCACACTCACTCTTATCACACTCATTCTTATCACACTCACTCTGTCACACTCACTCTTATCACACTCACTCTGTCACACTCACTCTGTCACACTCACTCTTATCACACTCACTCTGTCACACTCACTCTTATCACAGTCACTCTGTCACACTCACTCTGTCACACTCACTCTTATCACACTCACTCTGTCACGCTCACTCTATCACACTCACTCTGTCACACTCACTCTGTCACGCTCACTCTATCACACTCACTCTGTCACACTCACTCTTATCACACACTCACTCTGTCACTCTGTCACACTCACTCTGTCACACTCACTCTTATCACACTCACTCTGTCACGCTCACTCTATCACACTCACTCTGTCACACTCACTCTGTCACGCTCACTCTATCACACTCACTCTGTCACGCTCACTCTGTCACGCTCTGTCCACTCCTTTATCCGTCTGTGGACAGAACACAGAATGTGATTTTAGCTGTTCACAAATGAAGAAAAGTAGATAAATATTTGAGACTAGAAAAAACTGATGTCTTTGTTTCCACAGACATGAAGAGCTGCTGACCACGAGAGGCCCGTACGCCGCCATGTGGACCCAACAACACACGACTCCACACTGACCACGAGAGGCGCCGCCATGTGGACCCAACAACACACGACTCCACACTGACCACGAGAGGCGCCGCCATGTGGACCCAACAACACACGACTCCACCACGAGACCACGAGAGGCGCCGCCATGTGGACCCAACAACACACGACTCCACACTGACCACGAGAGGCGCCGCCATGTGGACCCAACAACACACGACTCCACACTGACCACGAGAGGCGCCGCCATGTGGACCCAACGAGACACGACTCCACACATAAACTTAAAGTACGTACCTGTATATATACACACTTAAAGTACGTACCTGTGTATATACACACTTAAAGTACATACCTGTGTATACTCACACTCACTCTAAGCCCGTCAGTGACAATATTACCTTATCATATGAAAGCTGGAGTAAGATGTTTTGGGTTCCTGAAGTCCAACAGGATCTTGGCTCGATTATTCTCCACGACCTTTGGAGGTGTTTCTTGACCTGGGGGTTTCCAGTCCGTTCTCTGCACAGATGTTTCTGTCACTATGGCTCCACTTGGTTTATGTCGCTCCATGTTTGTTTTCTGCATCTTACACCTGCAGTTATGAGCTGGATTGTCTCAGGGGCCTCTTTGCAGTCATCTGTTGGGGCCTTGTCCTGGATGTACTTGTGGATCTTGGATGTTTCATCCTGGACTGTGGCTCTCACACTCACTAGTCCTCGGCCTCCTTCCTTACGGCTCGTACAGTCTCAGGGAGCTGGATTTGGGGTGGAACCCTCCATGCAGGTCAGGAGCTTTCGTGTCTTAACATCTGTGTCTGTATCTCCTCCTTTGGCTTATGATTCCTGCTGGTATCTGATTACTGGCAGGGCGTAGCTGTTTATTGCCTGGGTCTTGTTCCATTGAGCTGACTCCTTAGGACTTGTCTTACTCGTCTGAGGTATTTGGCCGTAGCTTCTTTCCTTGTTTCCTCTTGTTGCCATTTGCTTGTGGGATACCAAGGTCCTTGTACCTGTCCTCAGTGTCTGCTATTGTCTCTTCTGGGAGTGAGACCCCTTCTGTGTGGACTACCTTCCCTCTCTTTGTCACCATCCGGCTACACTTCTCAAGCCCGAATGACATTCCAGTGTCTGTGCTGTAGATCCTGGTGTGGATCAGTGAGTCGATGTCTCATTCTTATCGTACAGTTTGATGTCGTCCATGTAGAGGAGGTGACTGACGGTGGCTCCATTCCTGAGTCGTATCCATAGCCAGTGTTGTTGATGATTTGGCTGAGGGGGTTCAGACCTGTGCAGAACAGCAGTGGGGACAGTGCATCTCCTTGGTATATGCCACATTTGATGGTCACTTGTGCAAGTGTCTTGCCACTGGCCTCAAGGGTGGTTTTCCACAACCTCATGGAGTTTCAGTGAAGGCTCTTAGAGTCCTGATGTTGTACAGCTCCATTCAGTGATCCGTGTGTGTGTATATATATATATATATATATATATATATATATATATATATATATATATATATATATATATATATATATATATATATATATATATATATATATATATATATATATATATATATATATATATATATATATATAACATAACATAACTGAACATAACTGAAGTGGCTGATATCAAGAAATCCTATCAATGGCTTGAGAAAGCTGGACTGAAGGACAGCACAGAGGCACTCATCCTGGCTGCACAGGAGCAGGCCTTGAGCACAAGAGCAATAGAGGCCCAGATCTACCACACCCAGACAAGACCCACGGTGTAGGCTGTGCAAAGAGGCCCCTGAGACAATCCAGCACATAACTGCAGGGTGTGTAAGATGCTGGCAGGGAAAGCAAACATGGAGCGGCATAACCAAGTGGCGGGCATAGTGTACAGAAACATCTGTGCAGAGTACGGACTGGAAACCCCAAGGTCAAGGTGGGAAATACCTCCAAAGGTAGTGGAGAATGATCGAGCCAAGATCCTGTGGGACTTCCAGATACAGACTGACAGAATGGTGATGGCGAACCAACCGGACATAGTGGTGGTGGATAAACAACAGAGCAAAGCCGTTGTGGTGGACATTGCAGTACCAAGCGATGGGAACATCAGGAAAAAGGAGCATGAGAAACTAGAGAAATACCAGGGGCTCAAAGAAGAAGAGCTGGAGAAAGCCTGGAAGGTGAAGGCCTCAGTGGTGGCCCGTGGTCATCGGAGCACTAGGGGCAGTGACCCCCAAACTGGAGGAGTGGCTACAGCAGATCCCAGGAAAAACATCAGACATCTCAGTCCAGAAAAGCGCAGTACTAGGAACAGCAAAGATACTGCGCAGAACCCTCAAGCTCCCAGGCCTCTGGTAGAGGTCCCGAGCGTGGAAAAAAGAGGGGATAAAGACCACCCGCGGAGGGTGAGGAGGAGATTTTTTATATATATATATATATATATATATATATATATATATATATATATATATATATATATATATATATATATATATATATGTATGTATGTATGTATGTATATATATATAATATATATATATATATGTTGTGTGTGTGTGTGTGTGTGTGTGTGTGTATACATGTGTATAAAATGAGACTTTTATGACGTGTTTTGCCATTAAAGTCAACAGTGTTTGGTCAGAGGTTTGAGGCAGTGGTCAGAGTCCACTCCGCGGCAGGTTTCTTTTTCACGTGGAGTCTGGCCGATTGTAGCTCTGTTGTTGTGGTGAAAACATCCTGGACGAGCTCCAAGTGCCCAGGCCAAAGGTCAGTGTTTTGTGTAAGACGATATGAGGACCTCGAGGCCAGAGACGCTTCAATGTTTTTTTCAGACATTTTAAGACAATGATAATCTATGAGCACTGTAAAAACTGCACTTCACAATTCAAGACCAAAATCAACTTTAAGTGGTTTATAAAAGTACTTTATTTACTAGACACTCATGCATACAACACACATACGTGTGTGTGTGTGTGTGTGTGTGTGTGTGTGTGTGTGTGTGTGTGTGTGTACAGTTGCAAAACAGTGAGTCGTACACAGCTCCACACATGAACACACTTTTCTATTTAAACATTAATAATACATACACACATACAGGAACACACACACATTAAAACACACACACGCAGGCACACATACACACACAGCACACACACATATAAAACACACACACACACACTCTGTTGTAGAGCATCTCTAATACTGTGTGTTCAAGCCTCAATATTTACATAAACTTGTATGAAGTTTTTAATTGTGACCTCGCTCGTTGTGTCGATGTTCTTTATGACTCCAGGACGGGTTTGAGGTGCACTCCTGATTCACACATTATCGTCCCTGTGTCTGTGTGCCCTCTCTAGCTGATTCTCCGTAGTTTCTGATGCCACAGAGCAGTGGGTAGGTTTTGGCAGCCCTGGTACTCCCTCTGCAGCTCACTGTCTGTCAAAGGAGGGGTGACATTACAAGGAGCTCCAGCCAACGTCACATTCAGAAGACTAGTCCAAGGCTCCAGCAGATGAGACGCCCCAGCTCCCTGAGAGAAGAAGAAGAAGATGAGGCACAAAGCGGCTTTTGAATAAACAATATGCACGACTGTACCTTTCCTAAATGGTCCAGGAGACACGTGGCAGGGCTGATATGTGCCCAGCTGTTCTGGTGCCTGTCCAGGATGCCCCTCTGGTACTTGGGCTGTTTGGATGGGTTCTGGATCAGAGCCACATTTGTGTGTTTTTGGGATCCTTTCAGCCGTTTGTACAACACTCCACTGTAGCTTTGGTCCACAAACAGCAGAACCCGGGCAGCCCTGCAGCCGGCCAGGTCAGACAAGAGCTCGTTCACTGAGTATCTCTCCTTTAAGTCCGCCTGCAGACAACACATCAGGAACACAGAAAAAAGTGTTTTTACTGTTTTAAAATTAAAAAAAAGATAAAAACCAAATATGTGCTTTCATTAAAAGATAATTGAAATCTATTCTGTTATAAATGAAAGTGTAAATGGTATGTCAGAATGAATCCTTAAGTATATTTACACTCACAATGCCATTAAGGTTGGCGTCCCAGAGCAGCATGGTCCCGTCGGTGCGCGTGGGCGAGTTCAGGTACAGCACCAGGGTGTCTGCACAGTGCTGCTTTCGACAGATGTACGACACATGATTACGTATCGCTGTCTTCTCTGTAGCAGGATACACACCCTCCAACTCCTCTGTGGGAACATTGAAACATTATGGAAGGAAAGCTCCTATGTAAGGGTTCAGTTGTGTTGAGTGTCAGTACCGAGAACCTGTCCGCCATTGGCAAAGAAGGTCCTAATATGATTTTTATGAAAGCCATTGTTTCGAAGCATCTGGTAAAACTCCTGAAGGTTTTGTACATGATGCTGGAAAGTCATCTGTTGTTGCCATCCACCTACAAAAACATATAGAACTGTTTTAGCCAGAATAACACATGAGAATGCACTTTATGTACATCATTACAGGGCCCAGGACCCGCACACATGAGCCCTACACACAGGACCTGCACACATGAGCCCTACACCCAGGACCCGCACACATGAGCCCTACACACAGGACCCGCACACATGAGCCCTACACACAGGACCTGCACACATGAGCCCTACACCCAGGACCTGCACACATGAGCCCTACACACAGGACCTGCACACATGAGCCCTACACACAGGACCCGCACACATGAGCCCTACACACAGGACCCGCACACATGAGCCCTACACACAGGACCCGCACACATGAGCCCTGTACACAGGACCCGCACACATGAGCCCTCCACCCAGGACCCGCACACATGAGCCCTACACACAGGACCCGCACACATGAGCCCTACACACAGGACCTGCACACATGAACCCTACACACAGGACCTGCACACATGAGCCCTACACCCAGGACCAGCACACATGAACCCTACACACAGGACCCGCACACATGAGCCCTACACACCCAGGACCTGCACACATGCCCTACACACAGGACCTGCACACATGAGCCCTACACACAGGACCCGCACACATGAGCCCTACACACAGGACCTGCACACATGAGCCCTACACACAGGACCCGCACACATG
>JAIEZT010001321.1:122500-147111 GCA_019594935.1 Periophthalmus modestus
ACACCCCCAACCTGTGGGTCAGTGGATCTGACCTCTGAACCAATGATGTTTATGTTGAGGGATTTGAACCACCAACCTCCAGATCAGTGACAAACACCAACTGAGCCATTGTCGCCCTCACGAGCTTTGACTGTGAAACTACATCAGCACAAAAACATAACGTCTCTTTTTTTTTCAACTATTGAAATGCAGCCCAGCCCTTCACAAAGCTGCAAGTTGAATCAAAATAATTCTGCAGAAACGTCTGAGGAACATGTGACACACAAAGTGAAACAGACCTGCCCCGGCGAGCGGCTCCGACACATACACGGCCAGAGACGACGGCGGGAGATGGGACCGCCTCCTGCACTCCGCCTCGGACAGCGACGACGTCCAGAGACATCGGTTCAACTGCAGAGACTGAAGACCCGACCGGACCCAGCGCTCCAGCCGCCCTAGAGCCAGAGACCCCCCCGGGACCACCACCAGCGTCTGGAGAGCGAGCAGGTAGAGAGGGGCCGCCAGCACGGCGTGGAAGCCCATGGTGCGTTCAAGAGCGTCTTCACCGCTCAGTTTGTAATTATATGATTCTTTTATGTCCTCGTCTTTACACTGAAGTAACACTAATATTTCTGTTTGACACTGACCACAGTTTATAACCACTTCAGATCAACCTTTTTCCTGAAAAAGTGACTTTGCTCTTCCCCACGACGAGTTTTATCCTGTTCTGAGTTTTATCCTGTTCTGAGTTTTATCCTGTTCTGAGTTTTATCCTGTTCTGTGTTTTATCCTGTTCTGAGTTTTATCCTGTTCTGTGTTTTCTTCTGTTCTGAGTTTTCTTCTGTTCGGTAAAAGCTCCGTCTCAGTGAAGCATCGTCCTGTGAAAAGAATCAATGAAGTTCAAGAAAACTCACAGCGTTGGTAAAGTCCAGCTTCTCTGCTCAGCCTCAGTCTGAGGAGCGTCTCTCCTCCGCTCACTTTATCACCTCCCCTCCCTCTTTCCCTCCCTCTCTCTCTCCTCCTGAACGATCCCTCCCTCCCTCTCTCTCTCCTCCTGAATGATCCCTCCCTCTCTCTCTCTCTCTCCTCCTGAATGATCCCTCCCTCTTTCCCTCTCTCTCTCTTCTCCTGAACGATCCCTCTCTCTCTCTCTCCTCCTGAACGATCCTCCTGAATGATCCCTCCCTCTCTTTCCCTCTCTCTCTCTCTTCTCCTCCCTCGATCCCTCTCTCTCTCTCTCTCTCTCCTCCTCCCCTCCGATCCCTCCCTCTCCTCTCCTCCCTCCCTCTCTCTCTCTCTCTCTCTCCTCCTGATGATCGATCCCTCCCTCCCTCTCCTCCTCTCTCCTCTCTCTCTCTCCTCCTCCTGAATGATCTCCCCTCCCTCTCTCTCTCTCTCTCCTCCTGAATGACCTCCTCTCCCTCTCTCCCTCTCTCTCTCTCCTCCTGAATGATCCTTCCCTCTCTCTCTCTCTCCTCCTGAACGATCCCTCCCTCTCTCTCTCCTCTCCAGTCACGAATCACCTCCCTCCCTCCTTCCCTCTCTCCTCTCTCTCTCTCTCTCCTCCTGAACGATCCCTCCCTCCCTCTCTCTCTCTCCTCCTGAATGATCCCTCCCTCTCTCTCTCTCTCCTCCTGAACGATCCCTCCCTCTCTCTCTCTCTCTCTCCTCCTGAACGATCCTTCCCCCCCTCTCTCTCTCTCTCCTCCTGAACGATCCCTCCCTCCCCTCTCTCTCCTCCTGAACGATCCCTCCCTCCCTCTCTCTCCTCCTGAATGATCCCTCCCTCCCTCTCTCTCTCTCCTCCCGAATGATCCCTCTCTCTCTCTCCTCCTGACCGATCCCCCTCCCTCTCTCTCTCTCTCCTCCTGAATGATCCCTCCCTCTCTCTCTCTCCTCCTGAACGATCCCTCCCTCCCTCTCTCTCTCTCTCCTCCTGAATGATCCCTCCCTCCCTCTCTCTCTCTCCTCCTGAACGATCCCTCCCTCTCTCTCTCTCTCTCCTCCTGAATGATCCCTCCCTCTCTCTCTCTCGCTCCTCCTGAACGATCCCTCCCTCCCTCTCTCTCTTGTGAACGATCCCTCCCTCTCTCTCTCTCTCCTCCTGACCGATCCCTCCCTCTCTCTCTCTCTCCTCCTGAATGATCCCTCCCTCTCTCTCTCTCCTCCTGAATGATCCCTCCCCTCTCTCTCTCTCTCTCTCCTCCTGACCGATCCCCCCCCTCTCTCTCTCTCTCCTCCTGAATGATCCCTCCCTCTCTCTCTCTCCTCCTGAACGATCCCTCCCTCTCTCTCTCTCTCTCTCCTCCTGAACGATCCCTCCCTCTCTCTCTCCTCCTGAATGATCCCTCCCTCTCTCTCTCTCTCTCCTCCTGACCGATCCCTCCCTCTCACTCTCTCCTCCTGACCGATCCCTCCCTCTCTCTCTCTCTCTCTCTCTTGTGAACGATCCCTCCCTCTCTCTCTCTCTTGTGAACGATCCCTCGCTCCCTCACTTCTTCTCCATCTTTCAGTGAGAGGAGATGAAGGGATGAGGGAATAGAAAAGAAGAATGAGACAAGAGAGAGAACAGTGTGAGTAATTATGACATAAGGTTAATTATTACATCATTATGACTCATTTATTATATTAAATTCAAGTTTATTTCTATAGCACATTTAAAAACAGCCTCATCTGACCAAAGTGCTTCACATAAAATAACTAAACACAAAAACATCACACAATGAAAATCACATTATACAAAAGAGCAGAAAATACAAAAACAGTGAAAGTACCAAGACTTTCTATCGAGACGATATTAAAATCCAGGGAGAAAAGAAGAGTTTTGAGCCGAGACTTAAACTGAGTCAGAGACTCAGATGATCGGACAGACAAAGGGAGACTGTGCCACAGACAAGGCCCTGTCGCCCCGAGGTCTGAGCCGAGCTTTAGGCACAAGCAGGAGCTGGTCCGCTGACCTCAGAGTCTGGGAGGAGTGTGAGGCTGCAGCAGCTCCCTGAGACAGGCTGGGCCCATAAAGTTAAGACATTTAAAAACAACCAGTAACACTTTGAATTTGACCCGAAAAGCAACAGGAGCCAGTGTAAAGTGCACAGAACAGTGATGTTTCCCGTCTTTTGGTCAGAAGCCGAGCTGCAGCAGTTTGTATAGAGCCTGGTCCAGACCCACATACAGAGAGTTACAATAATCCAGGCGCGATGTGACAAAAGCATGTAAAGCTTTTTCAAAATCAGACAGAGGCAAGTCAGGCTTAAGTTTAGCCAGAATCCGGAGCTGAAAAAAGCTCGATCTTATAACTGAGCTGATATTTTGTCGAGTTTGAACATGGAGTCCACAATCACTCCTAGATTCCTCACTGAAGGATGACAATAATAAAAAAAAGTGTCTGTAATAACGTTCAAAAATATTCAGATTTGCATTTGTACAAGTGGAACAAAAATAATATCTATGAAATAAAAATGTGTGTAGGATTTATCCAAAAGAAGAAAAGTCCTGATGAGAATCGTGACCCGGTACAGATCTAACCCTTCATCTGAATGATGTGTCATTTGTAAAATATATTTAATAATGTAGAGCCTGTACTAGTGTTTATTAAACCTCAAATCTATTTGTAAATGTAGGTCTATGTATTTTTATTACAAATGTTGTCTTTGTGAATCCTTTAGCTACAGGAGCAGGAAGGGCATCAGGGTTACACTGACTCAAGACATTTTAGGCTCAGAGTGAGCCCTCTGGTGGCGACATTGGTTATGTGCAAGTCACCTGGATCAGAACATTAAAGATTAGACTTTAAACTTTAAACATTAAACATTAAACATTAAACATTAACTTTAAACATTAAACATTAAACTTTAAACTTTAAACTTTAAACTTTAAACATTAAACATTAAACATTAAACTTTAAACATTAAACTTTAAACATTAAACTACCGACATCATATTATGAAGACTTAATCATTAAATGTAAGATTATTTAAAGACACTTTTAACACTCAGCTGCTCCTTGGGACACTCAGCTGAACCAAGGAGCTTCACTTAAAGTCTAATAATTATAATATTACCTGTTATTCACGTCACACACGAACAGTTTACGTGTGTTACGTCGCGTCACCGGCAGAGGGCGTGTGTGCTCAGAACCTCCCTGTGATTTGGAGGAAATCCAACTCTGGAGTGAGCCTCTGTCCACACACGATCTCTGGAGCGAGCCTCTGTCCACACACGATCTCTGGAGCGAGCCTCTGTCCACACACGATCTCTGGAGTGAGCCTCTGTCCACACACGATCTCTGGAGCGAGCCTCTGTCCACACACGATCTCTGGAGCGAGCCTCTGTCCACACACGATCTCTGGAGCGAGCCTCTGTCCACACACGATCTCTGGGGCCGTAGACTTTCTGATTCTGCGCCAAACTGATGGAATAAAGCGCTGACAGAGACACGACACACGGGGACATGTTCTTCTGTGTCATACCCGCCGCGGAGGAGGTTTCTCAGGAGAGTTTTGGTGGTTTGTGTCGGTGCTTTGGACTCGCGCTGTTTAGATGTTTGTTTAGTTGTTGCTAAAGCTAACGGCTAACGGCTAAAGTCAGCGGGAAACAGAAACACAGAAGAAGAAGAAGAAACAGAAGAAGAAGAAGAGGAAGAGGTAAACACAGGAGGAGAAGCTCTGTCTCTAAGACTCGATTGATTTAAGTGAGTTTGATTTTCACTTCATGGGTTTATCTGAGTAAATACGCGCAGTCTCCTGGTTTAATGTGGTTTTATGGCGGATTCAGCCACAAATGTGAGACACATGGTGTGAGACACATGGAGTGAGACACATGGTGTGAGACACATGGTGTGAGACACATGGAGTGAGACACATGGAGTGGACACATGTGAGAGACACATGGAGTGAGACACATGGAGTGAGACACATGGAGTGAGACACATGGAGTGAGACACCTGGTGTGAGACACATGGAGTGAGACACATGGTGTGAGACACATGGTGTGAGACATGGTGTGTGACACATGGTGTGTGACACATGGTGTGTGACACATGGTGTGTGACACATGGTGTGAGACACATGGTGTGAGACACATGGTGTGACACATGGAGTGAGACACATGGAGTGAGACACATGGAGTGAGACACATGGTGTGAGACACATGGAGTGAGACACATGGAGTGAGACACATGGAGTGAGACACCTGGTGTGAGACACATGGAGTGAGACACATGGAGTGAGACACATGGTGTGAGACACATGGTGTGAGACATGGTGTGTGACACATGGTGTGTGACACATGGTGTGTGACACATGGTGTGAGACACATGGTGTGACACATGGTGTGAGACACATGGAGTGAGACACATGATGAGACATGTGCAGCGTTTGTTTGTGTTAATGATGAAGATGGAAAATAACATGTTCCAAAGTCAGAAAATAATTCATGAAATGTGTAAATGTGAAGAGCTGCAGCTGAATGTCCTCGTCTCACTGATGTCCTCGTCTCACTGATGTCCTCGTCTGATCGATGTCCTCGTCTGATCGATGTCCTCGTCTGATCGATGTCCTCGTCTGATTGGTGTCCTTTTCTTGATGATGCCCTCGTCCTATTAATGTCCTTGTCTTATTGATGTCTTTGTCTGAATGATGTCCTCGTCTGAATGATGTCCTCGTCTGAATGATGTCCTCGTCTTATTGATGTCCTTTTCTTATTGATGTCTTTGTCTGAATGATGTCCTCGTCTTATTGATGTCCTCGTCTTATTGATGTCCTCGTCTTATTGATGTCCTTTTCTTAATTGTCTTCTGGTTCTGTCTGTTTCTGTGTTGCAGATGAAGCCTGCGGAGTCAAAGCAAGAATGAATCTACTCTAAAAGTCTCTACTGTCCTCATCACGTGTGTTTGTCCTCTTCTCTGTCCTCTTCACGTGTGTTTGTCCTCTTCACATGTGTTTGTCCTCATCACTGTCCTCACTGTCCTCTTCACGTGCGTTTGTCCTCATCACTGTCCTCATCACTGTCCTCTTCACTGTCCTCTTCACTAAAATGAATCAGGTCTTTACGTGAAGCACTGAACAGTCTGAACCTTTAATTTGACAAACAGCTGCAGGAAATGAGCTGCTGAGTCGAGTCGTTTGCAGCTATGATCACATTCACTCAAGATAAAGCAAGAACTTTTTCTCAAACTTTACAAATCCAGAAATTTCCAGGATTTCCCAGACACTGTTGGAGCTGACGATCTGCACCAGAACACTGCGTCGGTCTGGAGTAATCGTCTCCTCTGGTCCATTTCATTTATTTAAGTCTCTGCTCCAAAGCTGTATCATGCCCACCAACCAGTCCTGCCCTTGGGGAGGGAGCCAGCCTTTATCCTCCTCTGTTAATACAAACGCCAAGACTGTTGCAAAAGTGCCTTCTGCTTCTTTCATGAGACACTCAAAGGCATCTTCACAAATGGATTGTGGAGACGGGAATAAACCTACTGCCAACAGTCAAATCAGGACTGATCCAGGCATGTCTCCAGTCCTGCCACAGCTCAATGGGACCCCAACTAAATCTTCAAATCCCAAAAAGGAAAACCAAGTCACGGTTTCTGTGCAGAAACAGAGGAAGCTTCCTGGAAACTGTTTACAAACCTGTAGAGAAGCGGAGGCAAGTGCTGATGCTGCTTTGAAGCTCAGCCATGTTTTATCAGTCGCTCACCGGGATCTTTTCATACGAGGAAAACCAACGCTGCAAAGAAGTGATCGACGTTTGGTGAGTGTTAAAATGTGAACAAAATGTTTTTTTTATCTTCTTATGAATAAATGCGTCTTATAACCAAATGTTATTTCCATCCGACTGTAGGTCGGGTCTTTAACTTCACTGCCTTCAGGACAACCTTTATGCCTTAGCACCTCTAAGCCTCAACCGTCGCCTGTGACGAACGACTGCTCCATTAACAAAATCCCCAAAGTTGAAGGGAAGTCTTCCAAACAGCGTCAGTCACTCAGTTCAAGTTCAGCTCTGACCCTGAACTGTCACAAGAGTCAGTCTGCAGATATTATTGGTGATGTGCTCTTGAATAATAATCCCCAAGATGAGAAACCAGCTGTGGTCAACCTGCAGTTTTATCCTTCAAATGACAACACCTCAGCTCAACCAGAATCCAGCCCTAGCCCTCAAAAAGATCAGACCATAGCTCAGGATGTAAACTCAGGTGAGCAGATCAGAAGAGCCATTTGGCTGAATCTAATAATATTCTATATAATATCATATGTAATATAGTTGTGGTTCAGTAGGGGTCCTGGTCGGCTCTGTCACAAACAAGATCTCATCCATTCATCTAAACAAACACAGCGAAGCTTCCTCCTCTTCCCCATCGTCTCTGACACCATCCTCTTCATCAGAGGAGTGTGCTGTGGGAGGGGTCCCCCTCAATGAGTGAGTACATACAGTAGACGCAGTACATACAGAACATGCAGTACATACAGTATAATTGTTGTTTTTTTAAATTTATGTTAAATGTGCAATATTTGTGCCTCAGTCCTGAAAGTGACATGCAGGTTGACAGGGCTGAAGAGGACCTGCCTGATGAACTTGAAAACGCCTGCAGTGATGATGGTATTGTTATTATTATTATTATTATTATTTTTTATTGTGTAGAAATTTTCCCAACTCCATTAATTCATTTTGTTCTTGTGTTTTGTAGATGGCTCAGATTGCTCCTCAATCACTGGTGCCTCGTCCACATCATCTCTTGCAATGCTTTCAAGGTTTGACCCATTTTTCCAGTATCGTAGCTGCTCAATTCTCAAACTAAATCCTGTCCAGGGTTTACTACAAGTCCTCTTCGACCATCAAAACATGTTTTTGGTGATCTCTCATTTAAACATAGTAAATAAACTTAATAAAAGTGTTATGACAGTGTAAGACTCACACACACAGGTGTAACTTCATCACAGTCGCATATGTCCAGATGCTGAGGGGCATTGTCACAATAACACATTTTGAAGTTTGATAATACTGAAACTAATTTCTGCCACTGACACAAAAAGCCCAAGAGCAGATTTAGGCAATAAATAAACAGCAGAATGAAACACTTAAGTCTCTAATCTATCTATAATGAGTCAGATAAGATATTTATACAAACTTTTACAGGTTAAGTCTGATCATATAGACATAAAATAAACAAAAATGTCCCACTAGAGCAAAGAAAAAGTAACACAATAAAAACTGACCCAAAAACACACTGTTCCATCTTTTATTTACTGAATGGTAAGTCACTATAGGCAAGGCAAGTTTATTTGTACAGCACAATTCGTACACAAGGTAATTTAAAGTGTTTTACAGAATAAGAAAGACATTAAAATCACACAAATCAAACATGAATAATCACAAATAATCATCATAAAATTGACATTAAAACAAAAGAGTGCAGAATAAAAATAAAAACCTTTCAGTCATATGCACAGATAAACAAAACCATTTTGAGCCTGGATTTAAACATTGTCAAAGTTGAGGCCTGTCTCACATCTTCAGGAAGAATGTTTCAGGTTTTAGCTGCATAAAACTGAAACGCTGATTCCCCATGTTTAGTCCTGACTCTGGGACCACTATAATCATGGACGGACAGGTGCTGTGTTGGGGACATAACGTTCAGGTGCTGTGTTGGAGCATTACGTTCAGGTGCTGTGTTGGATCATTACGTTCAGGTACTGTGTTGGGGACATAACGTTCAGGTGCTGTGTTGGGGACATAACGTTCAGGTGCTGTGTTGGAGGGTATAACGTTCAGGTGCTGTGTTGGATCATTACGTTCAGGTGCTGTGTTGGAGCATTACGTTCAGGTGCTGTGTTGGAGGGTATAACGTTCAGGTGCTGTGTTGGGGCATTACGTTCAGGTGCATTACGTTCAGGTGCTGTGTTGGAGCATTACGTTCAGGTGCTGTGTTGGAGCATTACGTTCAGGTGCTGTGTTGGAGCATTACGTTCAGGTGCTGTGTTGGAGCATTACGTTCAGGTGCTGTGTTGGAGCATAACGTTCAGGTGCTGTGTTGGGGGCATTACGTTGGGGGCTTTGTGAATGGATCTGAAAGCGGCAGAGCGTGGTGGAAAAGTCGGATGCTTTGTGTATTGTTCTGTGCATTAATGGCCTGGACAGTAGAAGTCCCCACTAAAGACTGGAGCTGATTCTCTGCAAAAACAGCCTGAAAAGGGGCTGGGGTCAGAGGTCGTGCTCTTCCCCCGCAGCCCCTCCTGGCTCATTTCTGTCTGGTAAGCACAGTGCATCTGAGGACCCAGAGATGCCGTTTACTTAGCAGTGTTGAAGGGTTTTATCACAGAGGAGCGACCTGGGACAAGTGCCTATGCCGATCATGTGAGTGGTCAGTTGTGGTCAGTAGTTTTTTCATGTTTTCAGTTGTCTTGTCTTGGTCAGTTTCTTCTTGTGAAATATAGCGGAGTGTTTTGTTGCTGTCACAGGTGTGTGATTTAACTGACCCCAAACTCACTGAAGTGTCATGTTACTGGTTCAGAGTGCAAACGATCATCTGCCCTGACCACAGTCCACTCTTGTTACCTGCTCCACAGCGAATGCCAGCTTCTGTTATTTAGAAGTTGGTGAACTTAACTCTGCTGCCTCCATTAGCTAATACCGTTTTAAGTGTCTTGTTTATAGTCGCTGGTGTCGTTGAACAGCAGCATCAGGAGTTCTTGAAATAGTTGAAGTTTCAACTAATTTTAGAGGGAATTGTCTATTGAAAATGGTACACATGATGTTCAACATGCATACTTAAGTCCGCTTTTTATCTCTAAAATGTCTTTGAAGTGTCACAGTGGTGAGAGAGGAGAAACACAAATGGAGCACTGGCTCCTCGATTATAGCCGTGTTTGTTTTTCAGTGTGGAGGAGCCGATGTTACTGGGGGCTGAAGATGACCGTGAGGAGAAGCCTGCTCTGGTTCTCAGTTTATTCCCCTTTTTTCCACCAACTCTTTACTTCAGCACTGCTAATGAGAAAGGTAACGATGACACTAATACAATATGATCATATAATGTGTCTTAAGAATATTTACATGTCAATACTATCTTCTGTGTTGAGTTA
This sequence comes from Periophthalmus modestus, assembly GCA_019594935.1. Classification (NCBI taxonomy): domain Eukaryota; kingdom Metazoa; phylum Chordata; class Actinopteri; order Gobiiformes; family Gobiidae; genus Periophthalmus; species Periophthalmus modestus. The sequence continues at coordinate 132,550 of JAIEZT010001321.1, forward strand.
ATCTCTTTTCTATTTGTGTTTGTGTAGTGGAGCTGCTGCCCATTGAGCAGAGGAGGCTGTTGAAATGGAAGATGAGCACAGTCACACCAAATATTGTCAAAAACACAATTGCTAGATCCCACTTCAAAGTTACCAAAAGTAAATTTTAATTTCCAAGTTATTATTTATAGAATAGAAGTAAAGTGGAACGTTTAATGTTCTGTGTTTGTGTAGGGATCACATGACTGTCTGTTTTAAGACCATCGGGTTGCTGGGCTCTCATCACTCTGAAGCTCTGAGGTCTGTCGTTTTGAGACCATCGGATTCAACGCTCTGAGGTCGAACGCTCTGAGGTAACGCTCTGAGGTCGAACGGTGAGGTCGAACGCTCTGAACGCTCTGAGGTCGAACGCTCTGAGGTCGAACGCTCTGAACGCTCTGAGGGTCGAACGCTCTGAGGTCGAACGCTCTGAGGTCGAACGCTCTGAGGTCGAACGCTCTGAGGTCGAACGCTCTGAGGTTCTATATTTGTGGCATAAATGTAAAAACCTGTTTATCTTCTGTTACAGCTGAATCACTTCCCAGGGACTTTCCAAATCGGCAGAAAAGATCGACTGTGGAGGAATTTGTCTAAAATGGCGGTCCGCTTCGGAAAACAAGAGTTCAACTTCTTCCCTCGGACGTTTATTCTTCCTCAGGATATTAAACAGTTGCGAAAAGCCTGGGAGGACGGTGGTACCAAGCAAAAATGGATAATCAAACCAGTGTGTATTTCATAAAGTGTTTCTCAGGATAAATGTATTCATAATTCATAATAAACGCCAATGTATTTGTTTCCTCCTCAGCCGGCGTCTGCCCGAGGGATGGGCATTCAGGTCATTCACAAGTGGAGTCAGATGCCCCGGAAGAGACCTCTCCTAGTACAAAAGTAGGTCACATGGTGTCTGCATCAGCCAATGAAGTGCTGTGTGCTCTTTTAAAGCAGCTCAGTTTATGTTAGACGTGGGTTTAATGGGAGTGTGTAGATCTTCTGTCTCTTGCTCATACATTTGTATTGTGTGTTGTTGTTGTGTTTTAGGTACCTACACAAGCCTTACCTCATCAGTGGTAACAAATTTGACCTTCGTATCTACGCCTATGTGACCTCCTATGACCCTCTGAGGATTTACATCTTCTCTGATGGGCTCGTTCGATTTGCCAGCTGCAAGTCTGTTCCAGAGTTTTGGTTTCATTATTTGTTATTTTTACAAGATTTAATACATATTTCTTCAGGTATTCATCCTCCATGAAGACACTAGGCAACAAGTTCATGCATCTGACAAACTACAGTGTGAACAAGAGGAACTCCGAATACCAGGCCAACAGTGACGACAAGGCGTGCCAGGGACATAAATGGTCCATTTTTCTGTTCTCCTGAAGGTCAAAGTTCACTTTTAGTTCTTATTTTTTACTTGATTCTGATTGGTTACCAGGGCTTTGAAGGCTTTGTGGCAGTATCTTGGTGCAAAGGGAATTAACACCACACTGCTATGGGAGAAGATCAAAGATATTGTCATCAAAACTATCATAGCGTAAGTTTTGGATCTGTGAGTAACCTCATGAACCTGAATGGGGCAGTGATGGTGCTGTGTTTAGGTCGGAGCCCTACGTGACCAGCCTGCTGAAGATGCACCTCAAAACCCCATACAGCTGTCACGAGCTCTTCGGCTTTGACATCATGTTGGATGAGAAACTCAAACCCTGGATCCTGGAAGTCAACATATCACCCAGGTAGGACTGTAGTAAAAATGAAGCGTATCACTGGTAGGACTGTAGTAAACGTAGCACACTTATTCATGTAACTGCTGCTTGTCTGGTCCAGTCTTCATTCCAATAGTGCACTGGACATCTCCGTCAAGGGTCAGATGATCAGAGATCTCCTGAACCTGGCAGGTTTTCATATTCCCCAAAAACTTGTCTCTGGTGCAAACAGCAGCCCCTCCAGTTCCTCCAGCAGGTGAGGAAATGTGACGGAAGAAGAAGAAATATTCATGTGTCTTTTATGGACTTTTAGAGGAAATACTGATTTTTAAATTTTTTTTATTTTAGTTTGTGTGGAGGCCACAGAGAGAGGAGCAAACCTGATTTATCTGCTGATGAGAAGGTGAAACGGGCCTTTTACCTCACTCAGCGATTTGCTGACCAGGTATGAATCGTGCCACAGCCCAAAGCACCTGCTCGTGTTGCTTTGTGAATAAGTTTGTATGTTTCTTCAGGACTTCTTCTCTACTATGTTGGATGTGCTGACTCCAGAGGACGTGCGTATCCTGGCTGAGAGCGAGGACGAGCTGACGCGCAGAGGACAGTTTGAGCGCATATTTCCGTCAGCCTCATCGTCTAGATACCTGCGTTTCTTTGAGTGTCCAAGATACCTCAACATTTTACTGGACCAGTGGGAGCAGATGCACTGGAGCAACAGGACCAAAGGTTTGCATCTGTTATTTAAAACACAAATAAGGACATATTATAATGATGACATTCTTTCTTCAGGAGTAGAACTGCTGAGGGCGCTGTGTCAGAAGGGAGTGCATCTGGGGACCAGTGACTCTGCTCACATTGTAAGTATTGAAGGGAATGAAGTGCTAACTATCAATGGGTTTGTAAAACCTCCTGTGTTTTAGTGGTCCAAGTGCAGTTACATTTCAAAGATTGAACCTCATAAGCAGGACTTTGATAGTCCAGCACGTTCCAGTCCATCACGTTCACGGTTTGTGTCTAGTTTATTATTTGAGAACATTATCACTATGATGGGTATTATATAAGTTTGTACTGATGCTCCTCAGGGTGGTGGTCACACACACTCAGCGTTCTTTTGAGGAGGACGATGGCTCAGATGGTGAACTCCTGAGTCCTGACTCCAGTGTGACGAGCAGCGCCTGTGCCAGCCCTCAGCCTGGAGCCTCCCACAGCCTTCAGCAGTTCTCCTCACTCTGAGAACCACTTTGGACATTTTTTAGGAGCAGACTCGAGCTTCAATAGCTTCAACAGCCAAACAGCTTCAGATGTTTGAACCACATCTACAATACCAATGAGACAAACGTTTATCTAGACACCGGCGCACCGGCCAGGCGCACCGCCAGGCCACCGGCCAGGCGCACCGGCCAGGCGCACCGGCCAGGCGCACCGGCCAGGCGCACCGGCCAGGCGCACCGGCCAGGCGCACCGGCCAGGCGCACCGGCCAGGCGCACCGGCCAGGCGCACCGGCCAGGCGCACCGGCCAGGCGGGGGATTTTACACTAAATGAAACATAAATCTGGAACTAGTGTTGTGGTGCTAAGAAAAACATTTATACTTGAGCTTCCATTCTGGTGCTTACATAGAGTCTGCTGGGCTAAATATTCACACTTCAGATATAAACAATTGTATATTTAAAACAACTCAACAGTCACTCTTCTAAAGTTAATTTTCATTATAAAATCACATGACACCCTCAAACACTGTGTTGGAATGCCTACACTGCCCTCTTGTGGCTCAAACTGTTCTTTAGAAAACCTCAAGCATACCTTTTTAAAATCTGTTTTCTGCTGTTGGTGGATATTTCAAGAGTTTTGTGTGAATTAGAAACTTGAAACTTTAGTGAGTTGTAAGGATTTCTGCAGTTAAGTGTCTGATTCATTTGACAATATTGATGGTAAAAGCTAAAAGTAAAATTTCAACTGGACAAAAAGTTCTTCAGTTCTGAATTGATTTTACTTTTAGTTTTTACTGTGGATCGGACCTGGACGACAGGGATTCCACAGGCAACAATATAAATGAAAAACTTGAATTTTTTTTTTTTTAGTTTATGCACTAAGTTGAACAGTTGTAGGACTACTGCTACTTGAAAATGAATATGCCTTCATGACATCTTGGTTTTGCCATAAACCTAAAGTTCTCTGATTGTGAGCTGTGCAGGAGCTGTGAGTATTATTATTTACAGGTGAGGTTGTGAGCAGGTCGTGCTGGTAGAGCTGGTAGTGATTAAACCTGTTACATTAGGTTAAAGGGAGATGAGAGTACACTCTGTTCATGTTTGTGTCTGGAGATGCTAAAGCTGTAAAAGTCTGGCCTTTGGTGTGTGAGGCTGCCATTACCCAAATGTAAGTATTAATAATATTGATATATTTTTACTAACATTGTTATATAAAGCCTGTACAAACTGAGGCGTGCCTCTAAATAAAAGTTATTTGGGATACAAAAAAAAAAGTCTGGTTTCTGGGTTTTATTTTTTCCTGAAACAAGGGTTTGTTCAGTATGTACGCACTGTGGGAACGTGTGGTCAGGCTGTGGCAGCAGTGTAATGAGGAACTATTCATATCTTTGTGTATAAGAAGCAGTGAGCCTCGTGTGCTTGTTATGAGCTTCTCTGAGTGATTTTGTGGGATTATTGTAGATGTCTGTGCTGGTTCTGGTCCTGCAGAGATACCTGCTCTGACTTGGGGGTGTTTGATTTCGAGTATTAAGTGTCTTTAAACTCACTGTAGGTTTTGCAGCTGCGGTCATAACTTAAGGAGGGTGATTCAGCTGCAGCCTCAGGCTAAAAATAGTCCAACATGTAACGGTCCGATGAAACCTGAACGCCGTGCAAACCGTCGACTGTACGAAGAAGTGTGTATACGTAGAGTATGGTGCAAACACAAACTTCTGATATTAGTCACATTTCTTTGGGTTTTGTTTTGAGCTCAGTGCTGCCCTTAAACTTCCATGTTTTATATTTAAATTATAGCATCACTTAAATAATAAAGGTTTTTATTTTGAGGTTAAGATTTATTCAAGTAACTTTTACAGATGCACAGAACAGTTTGTGCATCCAACATTTGTGCATCTTTTTCTGTGTGTGTGTGTGTGTGTGTGTGTAAGTGTGTGTGTGTGTGTGTGTCTGTATGTGTATAAATATGTATGTTTGTGTGTGTGTATATAAGTGTGTATATATGTGTGTGTGTGTGTATATGTGTGTGTGTGTATATGTGTGTATATGTGTGTGCGTGTGTATAACTGTATAAGTGTGTATATGTGTGTGTGTGTGTGTGTGGGTGCATGTGTATAACTGTGTATAAGTGTGTGTGTGTGTGTGTATATGTGTGTGTGTGTGCATAAGTGTGTACGTGTGTGTGTGTGTGTTGTGTATGTGTGTGTGTGTGTGTATGCGTGTGTATATGTGTGTATATGTGTGTGCGTGTATATGTGTGTATAAGTGTGTATAAGTGTGTATATGTGTGTGTGTATGTATGCGTGTGTATATGTGTGTGTTTGTGTTGTGTATGCGTGTGCGTGTGTATAACTGTATAACTGTGTATAAGTGTGTACGTGTGTATAAGTGTGTACGTGTGTATAAGTGTGTGCGTGTGTATAAGTGTGTGCGTGTGTATAAGTGTGTGCGTGTGTATAAGTGTGTACGTGTGTATAAGTGTGTACGTGTGTATAAGTGTGTGCGTGTGTATAAGTGTGTACGTGTGTATAAGTGTGTACGTGTGTATATGTGTGTGCGTGTGTGTAACTGTGTATAAGTGTGTATAAGTGTGTATATGTGTGTGTGTGTGTGTGTGTGTGTGTATGCGTGTGTATAAGTGTGTACGTGTGTATAAGTGTGTACGTGTGTATAAGTGTGTACGTGTGTGTGTGTTGTGTATGTGTGCGTGTGTGTGCGTGTGTGTATGTGACACAGAATAGCTCCAGCCTCTCACCCCTCAGTCCAGATTTAGACCTGGTCTTTTCAACTTTCACGGCTCGCTCAGTTTGGGCACAGGAGCTTTTGTCTCTGAACTTTTCTCTCTACATTATTTTTGTTGAACCTCTGCTTCTCCTTCGTCTTCTTATCATGCATTGGCCTGGCCTCTTTGGCCTGGGTGGCTCTTCACATAGTTTGGTGTGACAGCTGTTAGATTGTCTGAAGTGTCTTTAGTTGCTCTCCTGGGCCATGGAGCCTCTGGCTGAGGTAAGGCAGAGTAAAGTGTGTGCGTGTTGACTCATTTTATACTTAGGCCAAAGTACTTTATATGACACCGCTATGCTAGGTGTCCTCCTGCTCGTTCTTGTCTAAACAATGTAAACAGTAGCACAGGCTGCCACACCAGAGAAGCACGAGTATCCCCAGCACGTTGATATGCAGAAATAAACACCTCAGCAAAGAAGCTAACCTACTACCCTACTGACCAACATGGACACAACACATGTTTGTTAGGTTTTTTATTAGATTTTTGATGAGTTTTAACTTAAGTAAAAGTATGTATGTGAGCTTTTAGTAACAGATTACTCTTTCAGATTCCATTATTTGAGTTTGACGATGATGAAGATGAAGAGGAGTCCAGTCTTTCTACAGAGACCAGTGGTATGAACAAGTTATGTGTTTAGCCGTGTGTTAAATGTGGAGTAACTGTTAGGACTGAAGACATGTAACATGATCCTGAAGTGTTTGTGTTTAGGTAAAAGTCCACATGCCCCAGACACCTTTATTTATATGAACTTCATGAAAACCCACTGCTGCTACGACGCCATCCCCACCAGCTCCAAACTCGTCATTTTCGACACAACTCTGCAAGTAAGAGCTATTCTTTCATCAGTGATGAGTGATCATCTGCAGTGAGTCAGTGATCATCTGCAGTGAGTCAGTGATCATCTGCAGTGAGTCAATAATCATCTGCAGGGAGTCTGTAATCGTCTGCAGGGAGTCAGTGATCATCTGCAGTGAGTCAGTGATCATCTGTAGTGAGTCAATAATCATCTGCAGTGAGTCTGTAATCGTCTGCAGGGAGTCAGTGATCATCTGCAGGGAGTCAGTGATCATCTGCAGGGAGTCAGTGATCATCTGCAGTGAGTCAGTGATCATCTGCAGTGAGTCTGTAATCGTCTGCAGTGAGTCAGTGATCATCTGTAGTGAGTCACTGATCATCTGCAGTGAGTCAGTGATCATCTGCAGTGAGTCAGTGATCATCTGCAGTGAGTCAGTGATCATCTGCAGTGACTCTAATCGTCTGCAGGGAGTCAGTGATCATCTGCAGGGAGTCAGTGATCATCTGCAGGGTGTCAGTGATCATCTGCAATGAGTCAGTGATCATCTGCAGTGAGTCTGTAATCGTCTGCAGTGAGTCAGTGATCATCTGTAGTGAGTCACTGATCATCTGCAGTGAGTCAGTGATCATCTGCAGTGAGTCAGTGATCATCTGCAGTGAGTCAGTGATCATCTGTAGTGAGTCAGTGATCATCTGTAGTGAGTCAGTGATCATCTGCAGTGAGTCAGTGATCATCTGCAGTGAGTCAGTGATCATCTGCAGTGACTCTAATCGTCTGCAGGGAGTCAGTGATCATCTGCAGGGAGTCTGTGATCATCTGCAGTGACTCTAATCGTCTGCAGTGAGTCAGTGATCATCTGCAGGGAGTCAGTGATAATCTGCAGTGAGTCAGTGATCAGCTGCAGTGAGTCAGTGATCATCTGCAGTGAGTCTGCAATTGTCTGCAGTGTGTCTGTAATCGTCTGCAGTGAGTCTGTAATCGTCTGCAGTGAGTCTGTAATCATCTGCAGTGACTCTAATCGTCTGCAGTGAGTCTGTGATCAGTGGTCATCTGCAGTGAGTCTGTAATTGTCTGCAGTGAGTCTGTAATCGTCTGCAGTGAGTCTGTAATTGTCTGCAGTGAGTCTGTAATCGTCTGCAGTGAGTCTGTAATTGTCTGCAGTGAGTCTGTAATCGTCTGCAGTGAGTCTGTAATCATCTGCAGTGACTCTAATCGTCTGCAGTGAGTCTGTGATCAGTGGTCATCTGCAGTGAGTCTGTAATTGTCTGCAGTGAGTCTGTAATCGTCTGGAGGGAGTCAGTGATCAGCGATCATCTGCATTGAGTCATTCTGTTTTTCAGGTGAAAAAGGCCTTTTTTGCTTTAGTGGCTAATGGTGTTAGAGCAGCACCACTTTGGGACAACAAGCTTCAGTGTTTTGTAGGTAAGGTTATCACACTCGACACTGTGTACTAGTACTTACCATATACTAATACTATGTTGTATAGTAGTACTTTGTGCATACTTGAACTTGCCGTGTACTTGTACTTGGCGTGTGCTCGTATATGGCATGTACTTGTACTTACTGTGTACTTATACTTGTACCTGGACTTGCCGTGTGCTCATACATGGCATGTACTCATACTTGTACTCATACTTGGGGTGTACTCGGACTTGGCGTGTACTTGTACTTAGCGTGTACTCGTACCTGTACTTAGCATGTGCTCGTACTTGGCATATACTCATACATGACAGGTACTCTTACCTGGCGTGTACTCGTACTTGTACCCGTACTTGGCATGTGCTCGTACTTGCCGTGTACTCATACTTGGCGTGTACACGTACTTGGCGTGTACTCGTACTTGTACCCGTGCTTGACATGTACTTGTACTTGTACCCATACTTAGGGTGTGCTTGTACTTGTACCCGTACTTAGCATGTACTCGTACTTGTACCCGTACTTGGCGTGTACGTGTACTTGGCCTGGAGCAAGGCGGTAAGTGAAAAGACAAGTCAAGTATTACATAAAATACTTGACCTATAGGACTTGTACAATAAACCTTGCACTTTAGGTTAATGTGCAATATGTGGAATGTGCAATATGTGGGATGTGCAATATGTGGAATGTGCAATATGTGGAATGTGCAATGAGTGGAATGTGCAATATGTGGGATGTGCAGTATGTGGAATGTGCAATATGTGGGATGTGCAATGAGTGGAATGTGCAATATGGGAATGTGCAATATGTGGAATGTGCAATGAGTGGAATGTGCAATATGTGGAATGTGCAGTATGGGAATGTGCAATATGTGGGATGTGCAATGAGTGGAATGTGCACTTATGTGAATTGTGCAGTTTTTATTTTGACCCTTCAGTGACCCCAGCCCTTGGGACAACGGGTGGAAATTGTCCTTTGGCTATAATCCGGCGTGTTTACGTTCATGTCTGTCATGTCATGTCTGTTCATTAACATGCTTTGTCCCAACCAAATAAATAAATAAATAAAATAAATAAATACAAATTATTCAAATATAGGATTACTCAACATGCCTTTAAAGCTCATAAATGTTGTGACTTGTGTTCATCATATTTCAGGCTGATGATATTTACATTATTAAATGGAAGGATTTGTTTCAGGATGCTGTTACAGCCGTGGGCCTGCGGGGGGCGTCTGACATATACTGAGGAGCTCTCAGTGACTTTAGGCACGTCCTGGTTTATGTGTCTGTGGAGCGTGAGACTCGGCCTTTAGCAGGTCACACATTTAACTCAAAGCCCATTTGAGCCTCAGCTGTTTCCTGTGAGTCACTTTAGGTCCTTCACAACTTCCAAAGACTTTTTCATCTTATAAATGATGTTTCCCCTAGAGTCTTATCGGTACAACACAAACTGTGCTCTTCATTTCTAAAGTTTGAATTGTCTCCGGTGCACAGTGCTGGCTGAATGTTTAGGAACATGTATATGAATTATGTTTTTCTTTTTCTGATCTTACTCAGGCATGTTGACGATCACTGACTTCATCAACATCCTTCATCGCTATTACAAGTCTCCTCTGGTGAGCACATCCAATAAAGAAGTTTATAAATACAGTGGCACATTCACAGAAGTTTGATCTGGTCAATATCGAATGAACTTAACTGGAAAATGACTGTGCAGGTTCAGATCTATGAGCTGGAAGAACATAAAATAGAGACTTGGAGAGGTCAGTGCTAAAACCAAAGGAGTTTTTAATTAATGGCAAAGCATCAAAAGCTGTTTTGTGATTCTTTTCAGAGATCTACCTCGAATACTCTTGTAATAAGCTCATCAGCATCACCCCTGACTGCAGGTGAAGAGTGTGATTACAGGACCTAAACAAGCTGTTTTTATCTCTAATGTCGTTTCCTCGTCTCAAACAGACCTGGAGCTGTGTTTTGTTTCATTCACATGTTTAACACACAAACCTGCAGATTTAGGCTGAGTTCTTCTCTAAAACTGAAAACACTCTGTTCCACCTTGTGATGTCATCATGTGGTAATTCAGGAAGTGCTCCACTATGTTTTTAAACTCCACACACCTTCGCTAGAATCATGTGGATCATTTCAGACGTATGACTGAAGCTACAGCTGTTGTTCTTGGTGCACCAGGAGGTTTCTGTGATAATCTCAACTGAATGAAAAGGACAATAATCTATGGTTATTCTGATTATAGCAGTTCAGTTTATGCTACAAACAGCTGTTTAATTAAAACTAAATGACATCACAAGGGGGAACAGAGCTTTTTGAGCTTTGGAGATGTTACAGACTAATAATAAAGGGCTAAACATGTGTGAATGAAACAAAACACAACTCCAGGGCTGTTTTTGATGAGCTAAAACATTTTCAAACAGGAGTCAATACTGCGTAATATCAGACGTTAGAGCATTATCTTTAGAATAAATATCTCAGTGTGTTTACCTTTTGCTTTTGCTGTTTTCTTTGCAGTCTGTTTGAAGCAGTTTATTCACTGTTGAAAAATAAGATTCACCGTTTGCCCATTATTGACCCTGTATCTGGAAATGTCCTTCACATCCTCACTCACAAGAGGATTCTCAAATTTCTTTATATTTTTGTAAGTTGATGAAGAACATAATGTGTGATTTCTGTGTGATCTCTCAGTCGTCCAGGTTTGATCCAGACAAAGTTGAAATCTGCCAACTGGACAAATCTTTGTAGGAGTGAAGACATTTCACTGAAGAACTACAGAAGCGTCTTGGATAAGCAGCGAAACGTCTTCACTCCTACAACGATTTGTCCAGTGACAAATTTAAACTTCCTCTTTTGATAATGTGTTGTTGATATTTTCAACGTAGTTTAACCTGTTCCTCTTCATCAGGGCGACTTGATTCCCAAACCTAGATTTTTGCAAAGACGCATCAGTGAAGTGGGAATCGGGACTTTTAGAGAAATCGCCACTGTGCAGGAATCTGCCACAGTTTACGAAGCACTGACCATTTTTGTAGAAAGAAGAGTGTCGGCTTTACCTGTGGTCAATGAGCAAGGTTTGAGCATCAGCAAAACCTTTTACATTCACTGAGAAAAGTTCTGCTTTACATTTAAGTGTCACACATATTATGAATCTCTAGGCAAAGTGGTGGCCTTATATTCCAGGTTTGATGTCATTGTAAGTTTATTCATAGTTCATTATACTCTTCTATATGTTTGTAAAAGATATATTTTATTATTAATGTTTTTTTTGTATTTCAGAATCTTGCTGCTCAAAAGAACTACAACAACTTAAACATGACCATGCGCGAAGCCCTGTCCTCCAGGACCTGCTGGGTGGAGGGAGTCCTTAAGTGTTACCCCTACGAAACACTCGAAACCATCATGGGGCGAATCGCCAAGGCCGAGGTCAGTGCCTTTAGGGCTCTCGCGTTTTTCAACATGACTCAGACTCTGTTTGTGTGTTTGTAGGTACATTTTAAACATGACTCTGTTTGTGTGTTTGTAGGTACATTTTAAACATGACTCTGTGTGTTTAAAGTTCATTTTGTGTTTGTAGGTACATTTTAAACATGACTCTGTGTGTTTAAAGTTCATTTTGTGTTTGTAGGTACATCGTTTGGTGTTGGTAGATTGTGAAGAGGTGGTAAGGGGCATAGTGTCTTTGTCTGACATCTTACAGGCGCTCATCCTGTCGCCTGCAGGTATTAACGCTCTCAAAGCCTAGTGAACTTTGACCTCAAAGCCTAGCGAACTTTGACCTCAAAGCCTAGCGAACTTTGACCTCAAAGCCTAGCGAACTTTGACCTCAAAGCCTAGTGAACTTTGACCTCAAAGCCTAGCGAACTTTGACCTCAAAGCCTAGCGAACTTTGACCTCAAAGCCTAGTGAACCTTGACCTTTCCTACTCTAGTTTTACCCTTTTGCATTTTTACTTTGTTGTGGACTTTGACGACTGGCCCTCACTAGTCACCATCATTATATATTTTTTACATTCTTTAAAGGTGCACTTTTCTGGTACAGCATCTGATTGTCTCCATGGAGATGTTATCCCTTTGGCTGGAACGTTCCAGAGTATGGCATTAAACCTGTCTAAGTGTTTAATTTTTAAAACAAACATGTATTCTTATTGTGGGCAGCGTCGCTTTGCCACAGATCTGTCCTGTAATTTGGCATTGTGGTGTTTCCTGCTTGTCTCCATGGAGATCGATAAGTTTAATGCTATACTGTGGAAATTCCATAACACTTCTGTGGAGAAAATCAGGCAGTGAATCAGGCGTTTTCAGCTTCTTCTGAAGCCTTTTACCTGGAACACTTAAGGCGAGACGCTGCAGGTGAACAGGACACATCTTAAACTTTATTTATATGAAGCTTCTGCTGGACTTCATCTGTATAAATGCAAGAAAAAATATATATAAGTGTTTCAACATGTGATGTTTTCAAATAGAAATAAGGCATTTTATGTGTAAAAATGGCAAAATGGACTATTTTTGGGACATTGAAAACAAGAGGCAGGTTTAAATGTTGTGCTTCTTTTTGTCGTCATATTAGATCATAAAAAATACACAGATGACTTTGGATCTTATTTAGTGTTTAGTTTATTTGAGTAAACTAGATCTGATGGAAAAAATGCTTACAAATTCTAATTTTGCCTGATTTTTTTAGTTAAAACTTGAATAAATCAAAGTTTGAATTAGATTAATAAAAAGTCCTTCTGTTTAGTCAAAATCATATTAAGTTCCAGACTGTGGGGTTTGGTGTGTTTGGTGCTGATCCTTGTGTCTTTATGGAGGAGATGCATTTAGAGAAAACATTCTTTGGAGTTACACTGTCCCATAGATGGAGGCAGGTTCATTAAATGAAATATTAAAACATGTTTTGGTGCAGACAGTTTTGTTGTTTCCACATGAAAGCTGGTTGTTCAGATATCTGCAGAAGTAAGTCTACTCAAGCATTATTTTAAATGTGTTTGTACTTTTTAAGTCCAACACAATGTTTTAAACCCCTTCAGTTCAGTGTTTAAGGCTGCTGCTCCTCGTTCTCTCATGTCCCTCGTGTCTCAGGTACGAGAGGTTTGCACATTCTGCCCTAGAGCTGCTTTGGCCAGTGTGGTTCCAGTGCATTTGCAGCTGAATAAAAAAACTAGAACTCAGTTTGATAGTTTATTGCTGATCCTTGTTGTTTTTGACAGCACTGATGTAATACTACCAGAGACTGTATATGAATCATGGACAAAAACACAAGTCCCATTGGTTCCTCTCAGATTTATATACAGTCTTACCTTATGTTTACTGTGCCCTTAATGTTACAGACTATTACAAAGTAGAAACAGGCAGCATCTTTTAACCTTTATAACTTCATACAGCTTTAAACGTGTCTGTACAATATGTTCTACTAGAAATACAACATGGGTTTGTATTGCATGTAATTATATCAGATGTTTTTTTTTATTTTCAGAAAGTTCTAGTTGATAAATACTTTGATTACATTGACTCTTTCTGTGTTGTAGACATAGCCGTGAGATCTCCCTGTCTACTGTGAAGATGACAAGCAGCATTTATATTGAAGTATTTAATGAGGCTGAACTCAGAAATGTTGAGAATTGTTTAATCACACAGACAGATCCAAACCACTATTAGGGAACACGTGTCTACAGGGACGTGCACAGACAGGGCCCGGGTGCTGCTTAAGCCCCTGCCACTTTGCCCCAAGGCCCTTGTGGTCAACATATTTTTAGATTTAATATTTGCCCCATAAAGAGAGCAGATATGCAAAAGACCTTTAGACTCAAATATGGCCTACTCCCTCCCTCTCATGAGCGTCTGTCTGTCGCAGCTGAGTCTACCTGCTCTGTTTAACCTTAACGGCACACGGCGCCAAATCAGCAACTAAAGGAACCGTTTACACTTCATAAACATGTTAAACTTTTAGTCAGTTTTCTTATCCACGATGTTATGAGCAAAGCAGCTGATGAAATAATACCTCTATGATTGAAAAGCACAGCACACGTCTGTGCACAAGAGCTGTCTGGAGCGGTTTTCCACAGCTCAATTTGAGGCTGCAGCTCTGTTAGAGGCTGTGCACAGTGTAGGGGCGGAGCCAGGGAGGGGTGGAGCCAGAGAGGGGCGGGGCCAGGGAGACACTGTTACAGAAGATAAACATGGTCAGTATTTGTTAAGGACAAATATGCCATAAAAGTAGGCCTATGGTCTAAAATAAATAACCTCTGAGTGGCTGGGAAATCTGGGTGACAAGTAGCTAAAATGATGGACCTACACCATGTACTCCTGGAGGAGGACCCCAGACCCCCCACATGGACCTGTAGGAGGACCCCAGACCCCCCACATGGACCTCTTTAGATAATATTCTTATTGGTCCCTCAGCTGATACAGCCCAAAGAGCCATATGCACAAAGAGCCATATGCACAAAGAGCCATATGCACAAAGAGAAATCATTTTTAAAAAAAACATGGACATGTTCAGTTTGGTAGAGCACCTGCCCCTCAGAACGTCTGTGCCCGGCTTGTCTCCAGAGAATGTACAGTGTCTGTGTAATGACTTTGAATGTTCACTTTTATGTCTTTTATTTTGAATGTTTTCTAACTTTTTGGTAC
>JAIEZT010001322.1:0-46463 GCA_019594935.1 Periophthalmus modestus
GAATGTTGTTTCTATGGTTTCCCCGGCGTCGCTCTGTGGGGATTTGAACCCTCGTCCTCGGGGTCTCTGTCTCGTCTTTTAGGCCTGGATGGAGATAAACTGTTGTTTACACCGAGGGACAGAGCAGGTCAAGCGTCGAAACAGGACGAGCCACGACAACAGACAGAACGAAGGTTTACGAGGTGAAGATTAAAGCGAAGATATCACACTCATCACACACTGACCTGGAGGTTTACACAGGTTTAACTCACAAACCTGCAGATTTAGGCTGAGTTCTTCTCTCAAAATGAAAACACTCTGTTCCACCTTGTGATGTCATCATGTGGTGATACAGGAAGTGCTCCACTGTGTTTTTAAACTCCACCTTCACTAGAATCATTTGGATCATTTCATCTCGACTGAACTAAAGGAGATGTTCACTTGAAAACTACCATTTCGTGACATCACAAGGTGGAACAGAGCATTTGAGATCTTTGTAGATGTGACAGACTAATAATAAAGTGTGACTCAAACATGTGAATGAAACAAAACACAACTCCAGGTCTGTTTTTGAGGAGGGAACAGCATCAGAACATAACATAATATTTGGACATTCTTCCATATTTGGGCGTTCGTCCACATTTGGGTGTCTCCATATGTGGAAGTTCTTCCACATTTGGGCGTCTCCACTTCTATCCATTTTGGGCGTTCTTCCACATTTGATTTGGGCGTACTTCTCCATATTTGGGGCCACGTTCGTCTCCATATTTGGGCGTCTTCTATATTTGGGCGTTCTTCCACATTTGGGCGTCTCCATATTTGGGCGTTCTTCCATATTTGGGCGTTCTTCCATATTTGGGCGTCTTCATATTTGGGCCGTTCTTCCATATTTGAGCGTTCTTCCATATTTGGGTGTCTCCATATTTGGGCATTATTCCATATTTGGGCATTCTTCCACATTTGGGCGTCTCCATATTTGGGCGTCTCCATATTTGGGCGTCTCCATATTTGGGCATTCTTCCATATTTGGGCGTTCTTCCATATTTGGGCGTTCTTCCATATTTGGGCGTCTCCATATTTGGGCGTTCTTCCACATTTGGGCGTCTCCATATTTGGGCGTTCTTCCATATTTGGGCGCACTTCCTGTTGTCACTAATACAGAAATAATGTGTTTGTGTGGCAGGTGTTTGTGCGGTCTCGCCTCATCCATCAAATCAAACAAGCGAGAGACAGCCCCAACAAATAACTGACGATATCACCGAGGAAAGATGTACACTTACAATGAAATGAACGAGAGGAGAAGGGGAGGAGGAGGAGGAGGAGAGAGGGAAGGAGAGAAAGGAGGGAGCAAGAGAGAGGTGGAGAAAAGAGCGAGAAAAGCCCCAACAAATAACTGACGATATCACCGAGGAAAGATGTACACTTACAATGAAATGAAAGAGAGGAGAAGGGGAGGAGGAGAGAGGGAAGGAGAGAAAGGAGGGAGCAAGAGAGGGGGAGGGAAAGAGGAGGTGAGGAGAGGAGAGAGTGATGGTGAGAGAGCAGGGAAGATGGAGAGTGATGGAGAGAGAGCAGGGAAGTGGAGAAAGAGAGAAGGAGGAGGTAGAGAGAGAGACAGAGAGGGAGGGAGAAGAGCGAATGAGAGAGGGAGAGGGTGGGGAGAGGGGCATGGGAAGGGATGGAGGGAAAGAAAAGAAGAGAGAGAAGGGGAGAAAGCAGAGGGAACATGGGAAAGAAGAGAGAGAAGGAGAGAGAGCAAAGGAGGAGGTAGAGAGAAAAGGTAGCAGAAGGTTAGAAGGAGAGAGAAAGGAAGGAGGGAAGGAGCTGATAAAAGAGGAAAGAAGAGAGTAAATCAAAGGAGAGAGATGGGATAGAGGATAGAGAAAAGGGGGGGTAGAGGCAGATGAGAGAGAAAGAGAAATAGAGGGAGGGGGTGAGGGAGGAAGAGAAAGAGGAGGTGCAGCAGCTGTTTGTGACAATAGAAACGTGTCAACACTAAACTATCACTAAACATTTACACAGAGTCACTGTGGACGGCTCCTGTTCCACAGACCAGACTCGGCAAGACATCAGACACGAACCGATACTTAAACTAGTATCGAAACTAGTATCGAAACTAGTATCGAAACTAGTATCGAAACTAGTATCGAAACTAGATCGATACGACACAAAAACTAAACTCAGGACAAACTCTGAGCAGCGTTAGTGAGACATGGAGCCGGATCAGAACAAAAATCAGAGCGACACAAACAAACTGCTGCTGTTTTATTAGTAGTATTTATTTATATTTTATTAATAGTATTTTTATTTTTTTTATTAGTATTATTTCATTTTTTTACTAGTAGTTTTTCATTAGTAGTATTTGATTTTTTTTATTAATAGTATTTTTTTATTAGTATTATTTTTATTTTTATTATTAGCTTTTTATTAGTAGTATTTGATTTTTTTTTATTAATAGTATTTTATTTTTTTATTAGTAGTATTTTTATTTTTTATTATTATTTTTTTATTAGTATCTTGTGCCTTTGCTCACTGCTGTTTGTCGTTTAATTAAGTTACACTTCCAGGCCATGTTCTCGTGCTTTTTTCTCCCTCCTCTGTGCTTTTGCCACTGCTGTTCTCTCGTCCCTCCTCCCCCTTCCAGGCCTCCCCTTCCTCTCTCTCTCCCCCCTCTCTAACCTCCTCTTTCCTCTCTCTCTCCTCTCCCTCCTCTCTCCCTCTCTCCTCCTCTCTTTCTCCTCCTCTCTCCCTCCTCTCTCCCCCCTCCTCTCCCCCTCCTCTCTCTCCCTCCTCTCTCTCCTCCCCCCCCCCCCCTCCTCTCCCTCTCTCTCTCCCCTCTCTCCTCTCTCTCTCTCTCTCCCTCTCTCTTCTCTCCACCCCCCTCTCTCTCCCCTCTCCTCCCCTCTCTCCTCTCTCTGTCTCCTCCCCCTCCCCCCTCCTCTCTCCTCTCCCTCCTCTCTCCCCTCTCTCCTCCTCTCTCTCTCTCTCTCCCCTCTCTCCCCCTCCTCCTCCTCTCTCCCCCCCTCTCTCCTCTCTCTCTCCTCCCCCTCTCCCCCTCTTCTCTCCCCCCCCTCCTCTCTCTCCTCCTCTCTTATCTCCCTCCCCCTCTCTCCCCCCCTCCTCCTCCCCCTCTCTCTCCCCCCCCTCTCTTCCCCCCCCCTCTCTCCTCCTCCTCTCCCCCTCCTCCTCTCTCTCCTCCCCCCCTCTCACCTCCCCCCTCTCTCCTCCCCCTCCTTCCCCTCCCACCCTCTCTCTCCTCCTCTCTTTCATCTCTCTCTCCCCCTCTCCCTCCTCCTCCCCCCTCTCCTCCCCTCTCTCTCCTCCCCTCTCTCCCTAAGCCCCTCTCTCTCCTCCTTCTCCCCCCTCTCTCCTCCTCCCCCTCTCTCCTCTCTCCTCCCCCTCTCTTAGCCCCTCCCCCTCTCCTCCTCTGTTCTCCCCTCATCATTACTCTTCATTAGTGTTTTATGAGAGCTGGAGGAGTGAGGAGCAGGGGCTCGTCGTCCTGCTGCTCCTTCGTTCCAGATGAACATAATTACAGTTAATTTGTGCCGAGGAGCCGCAGGAGACGAGTCTGAGGAGGAGTCAGAGACAGACAAGGCACAAAGTCAAGACTCTGTTTCATTCACACGTTTAACACACAACACACTGCAAATTTAGGCTGAGAGAACACGCTGTTCCACCTTGTGATGTCATCATGTGGTGATACAGGAAGTGCTCCACTGTGTTTTTAAACTCCACCTTCACTAGAATCATCTGGATCATTTCAACTGTAAAACCGACAATCTACAACTGAACTAAAGGGAAAAGGAGGAGTTCACTTGAAAACTACCACTTTAGGAGAGGAAAAGGAGGAGACTCACACGCACACACACACACACACGCACACACACACACACACACACACACACACACACACACACACACACACACACACACACCACACACACACACACACACACACACACACACACACACACACACACACACACACACACACACACACACACACACACACACACACACACACACGCACTAAACCTCCTTGTTGTACATGTTATGTTATATCTTATATCTTATGTTATATCTTATATCTTATATATTATAATAATTCCTCCACTTGTAATGCACTTTATCGAAGCTCTACACTGAAGTCATTTTTCATTCACTTCACACTTGGTGATGGTAGGATACTATTGTAGCCACAGCTGCCCTGGGGCAGACTGACAGAAGTGAGGCCGCCAGTTCGCGCCATCGGCCCCTCCGACCACACACACACACACACACACACACACACACACACACACACACACACACACACACCACTTTCATACTGGACAATGTGGGTGAAGTGTCTTGCCCCTTGACACAACGACAGAACTTGATCCGAGCTGGACTCAATCCTCTGACCTTCGGGTTGGGACCAACCCTCTAACCACTGAGCCACTGTCGCCCCGAAAAGCCATAACTTATATCTTATATGTTATATCTTATGTTATATATTATATGTTATATGTTATATATTAAAACATATAACATGTAAGATATAAGACATAATATGTAAGATATAACATATAATATATATATTATATGTTATATATTATATGTTATACCTTATGTCAGTCAGGCAGATGAAGTTCTTCTGACTCGTTCTGCGGCTCTTGTGACTCGTTCTGCGGCTCTTGTGACTCATTCTGTGGCTCGCTGATCTCAGACTGTCTGCTCTCTGTTTGTCCATGTACTTCAGTGTAGTGTCCATCCTGCTGAGTGTCCTCCACAGCCTCTGAACTGCTCCCAGCTGAACCAGCCTCGTTTTAGTTTTTCTCATCTCCTAAGAAGATCTGTCCCTGTGACTCAAGTCCAAATGTCTGAGATGTGAGACGGTGATATATATGTGTGTGTGTGTGTATATATATATGTGTGTGTATATGTGTGTGTGTGTGTATATATATGTGTGTGTGTATATGTGTGTGTGTGTATATACATATGTGTGTGTGTGACACTGACAGTCTGTCCATTCGCCTGATTGACCTCGCTCTAAAGTAAACATGTCCGTCCATTCTCTTTCATTAGCTTAATCTTTAGCCTAGCGCTCCCTGTTAGCCCTGTTAGCCCTGTTAGCCGTACAGCAGCTTTGCGTGAGGAGCTAATGGGGCGTCCGCGCTCTCGAGTGCATCCAGACGCATCCAGACGCATCCAGACGCACAAACGCTGCAAAAAGCACACGCCAAAACAATCAGACTTATTTATGACGGTTTAAAGGTTGAATTATTAGACTAAAAAGACGCCGAGTTCATGTGATTGACTCATGTTCCACTTTTAAAGGAGCTGCATGACTCAAAAGTGACTCCTGTGAGCGTTAAGTCATCTCATAATCCTCAAAAACACACTGGAGTCATGTTTGTTTCATTTACACATGTTTGAGTTACACTTTAATATTAGTCTGTAACATCTCCAAAGCTCAACATGCTCGGATCCACCTTGTGATGTCATCAGGTGGTAGTTTTCAAGTGAACAGCTCCTTTTACCTTTTACTTGAACGACAAAGAACTCGTCTGGATCAGTTTTGTGTCTCATTTTATTTTAGTTTAAATGAAATAAACGCTGGTTTGAGTCTGTGCGCTGGTATCGCTCACATCGAGTATCAGAATCAGTATCGGAAAACCTGGATTTGTGCTTCTCTAGTTTCAAATTAATCTTCTGATGTTATTCTTCTACACATTAATTAAACATAAAAAAAAAAGTTGTTTTTTATTTTAGTTTTTTTAAGTTTTACAACTGTCATTTTTTTATTTATTTACTTATTCGTTTATTTATTAATTTTTTTTTCATTCATTTATTTATTCTTTTTATTCATTTACTTATTTATTCATTCATTTTATTCTTTTTTTTAAATTTATTTTTTCATTTATTTATTCATTTAGATTATTTATTTATTCATTCATTTTTTTCATTTATTTATTTAGTTATTTCCTCATTTATTTATTCTTTTATTTATTCATTCATTCATTTATTTAATTATTTATTTATTCATTTATTTTTTATTTTTTTATTTTTAAAATGCAATAAAAAAAATGTGAATAATAAAATAAAGTTGTGTCCGCTCTTAAAGGTAAAGTCCACCTGAACACTCTGAATTGTTTTGCCGTATTTAAATTTTTTTTTACAGTGCTTCGCTAACTCTTCTTCCCTCAACGATCATCGCTCCTGCCGTCCTTCCACATTTGATTTTCTGTTCATTTGCGTCCGCCTCCCTCCCTCCATCCCTCCATCCCTTGATCCCTCCATCGCTCTCTCTTTACCAAATAGCTGATGTCACTTTTTCCATTTCGCACTAATGGCTCGGGCAAAAACACAAGAGCCAAGATGGACGTTTACGCCAGGACGAAAAAAAAAAAACGCAGGATGAAGAGGGATGGATGAAAGATGAAAGGGTAAAGGAAGCGTTTTGGAAAAGGTGATGAGGAGGAGGAGAGGAAATGATGGACAGATCAAGAGTAATGGAACGTGAGGTGATAAGAACGAATGAACAAGACACAAAGACGACAAACAGAAGAAGACGAGTGCGGCCCGAGAGGAAGCTCCGGAATAATCCACAGACCGGCATTAAACTTCTACAGCTGCTGTTCAGCCAGCAGGGGGCGCCACTCCACAGAGCTGAGAAACACAGAGGAGTATTACCACGTGATGACATCATGAGGTGGAACAGAGTGTTACAGAGAGAGAGAGTGGTGAAGAGAAAGAGAGGAGGGAGGGAAGGAGTGATAGAGAGAGAAAGGAGGGAGAGAAAAGAGAGAGAGAGATGGTGGTGACTTAGAGACAGAGTGGAAGGAGGGAGAGAAAAAGTAAAGAGAGAGAAGGGGGAGGGAGAGTGGGTGAAGAGAAAGAGAAGAGAGAGGAAGGAGGGATGAGGTGACAGAGATAGAGAGCAGGGAAAGATGGTGGTGACTTAGAGAAAGAGAGAGAGAGCGAGAGAAAGGAGGGAGAGAAGAGAGAGAGATGGTGGTGACCTAGAGAAAGAGAGAGAGAGAGAAAGGAGGGAGAGAAAGAGACAGACAGATGGTGGTGACTTAGACACAGAGTGGAAGGAGGGAGAGAAAAAGTAAAAGAGAGAGAGTTCGTGGTGACTTAGAGAAAGGAGGGAGAGAAAGAGAGAGAGAGAGAAAGAGAGAGATGGTTGTGACTTAGAGAAGAGAGAAGGATGAGTATAGAGGAAATAGAGAGAGTAAAGAGGGATGAAGAGATGGGGCGGACAGAGAGAAGATGCATTTTTATGGGGGGCGCCTCTCCACAGACCTGACTTGTACTGGTAGTTTTGAAGTGAACAGCTCCTTTTCTCTTTAGTTCAGTGGAGATGATCTGCTGAAGGTGAGTGATTCTAGTGAAGGTGGAGTTTAAAAACACAGTGGAGGTCTCCCCACATGATGACATCACGAGGTGGATCAGAGTGTTCTGATTTAAACCCGGTGTGAACAGAAAAACAGTGGAGGTCTCACCACATGATGACATCACGAGGTGGATCAGAGTGTTCTGAGTTTAGTGTGAACAGAAAACACGACTCGTGACTCTTTTTATTATAATACTGTATATTTGCATCAGCTCAAACCCGACAGTGACAGACTGGGATCTTCAACAGAACCAAGAAACAAAAACCAGGAAAAACACAAGTCTCTATCTACACACACCCCTTAGCCCCGCCCACAGCCCCCCAGCCCCGCCCCGCCCCCAGCCCCGCCCCCAAAGTACCGCCCAAAAACATGTCAAATATTATCAACAAATGAACAAAAAAAACAGCACACCGTGAAACAAAACTGCAACACAAAAAGTCTGCAAACCAGGGTCAAGAGAGGAGGCCACACGAGAGGAGGAGGAGGAGAGGAGGAGGTCCACACGAGAGGAGGAGGAGAGGAGGGTCCACACAAGAGGAGGAGGAGGAGAGGAGGAGGGGGAGAGGAGGATGAGAGGAAGGAGAGGAGGAGGAGAGGAGGAGGTGGAGAGGAGAGGAGGAGGAGGAGAGGGAGAGGAGGAGGAGGAGGAGGAGGTGGAAGTCCACAAGAGAGGAGAGGAGGAGGAGGAGAGGAGGAGGAGGAGGAGGAGGAGGAGGAGGAGGAGGAGGAGCGCTTGGTATGGTCACCTTTAACAGACTGATAATAATAAAAAATAATGAGAAGGAGGAGGAAGAAGGAGGAGGAAGGAGGAGGAAGGGAGGAAGAGGAGGAAAGAAGAAGAAGGCAAGGAGCAGGAGGAAGAAGAAGGAGGAAGAAGGAAGGAAGAAGAAGGAGGAAGAAGGAAGAAGGAGGAAGAAGAAGGAAGAAGGAGGAAGAAGGAGGAAGATGGAGGACGAAGACGAGAGGACGAAGGAAGAGGAAGAAGAAGAAGAAGAAGAAGAAGAAGAAGAGTGAGAAGGAGGAGCTAATATCTGTATGTAACTTTTGAGATGAGGAAGTTGGTAAAATAACTTTTGTAATAAAAAAAAAAAAAAGTTTTAATTTGATTTAAATTAGACAAACTTCAGACTCTAAAGTTTGTGGATCTGTAAAGAAGTGACTGTGAGACGTCACCTCAGCTTCAGCTCCACATGAAGCTAATCGATCTGTCAATCAAACCTGTTGCTAAGGTTAGTGAGATAAAACCAAAATGAGCCCGACAGCAGCAGGTTCAGAGAGACACAGATTTTACATAGAAAGTGAACTGGAGCCAGAGTCGATGGAGCAGGAAGTGCCACATCATCACTTCCTGTTTGGATGTAGCGGCGCTAGCAGGTTAGCTACGTCCATTTATATGAAGAGTCTGTTGGTACAAACAGCCCACGGTAAATGACACAAGACTCAACTGTAGTTTGAGATAAATTAATCGGGTTTTTTTCGTGTCGATGTCGATTGTTTAGAATTTATTTTGTATTTTAAACTTTCTACAAACTCACCCACAGCCTTTTTTTAACCAGATTCTTTAAATATCTGTGTTCATGTTTCGCTCTGTCGCTTTTCACACTTCCTCTTTACACAGCAGGTCGACCCAAACCAAACATCGCCCTCTGCTGGACACTCCATCATGTGGGTTTTTATGTTGGAAGAAAATCAATTAAATTAAAGTTTTTATGCTGGAAAAAATTTAAATAAATGAAAGTGAACCAAGCGCTCCTCCCCCGAGCGAGAGGAGGAGAAAAACGGACAGATCACAGCAGAACGACAAGAGTCAGAAACACTCCTCTCTCAGAAACTAAAAGAACGATTGTTCTTCAACTTTGCATCGATTTAGGGAGAATGAAAAAGAGGAAAGAAAGAGGGAGGGAGAGAAAGAGAGGGAGAGAGAGGGAGAGAAAGAGAGGGAGGGAGAAAGATGGAGTTAAGTTAAAATATCTGAAAATGACATAATAAAACAGAAGAAATGAAAGAAAGAAGGAGGGAGGGAGGGAAAGAGAAAGAGAGAGGGAAGGAGGGAGGAAGAAGAGAGAAGGAGGGAGAAAGGAGAACGGTGGAGTTAAAGTAAAATAAGAAAGCAGAGAACAGAGGAAAGGAAGAGAGAGGAGGAGAGGGAGACAGAGAGAGAGAGGGTGAGGGAGAGAGGGAGGGAGAGAGGGAAACAGGGGAGAGAGAGAGGAGAAGAGAGAGAGGGAGGGAGAGAGAGACAGCCAGAAAGACAAAGGGAGAGAGGGAGGAGAGAGGGAACGAGAGAAGGAGGGGGAAACAGGAGGGAGAGATGGAGGGAGAGAGAGACAGACAGACAGAAAGAAAAAGGAGGAGAGGGACCAGAGAAATAGTGAACGAGAGAGGGAGAGAGAGAGACAAATAGACAGAGAGAGGAGAGGAGAGAGAGGGAACGTTAAGTTATAATATCAGAAAAATGAGAGAAGAACAGATGAAAGACAAAGAGAGAGAGAAAGAGGAAATATGGAGTTAAATAAAAATATCTTAAAATGAGAAAAACAACAGATGAAAGAGAAAAGGAGAGAGAGAGATAAAGTCCTAATGATGTGTGAAAAGAGGATGAACGCTGACGGAGGAGAGGATCACAACAGGAGACTCATGCTTCCTCGTCTGGAAAACTCGAAAGTCAAACTCAAATCCTCTTTTTATTTATTTATTTTCAACTTTTTTTCCAAAACGTTTGATCCTGAGGCGTCTGATTGGCTGATTATCGTCCAATCAGAGCGTTTCAGCGTGTGGGACTTTTGTGTCGTCCAATCAGGTACGAGTTCATTACGGTGTGGTTTTCTTTCTTACAGGTTTTTTTTTTTTTTTTTTTTTTTTTTTTTTTTTTGTGAATAGAAGAACAACTGTCAAATTTCTTCAAAAAACAAGAAAAAAGTGGCAAAAGGTTTTCAGAAAAATGCCCCAAAAGTCCAGCGGCTCCAGGTCCGAGGCGTCGTGTTCACGGGGAAACTCCTCGTCACCGTCGCCACGGCGATCCGGGGCTTCGTTTCCATGGTAACAGTTCAAAAGGGGAAAGAGCCGAAAACGGGGAAACGGGGAAGTGGGTGGGGACAGGTGAGGAGGCGGAGTCTCTAGAACATCATGGGAGTTTTCAGGAAGGACCGAGATTCTGGAAAAGAGAAAACACGGAGGTCATGACCCGATGTTCAGTTTGTACCAGATTTTATTCAACTTTTTTATCGAACGAGTGAGTCACAGACAGAAGAGTCTGAGCCCCGCCTCTTCTCCCTGGTATTTAACACTAGCCCCGCCTCTTCTCCCTGGTATTTAACACTAGCCCCGCCTCTTCTCCCTGGTATTTAACACTAGCCCCGCCTCTTCTCACTGGTATTTAAACACTAGCCCGCCTCTTCTCACTGGTATTTAACACTAGCCCCGCCTCTTCTCCCGGGTATTTAACACTAGCCCCGCCTCTTCTCCCGGGTATTTAACACTAGCTCCGCCTCTTCTCCCTGGTATTTAACACTAGCTACGCCTCTTCTCCCTGGTATTTAACACTAGCCCCGCCTCTTCTCCCGGGTATTTAACACTAGCCCCGCCTCTTCTCCCGGGTATTTAACACTAGCTCCGCCTCTTCTCCCTGGTATTTAACACTAGCTCCGCCTCTTCTCCCTGGTATTTAACACTAGCTCCGCCTCTTCTCCCTGGTATTTAACCCTCGCCGGGGCATCTGGGTGTTTTCTGTTCATGTGTTTTGTCTCTTTGTTTCGGCTCAACTTGTTTTAAATGTGAAAAAGAAAAGATAAAAACGATGATCCTCAGAAGTAAAAGAAGCGACAGAACAAAAACAACTTCCTCAAAGTGTAACAAACGAATGAACCAAACCCAGATCCAGTGTTACATCCCTCTCTCCTCTCCTCCTCTCTCTGTCTCTCCTCCTCTCTCTCCTCTCCTCCTCTCTCTCTCTCTCCCTCCTCCTCCCTGTGGTGCCCTGTCTCCAGCCCTCTTTCCTCTTTCTCCATCTCTACCACCTTCCCTCTCTCTTCACTCCCTCTCTCCCTCCTCTTCCTCCCTCCATCTCTCTCTCTCAGCTCCCTGTGGTGCTATGGCTCCAGTCCCCTCTCCTCTTTCTCTTTCTCCCTTTCCTCTCTCCATCCCATCGTCTCCTCCCCGTCTCCCTGCGGTGCCCTGTCTCCAGCCCTCTCTCCTCCTCCTCCTCTCTCCTCTCTCCTCCTCCCTGCGGTGCCATGTCTCCAGCCCTCTCTCCTCCTCCTCTCTCCTCCTCTCCTCCTCCTCCCTGCGGTGCCATGTCTCCAGCCCTCTCTCCTCCTCTCCTCCTCTCCTCCTCCTCCCTGCGGTGCCATGTCTCCAGCCCTCTCTCCTCCTCCCTCTCCTCCTCTCCTCCTCCTCCTCCCCGCGGTGCCTCCCACTCATGAGCTCTTGTGCTGTTCGTTTTCTCCCTGTGGTGTCGTAGTTTTTTTGCAACGTGGCCAAAGCGTTTACATTTGTGCAAAACAGCAAACACAAACTTGCCCTCCGCCTGCTCCCTCCTTTTGCCCTCCTTTTGCCCTCCTCCACACTCCCTCCTCCAGCTCTCTCCTTCTGTCCTCCTCCTGCCCTCCTCCACGCTCCCTCCTTCACGCTCTGTCCTCCTCCTCTTGCTCCCTCCTCCACGCTCCTTCTTTCTGCCCTGTGCTCCCTCCTTCTACCCCTGCTCCCTCCTTCTGCCCTCCCTCTGCCCTCCTCCCTCCTCCTCCCTCTCTTTTCTCCTGTGGGTCTTTTTAGACGTCTCGTTCATGTGAATCCACACCGACCTGTTTAAGTAATCGTCACTTTTAAAAACCCTTGGACCTTAAATACTGGAGTTTCATGTGAGTACGAGGCCACGCCCCCTGAGAAACGTGTTTACAGAACCATTTAAACCAGAAAAACCACACTTCAGAACAGGTCAGGTCTGTGGAGACGCGAGCTCACAGTGAACATCCAGAATGAAAAAGAAAACCTGCTTTTGTTTGAGTCTATTTCAGGAGAAGTTACACACTGGGGCTTTAAAGTTTGATGAGGAGGATGTTTGTGAGGTTTGAGTTCAGGTTGTCAGTGTGTAACCTCTGAACTTTTATTATTAATTTAAGGGTTTTTATTTTTAACAGCGAAGTTTTAAAACATGAACGACACAGATACAAATGAAACTCTGAAGAATCAGGAACAAAACGATTAAAACAAGACAAAATGAAGCATCTGTGTCTGAAGTCCACAAACACCAGGACCACATGCTCCTCCTGGTCCTCTCCTGCTCCTCTCCTGCTGCTCCTCCTGTTCCTCCTCCTGCTCCTCCTGCTTCTCTCCTGTCCCCCTCCTCCTGCTGGCCCTGCTCCTCTCCTGTCCCCCTCTTCCTGCTCCTCTCCTGCTCCTCTCCTGCTCCTCTCGCTCCTCTCCTGCCCCCCTCTTCCTGCTCCTCCTGCTCCTCTCCTGCCCCCTCTTCCTGCTCCTCTCCTGTCCCCCTCCTCCTGCTCCTCTTGCTCCTCTCCTGTCCCCCTCTCTCCTGCTCCTCTTGCTCCTCTCCTGTCCCCCTCTTCCTGCTCCTCCTGCTCCTCTTCCTGCTCCTCTTGCGTGTTCTCTCTGTGTTTGCTTACACACTTGTATTGGATTAAAAATGGTGCTGATTTGTCTTTGAGACTAAAATGTCACCAGGTCAAGAATCAGGGTCACATATTTCACTCGTGTCGGTGTTTCTCGTTTTTCTCGTTTTCTCGTGTTTCTCTTTTCACGTAGCGCCTCTAAAACTCGTCTGTTCATTTATACGTCTTCCACACTCATCTATCGCCCCAGACTTTATAGATTTTTTTTTACTTATTCAGGATTTCTATTGATAAAGCATTTCATTGTTCAGTAATCGGGAGGTGTGCTGTTAGCATGCTAGTTGTTAGCGTTAGCATCAGGGCTAAAACTCTGCTCTGGCCTCTGGAAGCTGTGAAAAGTTCTTTTTTTCATGTTTTGTACAGGTCGTATATGACACTAAACTGACTCTTCTGAGGTTTAATCCCTGTTCTATCACTGTTCCCTCCTCAGAAACAGACCTCGAGTTGTGTTTTGTTTCATTCACAAGCTCAAAATGCTCCGTTCCACTTTGTGATGTCATCAAGTGGGAGTTTTCAAGTGAACAGCTCCTTTTCCCTTTAGTTCAGTTGTAGATTGTCAGTTATTCCAGGAGCTGAAATGATCCAAATGATTCTAGAAATGAAGGTGTGTGGAGTTTAAAAGCACAGTGGAGCACTTCCTGTATCACCACTTGATGACATCACAAGGTGGAATAGGGCGTTTTCAGTCTGAGAGAAGAACTCAGTCTAAATCTGCAGGTTTGTTTCTGTTTTAAACGTGTGAATGAACCAAAGCACAGCCTTTAACCCTTGAAAACCTGCTTCTTCTCGTCATGTCGGCGGGTTGCCAGGTAAGTTCCAGGTATCGGACATGAGAACGTGCTGCGTTTCACAGAATTACCCTGGATGCTGTCTGAGTCCTGCTTGTTGCCATTAAGCTCCGGTGTCTCGTCCGCCCCGTTCGAGTCTGTTTAAAAGATGCAGATAAGAGAGCACAGCGTGAGGCCAATCGAACACACGGACATGACAAATACAGCGATTAAATAACAAAAACAACAGCGACACGTGAGCCGCCATTTTGGATTTAAAACGACTGCAGTGAGTGAACTAATGTGTTTAAAGGAGACGTATGTACCATGTGGAAATGGCTGATTTTTTGAAATGTGCATAAAACTCTGTAGAAAATGTAAATGTGTTCACTCGTCCTGTGATATTGACATTTTGTGTGACGATTATCGCGGCCAAAATAATAACGATTAACAATTATGTCACGATAATGATTAAAGTTGTTACGGATATGAATAATTATAACTTTAAAACAGAATATTATGAACGAGCAGGGCCGTGAATAGAAATCTGGAGGCCCTGGGTCAATAAGCCTCACATGGCCCCCCTGTAATACAAATTCATAGGAAGATGATCCAATTCTGGGCCCCCTAAGACCCTGGGGCCCCAGACAACAGACCCGTTTGCACCCCCCCGTTGAATCGCCAGTGGATAATCATCATCTGGATGAGCAGGGCCGTCAGCTGAAATTTGGAGGCCCCGGGTCAATAAGCCTCACCTGGCCCCCCCGTAATACAAATTAATAGGTAAACAGTCCAGTTCTGGGCCCCCTAAGACCCTGTGGCCCTGGACAGCAGACCCATTTGCACCCCCCGTTGATATTTTTTTTTTTTTTCTGGATGAGCAGGGCCGTCAGCTGAAATTTGGAGGCCCCGGGTCAATAAGCCTCATGTGGCCCCCCCGTAATACAAATTAATAGGTAAACAGTCCAGTTCTGGGCCTCCTAAGACCCTGGACAACAGACCCCTTTGTCCCCCCTGTGGATCAGTTTTTTTTTTTTTTTGTGTTTTTTTTCTGGATGAGCAGGGCCGTCAACTGAAATTTGGAGGCCCCGGGTCAAAAAGCCTCACGAAATACAAATTAATAGGAAGATGAGCCAATTCGGGGCCCCCCTAAGACCCTGGACAACAGACCCCTTTGTCCCATCTGTTGAATCCCCTGTGGATCAGTTGTTTTTTTTTCTGGATGAGCAGGGCCGTCAACTGAAATCTGGAGGCCCCGGGTCAATAAGCCTCACGTAATACAAATTAATAGGAAGATGAGCCAATTCTGGGCCCCGGACATCGGTGTGCGGTACTACGTGCGCTCGTACCGTTCTTGTTGTTGTGGTGCGGCTCCGGAGAGGGGGATGAGGAGGACGAGTGTTTCAGGACGTCCTCCACTCGCTCACGTCTCTTCGACTCGAACTCTAGCGCCTCCTGCAGCTTCCTCTTGGCCTTTTTCTCCTTCTTCAGACGCTTCTGGATCGAGGCTGCGAACGAAACCACAAGTGCAGCGACTTCAGGACGAGTTACTGTGTTTTTCGGCTCGTCAGAAGTATCGAGACTCGAGACTCATTTGAGCGAGTATCGATACTGAAAAAAAAAATCACTTGATTGATGTTTCCTGTTTCAGTTTCATCTGGAGTTTTATTAGAACTAGTAAATAAAAAATGGTCAAGTTTTTATATAGGAACATTAATAACAGACAAATCAGCTGCGCTAGCGTTAGCAACAGGTTTGATTGACAGCGTTGCTAAGCGCCCGCTCCCTGCTGAACCAGTGATGTGGGCGGGAACAGCCTCACTTCTGATTGGTTCTTTGGTTGCTATGATACTCGTGGTCGGACTTCCAAATATAAAACTCTGCTCCAAATTAGCCGCTATAACTGTTAGCCTCGATTAGCTTCATTTGGCGCCACCGTCGTCATTTGGGTTGTATTGTTTTGTATAGATGTAACAGTAAATAAGTTCAGGTGTACTTGTACTCGGTTGTAGTAGTTGGTTGTTCTTTTGCAGGTGTTAAGGTGTACTTGTACTCGGTTGTAGTAGTTGTTGTGCAGGTGTTAAGGTGTACTTGTACTCGGTTGTAGTAGTTGTTGTGGAGGTGTTAAGGTGTACTTGTACCCGGTTGTAGTAGTTGTTGTGCAGGTGTAGGTGTACTTGTACTCGGTTGTAGTGCAGTTGTTGTGCAGGTGTTAAGGTGTACTTGTACTCGGTTGTAGTAGTTGTTGTGCAGGTGTTAAGGTGTACTTGTACTCGGTTGTAGTAGTTGTTGTGCAGGTGTTAAGGTGTACTTGTACTCGGTTGTAGTAGTTGTTGTGCAGGTGTTAAGGTGTACTTGTACTCGGTTGTAGTAGTTCTTGTGCAGGTTGTACCTCTGCTCTGCAGCTCAGACGTCAGCTGTCTCTCCAGACTCTCTCTCATTTCTCTCTCTCTGAACAGTTCCATCTTCAGCTCTCGTTTCTCGGCCTGGATCTGTTTGTCCTGAGCTCGGGCGTTTTCCACGGCCACCTTCAACAAACCCTGCAGCAGACGGACGAGACGTTTGAAACATTAGATTCAAAACGGAAAAAATATCTTCAGTCTTTTCAAAGTTATGTGTCTCTGTCTCAGCTCTCGACAGTGTCTGTGTAACTGAACTGGACCTGTATATTGTACTTGTACTTGTATACTCTACCTGTATATTGTACTTGTACTTGCATATTGTACTTGTATATTGTACTTGTACTTGTATATTGTACTTGTATACTCTACCTGTATGTTGTACTTGTATATTGTACTTGTATACTCTACCTGTATGTTGCACTTGTATATTGTACTTGTACCTGTACATGTATACTCTACCTGTATGTTTTACTTGTACTTGTAATTGTACACTCTACCTGTATGTTGTACTTGTAATTGTATACTCTACATGTATGTTGTACTTGTACTTGTATACTCTACATGTATGTTGTACTTGTACTTGTAATTGTACACTCTACCTGTATGTTGTACTTGTACTTGTAATTGTATACTCTACATGTATGTTGTACTTGTAATTGTATACTCTACCTGTATGTTGTACTTGTACTTGTATACTCTACCTGTATGTTGTACTTGTATACTCTACCTCTATATTGTACTTTTACTTGTACTTGTATACTCTACCTGTATATTGTACTTGTACTTGTATATTGTACTTGTACTTGTACACTCTACCTGTATGTTGTACTTGTATATTCTACTTGTACTTGTATACTCTATTTGTAATTGTATACTCTACCTGTATATTGTCCTTGTACTTATATATTGTACTTGTACTAGTACACTGTACCTGTATGTTTGTGAGTAGAGTTTCCACAGACGAGAGTCCGTCAGCGAAGAGGAAAGGAGCAGGGAAACCCGGAGGAAGAGCCTGACCCAGAGACAACTCCTCTGCAAAAACACAGAACATACATGAAGTACTCTGGAAAAACACAGAACATACATGAAGTACTCCTCTGCAAAAACACAGAACATACATGAAGTACTCTGGAAAAACACAGAACATACATGAAGTACTCTGGAAAAACACAGAACATACATGAAGTACTCCTCTGGAAAAACACAGAACATACATGAAGTACTCCTCTGGAAAAACACAGAACATACATGAAGTACTTACAATGTTTTTTTTGTTGTTAGTCTTAGCATAAATTATATATGAAGTGTCTTTTTCCAAAAATATGTCAGTTTTCAGTCTTTTTCAGTCCAACCTTAAAGTGGAACTAAACACTAAATCTACTTTTTTTGCTACTTAACCGTGTACACTGTGTCTGAATAGTGTTATGTCCTTTTCCTCGTGCTATTTGGGCAACTTTAGAACAAACTGGGTCAATTTGGAGGTCAAAAAAGCTTAAATCTAAGTTTGTGCTGCCTGCAGTGACCTCTGCAGTTCCAAGAAGTTGGTGACATCACACAAAACTGCCCTGATTCCAGAGAGGCGTTTCGGATTACATACACCTGAAGGGCGGAGTTTGAAGTGTGCATGTCTCTTATACATCCAGGCCCCGCCCCCTCTCCGCCCTCACGCTCCCCTTTAATCCTCGAGGCCCCGCCCCTTTAGCCCTCCAGGCCCCGCCCCTCCTCCTTAATAACAAAATTCAAAAACATAAAAATCACTCTTCGCTTGGTTTCCACTCGCTGTAATTGACTTGAAACTCTTGACATTCCAATCTACTCAATTACCGCGAGTTCAGTGAGGCTGATCTGAACATTAGCACGAGGCTACGCTAGGCTACGCTAGGCTAACCTCGCTGCATGCTAATGGCCGGTTTCCCGCCGTGTCGTGGTGTTTGTGGGAGTTTGGATGTGGAGTTTCGCAGGTGCAGAGGAGACAGAGGGAGGATTGAGCTCGGCGTCGTTAGTATTGGAGTCGCGATGTTACGAGTTAATGGAAGGGATTAAATAGTGATGCGTTACACTCGTTCCTCCACTTCCTCCTCTCCCTCTATCTTTTTCTCTCCTCCCTCCTATTCTCTCTTTCTTCCCTCTATGTCTATATTCATGCTCTATCTCTCAATCTCATTCTCTCCTCTCTCTTTGGGTCTCTCTTCATCTTTCCTGCCCTCTCCACCCCTCTTCTCCCTGGTCTCCTCTAGTCTTCCCTTGTCTCTCTTCTCCCCCATCTCTCCATCTTTCTCTCCCCTTCACCTCTCCTCTCCCTCTCTCATTTACAGTATCTCTCTGCGACTCCGTCCTCCCTTTCTCCCCCTCTCCTCTCTCTCACTCTCTTTTTTGTCACTGACTCCTCAGCCTCCCCCCTGTCTTTCTCTTCTCCTTCTCTTTTAGTCTCTTTCTCCCCAGCGTCCTCCTTCTCTCCTCCCTTTCTGTCTCTTTCCTCATCCTCTCCTTCTCTTTCTGTCTCTCTCCTCAACCTCCACTCTCTCCTTCTCTCCTGTCCTCTCTCCCCTTCTCCCCTTTCTCTCTCTCCTCTCCTTGTCTCCTTTCCTCTCTCCGTTAGCCTCCTCCTTCTCTCCTACCCCTCTTTCTGTCTCTCTCTCCTCAGCCTACTCCTTCTCTCGTCTCTTCCCTTTCTTTCTGTCTCTCTCTCCTCAGCCTCATCCCTCTTCTCTCCTCTCTTTTTTTCTCTCTCCTCCTCTCTCCTCCCTCTCTTTCTGTCTCTCTTCCTCTCTCCACTCTCCCCTTCTCTCCTCTCCCCCCTCTTTCTCTCTCTCCCCTGTCCTTCTCTCCTCTCCTCCCTCTCTTTTTCTCTCTCTCTCTGGCCTCCCCCTTCTCTCCTCCCCCTCTTTTTGTCTCTCCTCAGCCTCCTCCTTCTCTCCTCTCTCTCTCTCTTCTCTTCTCTGGGTAAGTCTCTCTCCCTTAGCCTCGATTAAGACTTCTCTGGAGCGCACACGTCTCTCCTCACACGTCTGCTCTCCTCCACGTCTTTTCCTCTCACGTCTCCTCCTCACACGTCTCCTCTCTCACACGTCTCTCTCTCTCACACGTTTACACCTCCTGGTATAAATCTGCACCTCCTCAAGACTCTGTGGAGCGCACATGTCTCCTCCTCACACGTTTCCTCCTCACACGTCTCCTCCTCACACGTCTCCTCCTCACACGTCTCCTCCTCACACGTCTGCACCTCCTCACACGTCTGCACCTCCTCACACGTCTTCCTCCTCACACGTCTACTCCTCACACGTCTCTTGTTCCTCACACAGCTCGACTTGAGTTTCGCTTTGATTGACTTTGAACATGTTTTCTAAGAGTCTCCCTCTCCCTTTGCTTTATGTCACTTACAACAACACAGACATCAGCCTCGTCTGCACATAAATGTATGAGGCTTTCTCTTAAATTATAACCTATGGAATGAATAAAAATAGGAAAAAATAGCGGACCCAAAGTTGAGCCTTGGGGCACTCCTTATGTTCAAAACACCATCCTCCTCTGCTCTTTAAATGTACAAGGCTCGACTATAGTTGTAACCCAAGAAATGTTTAAAATCGATGTGTCCCAAAATTGAGCCTTGGGGCACTCCTGTTGTTACGTCACTTGCATCCAAATCAGCATCATCTGCACATAAATGTATGAGGCTTTCTATTAAATTGCAACCAGAATAATTAATAAAAACTGTAAAAAGTACCGGGCCCAAAATTGAGCCTTGGGGCACTCCTACTTGTTACAAAACAGCATCATCTGCACATAAATGTATGAGGCTTTCTCTTAAATTGTAACCAAAGGAATTAATAATTTAAAAAAAAAAAAAAATGTAGCAGGCCCAAAATTGAGCCTTGGGGCACTCCTTTGATTAAAGTTAAAAAGTTTGATTTAAACCCATCAGCTCCTATTACGACCGGGGTCCTGTTTGAAAGATAATTTTGGAACCAAGTACTTGTAGTTAAGTAAACTATAACTTGATTTTGCAACACAAAGTCATTTAGATGTTTATAGAAAGTTTTTGACATGTTTAGTTGTCTCACTTTTACATCAAGACAAAAAAGGTGCCGTTTTCCATCATTCTGGTATAACGCCATTAGCTAAATTACGACTGGAACATGGTTAAACATCTGAAAAGTCCAGTCTGTCGAATAAAAAATAGAAAATAAAAACAGAACTGTGCCACCATTTGCAAAGTGCAGATATGTGGAATCCAGGCTAATGACTAACCCAGCTCTTTACACAACATAAGTACAGAACCAGTTGATCTCTGTTACTGACCTTTAGCGATCGCGCAAAACAAATGTGCGAGTGTAGCTCCGTAATGCTTATTTAGACAAATGCGAGCTACATTACGTTCATTTGAAGCTCCGCGTGACGTATGGCCCTGATCAGAGCCATAACGACCTCTGTGTTAGCTCCCATTCCCTTTGGCCCCGTGCGAACGCCTCACTTCCACACTCACCAATCACACCTCGACCCAATTTACACATTATCTCATTTATTTAACCCATCCGCCGTTTTCACTACACTGCACAAAAAACACACATGAGAGAGTTAGAAGGACTTAAAGGGCCTGTATTACGCCGTGTTCAGACCTGGAGTTGTGTTTTGTTTCATTCTCACATGTTTAACACACAAAACCTGCAAATTTAGGCTCAGTTTTTTGGTCAAACTGAAAACACTGTGTTCCACTTTGTGATGTCATCAAGTGGTAATACAGGAAGTGTTACTCAAACGTGTGAATGAAACAAAACACGACTCCAGGTCTGATTTTGATGAGCTAAAATCATTAGAACATGACTTAAAGCTACAAGAGTCAGTTTCATGTCATACAGGAGCTTTAAAGTTTCACTATGTCACTTTTCTGGTGTAGACGGCGCCACCTGCTTCTCTCCATGGAGCTGTTATTTCTTTGCCCCAATGTGCGTTACCGTGTCTATCTCCATGGAAACAAATCAGGAAGTTTAATGCCAAACTGTGGAACATTCCAGGCAAAGTAATAAGACTGAGGAGGAGCAGGGTTTAGAAAAGTTTCATAGTAATTCACTAATCATTTATTTTTTATATTTAGATTTTTGCAATAAAACAACCTCATATCATATAAACTTTTCTATATTTTTTTTTTAAACTTTCATTTATTTATTTATTTATTTTTATGTATAAATGTATTTTATATTATACACAAAACTAGACAAAAAACAAACCAAAACTAGTCAGCCTCTCCTCCTTTAAATATTTATTAATTTATTTTTTATACACATTTTTGAATCAAACAACCTCATGTCATATACACCTTTATCTATATTTTTAAAACATTTTATTTATTTATTTTTTATATAAATATAAATATTCTATATTATTATAATAAAAAAATTACACAGAAAAAATAAATAAATAAAAATAAAGTCAGACGCTCCTCCTTTAAATACTTTTTTAAAACTATTTTTTTATATATATTTTTGAATCAAACAACCTCATGTCATATAAACTTTTTTCTATATTTTTAAAGCATTTTATTTATATATTTATTGTTTATATATAAATTTATTCTATATTACTATAATACACAAATTAGAAAAAAAAAATTAAAACAAATAAAGTCAGACTCTTCTCATTTAAATAATTATTTTTATATATATATTTATATATAATATATATATGTTTTTGAATCAAACAACCTCATGTTATTTATTTATATTTTTAAATTTTTTAAACATTTTTTTATTTAATTATTTTGTTATATATATGCACAAATTAGACAAAAAATAAATAAAATAAAAACATAAAATTAAGTCAGCCTCTGTTTCTTTAAATACTTGTTCATTTATTTCTTATATATATATTTTTGTATTAAACACCCTCATGTCATATACATTTTTTTCTAGTTTTTAATGTTTTTTTTTAATTATTATTCATTTATTTGTTTCTTACATATTAATGTATCTTATATTATTATACACAAATTAGACAAATAAAAAACAAAAGTAGATTAGTACTTAAGTAGATTCTTCGATGTGATACTTTTACTTGAGTACTTTCTCCCTCTGCTCTGTACTTTCACTTCAGTAACAAACCTGCGTACTTCCCCTGAGAGTAATACTCCTGCAGTCAGCTAAATAAACTCTGGACTAAAGTCACGTCCCCGGTGTCGTCCCGGTTTTGAATTTTAAAACTCCGATCACAATTAGCCGTGTGTTTTTCGCAGCGTCTTCCTCCCGGGGACTTTCTGCCTTATTGATTTTAAAGGGATGGTCTTGAAGCTGCTGACGTGAGCAGAGGACACATTCGCAGAAGGAGCATTGTTATGGTGGAGAAATTGAAAACACACAGCTAGCTTACACATCCATGCTTTTAGCGGCTGACCCGGCTCACCCCTTTTAGCCCGTCCTCTCTCCCCTCTCCCCCGTCTCTACTTTACTTATACCGCTCGTGATTGATGCCTTCGAGGACAGCTGATCAATATCCGAACATCCCGGCGTTTTTGTTTTGAGAAGCTTTTTGTGGAGCTCGTTCGTAATATGTCACGGGGGGAAACGTGTTAGCGCTGATAGCATGCGTCGCTAACGGGGATTATCCAAACGCTCGCATATGGTTGAAAATGGGAGCGAGGGCCAAACCTTTGTCCTTGGTGATTTTCTTGATGGGTGCAGCCGGGTGGGGCGGAGGAACATCTGCGTCGGTGGAGCTCAGGCCTGTGGAGAGAAAGAGAAACGTAAATAAAATAAAGCGACGTTTATATAAGACGAAAGAGGCGAGATACGGACACGAGGTGATTTGCTAAAGAGGAGGTGTTTGACTTCTGCGGGGTCCTACCTGCTAACACTTAACACATTTACATCACCGTGGTACATTTTTATCACTCTCTGTGCTAAGTGGCTCCCCCTTCAGAGCGCTATCCCACTAATGAAACTGCTGCACATCACATCAGGTTTGTGAAGTCGTAGTGAACAGTTTTGGATCATGTTTTTATGAAGGATTGTGTTGTAGATGACTCAAACTTACACGGATGACTCTAAAACCTCTTCAGACGTGTTTTTGATGAGGGAACAATATTAAAACATGGGAAAAAGTGGAAAAAAATGAAATAATCCTGTTTTAAGTGTAATTTTAGATGTCATAGTCCAACATTTTGACACAGGCCTGTGGAGAGACAGAGAAATGTAAAAATAATGTGTTTATATAAGTTTATGAAAGAGTGAGAGATGAGATTAAAAATATGAATGGACAAACTAACAAAAATAAAGTCGTGACACAGTTTGTGGAGAGACGGAAACAAACATTAAAACACTAAACTGTTTATAAAAGATTATGGGTCAAACGCTTCACGTCTGAGCAGAAAAGACAAAGGCCACGAAAGTAAAAGAGACAGAGATTATATTTGAACTGGAAGATTTTGTCTGTATAATATTTGTTCTTTGCAAATAAAAATAAAAATAATCAGAGTACATTAAAACAAATTGTCAATTAATAAAATCTATTAAAATAATTTAAATTTAAATCCAAACAAAAAAGTTACTACAAATTGTTTACATTGTAGAGAGAAGATGAAAAAAATAAAGTAAATGAACTACTAGAAAGTAAAGTAGATTTACAAAACTTAAAATAAAATAAATTAATTAACTAATAAAAATAATAATAATTAAAACTCAAATCAGATTTTTCTTTTATCTTTGCTTTTTTTTTTTGGCAAAAATAAATAAATGAATAAAAAAAAGTTGAAAAATGACATAATATTTATGTATTTTTTGACAACTAACAATAATTAAATAAATACATTTTGCAATACAGTAACTGCATAATATACAAAAAAAAAAAAACATTAAAAAAGGTGATTTTCTGGGATTTGCTTAAAAAAAACAACAAAAAAAAAAAACAACCTTGAAAATCACTGCAGTTAAAACCCATTGAAAAAAAAAAAACAAAAAAAAAAAAAAAAAAAAAACAAAAACAAAACCCAAAAAAACTTTAAAATCACTGCCATTAAAACCTATAAAAAAATAAATAAACAAACCTATTAAAACTGATTAAAATAATAGAAAATACCTGAAAAACACCGCAATAAAAATCTATAAAAAAAACCCCAAAACAAAACCTTAAAGTCAGCGCCTCTAAAGCCTGTAGTACATTTCCAGAGGTCGAGTTCTGGTGGCACTCACAGGCTCCAGAGATGGCCTCCTTCCTCCTTCCCATTGATTTGGCGACAGCAGCAGATTCTAGTTTAACTCGTGCTCTATAAATCACTCGTACGAGCTCTCGGGCGTGTTCTCGCGCCCGCCGCTGTATGTTCGCTCGTGTGACTGCCCTATTTAGAGCGCTGACCTCTGTGTGAAAACATTACTCACTCCACTCACCTTTACCTGCCCTGAGACAATGTACAATACTAATTAGGTTCAACGCTGGAGCTACCTGCCGAGCCTCGTGACCCAAATCCAAAAGACCATCCCTGGCACATCGTCGGTTTCAATTTGAATATGATTTTACCGATGGGCTGCAGAATGACGAAAATCTAGGGCGGGTTCCACAGCAGTTGTGCAAAATCAACTTTTTCCACTTCCTCCCATGTTCTAAACACTGTTCCCTCATCAAAAACACGTCTGAAGAGGTTTAAAATGTCATCCATGCATGTTTGAGTAATCTAGAGATCTGTCCCAAACCCTATTCAAACAATCCTCTCCAAAACTGTGCACTACGACTTCACAAACCTGGTGTGATGTGCAGTAGTTTCATTAGCTGATTGTGTTAGTGCTCTGAAGGGGGCGGGGCTTAGCGCAGAGAGCAGAGGGGCGAGATCGAGTCCCGTTTGTAAAGTGTGAATATTTAGAGTCGTGTCGTTTACCGAGTCGTTCTGGAGAACTGGAGGCGGAGCTGCTCGGCTGAGACTCAAGAGGAGTGTTTTCATCTCCCGACGGAGAGAGAGACGGACTGTCACACACACGCTCCTGAAAACACGAGAAAATACTGGTTTAGACCTGGTTTAGTCCTGGTTTAGTCCTGGTTTAGTCCTGGTTTAGTCCTGGTTCAGTCCCGGTTTAGACCTGGTTCCCGGTTCAGTGGTTCAGTCCTGGTTTTCAGTTTCCCGGTTTAGTAGAGTCCTGTTTCAGGTTCAGTAGTGGTTCAGTCCTGGTTCCTGGTTTAGACCTGGTTTAGTCCTGGTTCAGTCCTGGTTCAGTCCTGGTTCAGTCCTGGTTAGAACTGGTTCAGTTCAGGTTTAGACCTGGTTTAGACCTGGTTCAGTCCTGGTTTAGACCTGTTCAGTCCTGGTTCAGTTCAGTCCTGGTTTAGACCTGGTTTTAGACCTGGTTTAGTCTGGTTTAGACCTGGTTTAGACCTGGTTTAGTCAGTCCTGGTTTAGACCAGTTTAGTCCTCCCAGTCCTGGTTTAGACCCGGTTTAGTCCTGGTTTGGTCCTGGTTTAGTCCTGGTTCAGTCCTGGTTTAGACCTGGTTTGGTTCAGTCCTGGTTCAGTCCTGGTTTGGTTTAGTCCTGGGTTAGTCCTGGTTTAGTCCTGGTTCAGTCCTGGTTAGTCCTGGTTTAGTTCTGGTTTAGTTCTGGTTTAGTCCTGGTTTAGTTCTGGTTTAGTCCTGGTTCAGTTCTGGTTTAGTCCTGGTGGTACTTGCAAAATGTCACAAAAGACATTGAAAAAGTCTTTAAAAAAATACTGTATTTTTATGTTTTTACCTGAGAACTATAACTGACGACATCATGACATTTACCTTTTGGATATTTCATGGTAAAGTTCAATAAAATGACCCCTGACCCTTGGGAACATGACGTCATCACATTCACAGTAAACTCATGGTGCACCTCAGGGCTCAGTTTTGGGCCCCCGGTTGTTCTCTCACTTTCTCTTCACGTTTGCGGCGTTCGCTCACCTTGATGACGGGCTCGCGGTGGACGTGCGTGTGGATCTGCTGCGCGGCGGCGGCCATGTTGGCGAAGGTGCTGAGGTGGTTCATCTGAGACATCGCCATGGCAACGGAGGCCGGCGGCAACCCCATCGGCAACAGCGGGTGGGGCATCATCATGAACGGCAGCTCCAGCCCTGCAGAAAAACGAG
Source organism: Periophthalmus modestus (assembly GCA_019594935.1). Classification (NCBI taxonomy): domain Eukaryota; kingdom Metazoa; phylum Chordata; class Actinopteri; order Gobiiformes; family Gobiidae; genus Periophthalmus; species Periophthalmus modestus. The sequence continues at coordinate 26,235 of JAIEZT010001322.1, forward strand.
TTTAAAACAGACGGAAAAGATGTGTCACATATATGAAAACCACAATGTTCACTTTAAATGTGTCTTTATTTTTTGTTTTATTATTATAAAGTTTATTTATTCTTATTTTAGTCGTGTGTTTGTTTTTATTTGATTGTAATTTATTTTACTTTTTTGGGAGAAAATATGAAAAATGTTAGAACAATATTTTATATATGAATCAGTAAAAAAATATGGACCAAGACGAGGAGACAAGAGGAGAGAAGGAGACAAGAGGAGGAGAGGAGACAAGAGGAGAGAGAGGAGAGGAGAAGAAAGAAGAGGAGGAGAGGAGACAAGAGCAGGAGGAGACAAGAGGAGGGAAAGGAGACAAGAGGAGAGGAGACAAGAGGAGGAGACAGAGACAAGAGGAGGAAAGGAGACAAGAGAGAGGAGAGACGGAGAGACAAGAGGAAGAGAGGAGACAAGAGGAGGAGGAGACAGAGGAGAGAAGAGACAAGAGGAGGAGAGGAGACAAGAGGAGGAGAGGAGACAAGAGGAGAAAAGGAGAGAGAGACAAGAGGAGAAAGGAGACAGGAGGAGGAGACGACAAGAGGAGTGAGACGAGACAAGAGGAGGAGAGGAGACAAGAGGAGGAGAGGAGACAATTGTAGATTGAGTTAGACCAGAGGACTGAAATGATCCAGATGATTCTAGTGAGGTGGAGTTTAAAACACAGTGGAGCACTTCCTGTATCCTCCTTTTCCCCTTGAGTTCACAGGTGGAAGAGTGTCTTTTTTTTTAAGAGAAGAACTCAGCCAAATCTAGTGCAGGTTTGTTTGTGTTAAAACATGTGAGAATGAAAAAAAAAAACGGATATTTCAGTCGATCATTCACAGGTGGAACAGAGTGATATTCAGTTCAAAACTTTTGATAAACACATTTTATTATTAATTTTACAAGAACGAAAAGTTAATTTGTGAACTTCATTATAACTTAACATAAACGTGGCTCTTAATATGGGTTTAAAGATTTAATATCAGTATCAAAATTAAGACAAAATATCGGTATCAGAAAATGGATCGATCTGTTTTTTTGTGTTGTTATTTGAATATCTGACAGACAGGGGGCGCTCTCCTGACGTGATTAAGTCTGTGAACTGAACTTAACCCGGGGCTTTTCACCAAACACCACTAACGAAGAACGAGCGGCGCAGAGACGGAGAGCGGCGCCGGAGGTCAGGGGTCAAAGGTCAGCGGGGGCGGAGCGTAAAGGTCACTGTCTCACTCGACGCTTCCCTCTGACAGATTCTCTCGCTCTGTCAGAAGCTCTTTGTTTCATCACCGCGAGGAGGTTAAAGACGAGGCCGAGGCGTCAAAACCTCGTTCAACCACAGCTCAGACTTTTCACGTTTCGCTCTGAAGTTTAAAAAAAAAAAAAAAAAAAACAGGAAACGGTTCATTTTTAAACAGTTTGCAGCGCTCCAGAGTTACTCCTCACTTACTTTATGCATTCAGAGCATCGTAATGATTCACCATGATGAGTTTATAAGCACTTTTCACAGTTTTCAGACGTCAGAGCCGAGGGTTGTCATCACAGCTAGCATGCGTCTGTGCACTTCCTGATTATCTCTTTCTAATCATTTATAATCAGCGCAGAGCGGACACGACCTGCTCATATAACATCCTCCTCTTTATTAATATGGAAACTTTAATGCCCCATTGAGTCACTTTATCCTCAAACTGGAGACGCGCTCAGGATTTCCCAGCAGCCTTTGTGCTCATTTAAAAAGGAAAAAAAGACAAAAAAAACACATCTTTTCAACCTTAAACAGTATTCATGGGTTTTATTTTCTTGTTTACAGGCGCCATTTTGGGGACTTTTGACCAGTGGTGAGAGGTAACGAAGTAAAAGTAGTAAAGAACTGTACTTAAGTGTATATTTAAGGTACCTGCACTTTACTTAAATACATTTTAAAGATGATGCTTTTTACTTTTACTTCAGTACAGTCAGGAGCAGGTCTGTCTCCACTACATTTTTAAACATACTTTTATTTTTTACACTTTTTCATGTGATACTTTTGCTTTTACTTGAGTACTTTTTTGCTCTGGTATCTGTTTTTTTACTTAAGTAACACAATTGAGCACTTACCACTGCACCACTGCTCTTGAATATATAAAAATTATAATTTAATTTCGTTTTACTACGGCAACAAAGCAAATTTTTCATCACTCTGAACCAGCTGCATGTTAGTCCAGGTTTGTTAAAAATGAAAATAAAATACATTTATTTATTCGGTATATTTATTTGTATTTATCTAGTATTATTTATATAATTCAGAATTTATTTATTTATTCATATTATTATTATTATTATTATTATTATTATTATTATTATTATTATTATTATTATTAATTTATTTTTCATCATTATCATTGTTTTTTTAATTATTATTTTCATTATTATTATTATTATTACATTATTTATTTTTTCCATTATTATTATTTTAATTATTATCCTTATTATTACTATTTTTTTTTTTTTTTATTTTATTTATAATTTTTCTATAACAGTAATATTTTTCCCATATTAGTCCCGTTGGTCATTAGCAGGATTAATATTTCGTGTTGTGAGTCAAACAGCAGCGGACAAGGCGCTAACGTCTCAGGGGACGTTAACCTTTAGCTCCTCCATTAAAACTCATTTCTGTCACGGCTCCATTAGCTCAGACTGAAGCTGTGACCTACGACCTTTCACCCCGTGACCTTTGACCTCTCACACACGACCTCACGACTCTTCAGCTGGAGCCTTTGTCCTACAGGTTTTTATATTGTTTAGTTTAGGCCCTGGACTAAAGTTAAAGGAGGTGATTTTCAACATAATATCACAACTTTTTTTTTACCTTTTTGCCGTCATGGTAATGCTAACAACGACTAGCATGCTAACAGTGAACTTCCTGGTTCTTGACAGTAAAACACTTTATATTTAGATGATCACCATGTTGACTTTTATTATTTTGGAAATGCTACATTCGCCCAAAACAACGTATTAACATGTTTTATTAGTTTCATTTTCGTTTTTGTGCTAAGTCGCTCCCCCTTCAGAGCGCTAACACATCACAATCAGCGCTAATGGAACTCCTGCACATCACACCAGGTTTGTGAAGTCGTAGTGAACAGTTTTGTATCATGTTTTTGTGTATTTTTGGAGGATTGTCGTGTGGAGCGTGGGTGATGGAGGCTTGTGGGCGGAGCCTCGTACAGAATCGTACAGCTAACAGTAAGGAAGGTTTGAAAAGGGCCTGAGAGAGATCTCTAGATTACTCAAACATACATGGATGACTCTAAAACCTCTCAGACATGTTTTTGATGAGAGAACAGTGTTAGAACATGGAAATCCCCCAAAAAAGCAAAAAAGAAAAAAATAAAGACAATGAAAAAACTGCAAACAAAGCAACAAAAAAAAAAAAAAAAACTCTAGAAAAAAACTCTAAAAAAAAAAGCGCAAAAAAAAAAGCGCAAAAAAAAAAAAAAAAAAACGCAAAAAAAAAAAAAATTGCAAAAAAAGTAAACGCAAATAAAAACCCTTCAAAAAAGCTAACAAAAAATCGCAAATGAAAAAGAAAATTGCAAAAAAAAAATAAAAAAAAAAAAAAATGCTAATATTCAAACCTGCGTCCAGGACAGGCTTCAAATCTGTCCAACTTTGAAAACCACCCAAAACTATTCCAAGCGCTACAATTTAAAAGAATCACGCAAACAAAAACGACGCCTCATCTGTTCTACGCAAATAAATAAAACCAAAATGGCCGCCGCTGCTTTCAGTCCAATGAAACAATAACGCTGATTGCTCTTGTTGTGTCGGAATAATCAGTTTGAGTGTCGGGCGGCGCGAGCAGTGACAAACGTGTGTTAGAAAAGTGTTTGAGCGCCTCTCGCCCGGGTGGAGACAAGTGTTGATAGATGAAAGTGATTTAGCAGAGTGTCCAGTGTCTAATCCTCGTCGTGTTAATACAGGAGATGGGCCAGATTAAATGGAACGTCACATTAATAACACCAAAAAAACACACCTCAGGACAAAGGGATTAGCCAAAAGTGAAAATGGAGGCCAAACCGAGGGGAGGGTCAAACGGGTGGAAAACGGTGTGGAAAGTGTCAGAATATTTACATTTTTATGAATAATTAAGTCAAAAATGCAATGTCGAGAATGTATTTTATCTTTATTTAAACAGGGAGCCGCTCTTTTTCATGGGGCCTGTTCAAAATATCCAAAAAATTACAAACGAAAAACAAAACAAATAGTAAGTCAATTTAAAACGGGGCTATAGCATCAAAATGTTTGCTCTCAAAGCTCCAAACGTAACTTTAAGACATATAAATGTAATGTAAAATAAATGCAACTACTTTGTAATCTTGTTAATTCAACCGTTTCTATATTTATTACTTATTTAAATTACAAATATTACATATGGATTTGCACAGATATGAAAAAATGTCTGTAACTGTGTATCTCCTGATAAACTGACATTTTAAGACTGTCAGATCTTTTAATTTACCTTGTTGCGGGCCACATAAAATGAAGTGGCGGACCACATTTTGCCCACGGGCCTTGAGTTTCAAGGCCCGTGAGCTTCACTTCCTTTCTCTCCTCTCTCTCTCTTTATGTAACACTCTGTTCCACCTTGTGATGTCATCATGTGGTGATACAGGAAGTGCTCCACTGTGTTTTTAAACTCCACCTTCACTAGAATCATCTGGATCATTTCAGTCGTGGGACAGTCACTTATCTTCACTGAACTAAAGGTAAAATGTCGGTGTTTACTTGAAACTACCACTTGATGACATCACAAGGTGGGACAGGTGATTTCAGAGACGTCACTGTTCTGTAAACGTCTTTGTTCCGCTGTTACTCACTGTTTGCGAGGAGCTGCTGCTGCTGCATCTGTTGTTGATTGACAGGTGCGATGGCCGTCCCCCTCCCGCCTCCCGTGGCCGTAGCTCCGCCCCCTCCCGGTGCGAGCCCCGCCCCCGGCGTCCCGCTGAGGGAGGGGGCTCCGGGGCTGGTCAGACGCTCTTTCTCCCAGGAACACTCACTCCCACCTGCACAAACACAGATCAGCTGGAGCAATAAAACTCTGCAACTTCAGCCCAGAATATCAGGAGTTTAAATCTGCGTTTTTCTAAAGTTCATGTTTGAATCATGTTTGTGTTTAAAGAGGAGGTCTAACACTGTCCCTCATCACAAACACGTCTGAAGAGGTTTTAGAGTCATACAGGCATGTTTGAGTCATCTAGAGATCTCTCCTGGGTCCTATTCAAACCCTTCTTACTGTTAGCTGTGAGATTCAGTACGAGGCTCCGCCCACAAGCCACATCACCTGTCCTCAAATGTAACATTTTTAAAACAATAAAAGGAAACATGGAGTAAAAGGAAACATGGATACTAAACCTCCTCCTGCTTCTCTCTGTCACCTGAATCCCTCTCTCCTCCCTCTCTCCCCCTCTTCCTCCCTCCTCCCCCCACCTCTCTCTCCCTCTCTCCTCCATCTCTCCTCTCTCTGTCCCTCTCCTCCTCCCTCCCTCCTTTTTCTCTCCTCTCCCCCCTCCTCCCTCTCCCTCTCCCCTCTCTCCCCGTCTCCTCTCTCTCCTCTCCTCTCCTCACTCTCTCTCTCTCCTCTGTAACTCCTCCTCTCCTTCCCCCTCTCCCTCCCCTCTCTCTCTCTCTCTCTCCTCCCTCCTCCCTCCTCCCCTCCTCCTCCTCCTCCCTCTCTCCTCTCCTCTGTACCTCCTCCTCCTCCTCCCCCTCTCTCCTCTCCTCTTTCTCTCTCTCTTTTGTACCTCCTCTCCTCCCTCTCTCCTCTGTACCTCATCCATCTTCATGTAGCGTGTTAGCGGTGTGTTAGCGGCGTGTTAGCTCGGTGTTAGCTGTGTGTTAGCTGTGTGTTAGCGGTGTGTGTTAGCGGCATTAGCTCGTGTCTGTCTCGATTACGGTGCAGCTGTGGCTCGTTTGCTCCAGAGGGCGCCGTGTAAACAGACGGGCAGGTGTCCTCTGTCTCACTCTCTCTCTTTACCCCTCTCCCCTCCTGCTCTATCCATCCTCTCTCTCTCTCTGCTCTATCCTTCTCTCTTCTTCTCATTCTCTTTTCATTTATTACTCTACCTCTTTCTCTTTTCACCCTCTCTCTCTTCTCTTCTTTCTCTCTCTTCCTGCTCCATATCCCCTCTTCCTCTCCTCTTTCTTTTTCCATCCCTCTCTTCCTCTTCTACACTTTTATTAACTGTAACAAACATATTCAGATCACTATGTTTCCTTTTATTGTTTTAAAAATGTCTCCTCTCCGTCTGTTTTCTCAATCAGCTGCATCTAATGAAACTACTGCACATCACACCAGGTTTGTGAAGTCGTAGTGCACAGTTTGTATCATGTTTTTGTAGATTTATGGAGGATTGTCGTGTGGGAGTGACGTCGGGGAAAGAAGGATCTGATGTGTCTGTTATTAATGTTCATATGTTGATTTACAGACACAGACGTGAAATAAAAACCCCACGATCATGTAGAGGGTTAATACGAACATTTAAGACCAAAATGAGTCTGACAGCAGCAGGGACAGAGAGAGGGGGCGCTGTTTAAAAAAAATAAATAAAAAATATAGCATAAAAAACAAAAATAAAACAACCTCAAAAAAACAAAAAAATAAATAAACACAAAATAACTAAAATAAATAAATAAATAAATAAATACTCAATATAACAAAACAAAATAAATCAACTCAAAATAACCAAAAATAAAAAAAAATAAAATCAACTCAAAATAACTTAAAAAAAAAAAAAAAAAAAATCTCAATATAATAAAACAAAAATAAATTAACTCAAAATAACTAAAAACAAAAAGAACAAAAAATCAAAATAACTCAAAAAATTAACTCAAAGTTACTAAAAATGAAGAAAATTAACTAAAAATAAAAAAATTATAAATAAAAACTAAAAATAAAATTTAAAAAAACGAATAAACTTAAAATAAACAACAAAAAACAAAAAAAACTCATAATAAACAACTTAACTGAAAAAAACTCTCAAAATAACAAAAAAAATAAATGAACCCAGGATCATGTCGAGGGTTGATACGAACATTTAAACCAAAATGAGTCTGACAGCAGCAGGTACAGAGACAGGGGCGACGGATTTTCAATAGAAAGTGAAACGGAGCCAGAGTCGATGGAGCAGGAAGCTATGTCCATTTATCTACAGTCTAAGGTTAAAACATGGCACAAGGCTTAAAAAAAATCGTCAATTTAGCAGAATTTTTCCCCCTCGTCTTTGACCTGAAACAATAAATAACAGAATGAAATAATCATTAGCTGCAGAAGTCACTTGTTCAGCGTTTTCCAGCTCAGATTTTACAACAAAAATTACAGTTTTACTCAGAAAAAGTCCACACAAAATACAGTAATTATCCTGACAGGCCTGTGTGTCGCCTACAGAAAGTTACACAGTGTGGCTTTAAGTTTTAGTTGAACAATCGTCAAAACGAGCGTCTGAAAAGCGCCGTGTGAGTCGGTACATCCTGGTCCGTCCCGGGTTAATCAGGGTGAGCTGTTCCCTCTCTCTTTTATCCAGTGTCACTTAAAACCCTCTTTTTTTCCCTCTTTCTTTCTTTTCTTTTCTCTTTCACACGTCTCCACACTCCACCCTTTTTCCCAGAGACAAACACAAACACTGTCCGACTATGACAATTTCTATTAAAAAAATATTCAAAAAAATCCCGATCGACTTTCAGGCAGATCCGTTTTCGTCTTTTGTCCCGGGTCGGTTCCCAGGGCTCGTCCCGGGTCCGTTACCGCGACAACCAGGTCGACGAACGTGGCACAAAAGTACGAACACATGCGGGATTAAAGACTCACTCTGGGACTTTACTGAGCTCGTCTCCACAGAATGTTCCAGAGTGTGGCGTTAAACTCATCTTTAACACGACCAAACCTGTGCAGATTTAGGTTCTTCTCTCAGACTGAAAACGCTCTGTTCCACCTTGTGATGTCACATGGTGAAACAGGAAGTGCTGATTGTTTTAGACTCATTGAAACAACTTCACTCCTCCTTCTATGGAAATCTCAGCTGAACAAAAGGTAAAAAGAAAAAAGCTTTAAATGAATAAAAATAGAAAACTACCACTTCATGACATCACAAGGTGGAACAGAGCATTTTGAGCTTTGGAGATGTTACAGACTCATAATAAAGTGTGACTCAAACATGTGAAACAAAACACAACTCCAGGTCTGATTTTGAGGAGAATACAGCACATCTTTAACCCTGGAGAACCCACCGGGTCAAATTTGGCCGCAGTTAATTGCTGCTACCCAAAATGAACAAACAAACAAAAAAGTAAAATTTCAATAAAAAAAAATTCAAAAAGCCCAGAGTGCCACTTCTGTCCCCTGCATAGAGACACCTAGTGGATGAATATTGGACTAAAATGAGGCAGAGTCGTAGAGAAATGGAAAAGTCCCCAAACAAAATCGTCTTTTCAGCAAAAAAGCGGTTGGTAAAAGATGTTTTTTTTGTGTTAATCTTTTTAGTAATGGCTTGCAGAAGTATTTTGTGTGTTTAAAATTATGTTTTATATTCTTTTTGGATAAATTAGCGAGCCCAATGGGTCAAATTTGGCCCTGATTCTAAATTAGGGAATAAAGGGTTAAAATTGAAGAAAAAGGTTCTTGGGTTAAATTTGTTCAATTCAGAATTAACTACTTAACTTGATTATGAAAATAAATAAATAAATACATAACTAACTAACAAAATAAATAAATAAATAAATAACATAAAAAAAAGAAGAAGGCTCAATTTAAGTTTATGACATGAATGAAAAAAGTAGAAATAAATAAAAATAAAAAGATAAAAAAAAAATGGTTACATACTGTACCTTTTATCTTCTTTTTACTTTCAAATATTAAAGTCAAATAGTTTTTTACCGTCTTAAAAACATGAAAAACAAAACTAGCAAATTTTAAACAGTTTGCAGACGTCCAGAGTTATTCTTCACTGACATTACGCATCAGAACATCCTCATTAATCACCATGATGAGTTTTGTAAGCACTTTTTCTATCACTCTAATGCTAACAACAACTAGCATGCTAACCTTCCTGAGTACTGGACGAGGACACAGTGTACTGAGCAGATTCAGCTCTTATAACTATAGAACCGACCCAAAAATATAATAAAATAAAACAATCCAAGAAGAAAAGGCCGGGAATAAATAAAAGTGTTAAATAAAACATGTGCGAGTCAATAGTGGCATTGGTTTGTGCGTTGCCAGGTCAGCTGTAGAAAAGCCACACTGGAGCGCACTTTTCTGTCCTATTCTTTTCTTGTTTGTGAGCTTTTTGTTTTGCGGCGTGTTAATAATTGAAAAGAGCAAACAGAGCGGAGTGAGTGGGCTCAGAGTGGGGAGAGTGGAGTGGAAGGCTTTGTCTGCGTGTCACCTACGACCGGCAAGACGGCGGCCATTTTGAAACGACTGTGGATGAAACGGAGGCAACGAGATGGAGACGGGAGGAATATTAGGAAACAATGCCTGTATTTCCATGTTTTTGAGCAAAATGTGTCTTGTCCCAGTACAGATATATCATAAAAGCAGTTCTGGAGGTCAAAATAAGTCCGGTGTGAGCGGTTGCATGCAGCTGTTGTTTAAAGAGCTTATACAAAGTCCTGTTTCCCCCATGTTTTTGAGCAGATATATCATAGAAGCAGTTCTGGAGGGTCCTGGTTCAAAATGAAGTCCGCTGTGGAACCTGAGTGTTATAAAGCACTTTAAGACCGAGAAGTGCACGGTTAGCATGCTAGCTGTTATTAAAGAGCTAATGTTTAATTTACATTGATTTGAAACAAAATGACACAAATATGTCTCTTCCCAGAGCAGATATATCAAAGAAGCAGCATTTGAGGTTAAAATAAGTCCGCTGTGCACCATCTGCATCTAATTACAAAGCACAGAGAATCAGGAAGGGCACGGTGAGCATGCTAGCTGTTGTTAAAGCACTTATTGATTTGTTTTTGAGCAAAATGTGTGTTGCCCCATGAAATTGGACGTATTAAACTCTTCAGGTCAAAATAAGTGGTGTGTGGTGTGTCCTGTATTATAAAGCCTTATTTTTCGACAATCAGGAAGTGTGTGTTAGCATGCTAACTCGTTATTGGCTTTGTTGCGACTTTAACTCGCGGTGGGTGTCTGAGAGCCACTTGGACGTTTAAAATGAACTAGCGGTGGTCATGTTTTGTTGGACTTTAAATGCGATTCTTTTTAGTATCAGCAGAAAATGTTGGTTCAATATGACGAAAAGATCCACCTTGTGATGTCATGAAGTGGTAGTTTCCGTGTTAACAGCTCCTTTCAGATTTCGTTCAATAGAGACTGGAAATTTTGTAGCTAAAATGATCCAAATGATTCTAGAAATGAAGGTGTGTGGAGTTTAAAAACACAGTGGAGCACTTCCTGTATCGCCACTTGATGACATCACAAGGTGGAACAGAGTGTTTTCTGTTTGATAGAAGAACTCAGCCTGAATCTGCAGGTTTGTTTGTGTTAAACATGTGAGAATGAAACAAAAAAACACACCTCCAGGTCTGATTGTGAGGACACATTAAACACAGATGGGTCACACATCTTTAAGCTCGTGATCAGTTCATGTTTTATCAAGTTTGACATGATTTTGTGTTGGACTTTAACTCGTCGGTGGTTGTGTTGGACTTTAACTCGTCGGTGGAGTTTGTGGTTGTGTTGGACTTTAACTCGTCGGTGGAGTTTGTGGTTGTGTTGGACTTTAACTCGTTGGTGGTTGTGTTGGACTTTAACTCGTCGGTGGTTGTGTTGGACTTTAACTCGTCGGTGGTTGTGTTGGACTTTAACTCGTCGGTGGTTGTGTTGGACTTTAACTCGTCTGTGGAGTTTGTGGTTGTGTTGGACTTTAACTCGTCGGTGGTTGTGTTGGACTTTAACTCGTCGGTGGTTGTGTTGGACTTTAACTCGTCGGTGGTTGTGTTGGACTTTAACTCGTCGGTGGTGTGTGTTGGACTTTAACTCGTCGGTCGGTGGTTGTGTTGGACTTTAACTCGTCGGTGGTTGTGTTGGACTTTAACTCGTCGGTGGTGTGTTGGACTTGGACTTTAACTCGTCGTCGGTGGTTGTGTTGGACTTTAACTCGTCGGTGGTTGTGTTGGACTTTTAACTCGTCGGTGTGGTTGTGTTGGACTTTAACTCGTCGGTGGTTGTGTTGGACTTTAACTCGTCGGTGGTTGTGTTGGACTTTAACTCGTCGGTGGTTGTGTTGGACTTTAACTCGTCGGTGGTTGTGTTGGACTTTAACTCGTCTGTGGTTGTGTTGGACTTTAACTCGTCGGTGGTTGTGTTGGACTTTAACTCGTCGGTGGTTGTGTTGGACTTTAACTCGTCGGTGGTTGTGTTGGACTTTAACTCGTCGGTGGTTGTGTTGGACTTTAACTCGTCGGTGGTTGTGTTGGACTTTAACTCGTCTGTGGTTGTGTTGGACTTTAACTCGTCGGTGGTTGTGTTGGACTTTAACTCGTCGGTGGTTGTGTTGGACTTTAACTCCTCGTGGAGTTTCTTGCTGACGGGTCGGTGGAGCGACTCGCTCTTTGATCCGTTGAACGAGGAGGTATTTTCTCATTGAGCAGAGCAGTTAATGAGTGTCAGGTCTGCAGCCCGGTCCTGAGAGGTTCATGTGAGGTTCATGTGTTTCATGTGTTTCATGTGTGTGTTTCATGTGTTTCGTGTGTATTTCTTGTGTGTTTCGTGTGTGTTTCTTGTGTGTTTCGTGTGTATTTCTTGTGTGTTTCGTGTGTATTTCTTGTGTGTTTCGTGTGTGTATTTCGTGTGTGTGTTTCGTGTGTGTTTCGTGTGTGTGTTTCGATTGTGTTTCGTGTGTGTGTTTCGTGTGTATTTCGTGTGTGTTTCGTGTGTATTTCTTGTGTATTTCGTGTGTATTTCGTATGTATTTCGTGTGTATTTCTGTGTGTATTTCGTGTGTATTTCTTGTGTGTTTCGTGTGTATTTCTTGTGTATTTCGTGTGCGTTTGTGTGTTTGTGTGTTTCTGTGTGTATTTCGTGTGTATTTCGTGTGTATTCATGTGTGTATTTCTTGTGTATTTCGAGTGTGTTTTCGTGTGTGTTTCGTGTGTGTTTCTTGTGTATTTCGTGTGTGTTTCGTGTGTATTTCTTGTGTATTTCGTGTGTATTTCGTGTGTGTTTCGTGTGTATTTCTTGTGTATTTCGTGTGTATTTCTTGTGTGTTTCGTGTGTATTTCTTGTGTATTTCGTGTGTATTTCTTGTGTATTTCGTGTGTATTTCTTGTGTATTTCGTGTGTGTTTCGTGTGTGTTTCTTGTGTATTTCGTGTGTGTTTCGTGTGTATTTCTTGTGTATTTCGTGTGTATTTCTTGTGTATTTCGTGTGTATTTCTTGTGTATTTCGTGTGTGTTTCGTGTGTATTTCTTGTGTATTTCGTGTGTATTTCGTGTGTGTTTCGTGTGTGTTTCGTGTGTATTTCTTGTGTGTTTCATGTGTGTTTCATGTGTGTTTCACGTGCGTGCGTGAGTGTGTGTTTTGTGTCTCGAGTGTGTGTTTCGTGTGTATTTCGAGTGTATTAGTGTGTTTCACGTGCGTGTGTGAGTGTGTGTTTTGTGTCTCGAGTGTGCGCGTGTGTGTGTTTTGAGTGTATTAGTGTGTTTCACGTGTGTGTGTGTTTTCGTGTGTGTGTGTGTCTCGAGTTTGTGCGTGAGGACTTATTGACCAGACTCTGTCCCTCCTTCACCGAGTCGCCGCCGCGTTGTGTCTCACTCAGTTAAATATTAAAAGAGTCGACAGTGGAGTCAGGACTGACTTGTTCTTCGAGGAGATGTCACCAAACAGAAAAGCACAAGAAACGCAAACATGTGAGCCAGGAAAAAAAACAAAAGAACAAAAAAAAAAACTCTAGAGGTGAAAAGGAACGAGCAACGTGACGCCAACACAAACGATGTTTCAGGTTTAGACAAAACACTGGAGTTTAGGCGACTCTGAAGCTCCTGCACGACACAAAAGTCTCTCTTGAGATTTAATCCGTGTTATAAATGTTTCCTCCTCAAAAACAAACCTGGAGTCGAGTTTTGTTTCATTCACGTCACATTTTGGTCTTAAATGTTCATATTAAACCTCTACATGATCCTGGGGTCATTTTTGGTTTTAAAGTTATTTTTAGTTTTTGTTTTTTTTTAGTTTATTTATTTATTTTTAGTTATTTTGAGATTTGTGGGTTGTTGTTTTTTTTTAGTTGAGTTGTTTATTTTGAGTTTTGTTTTGTTTTTTTGAGTGTTTGAGTGGGGTTTTTTTGTAAGTTTTTTTTTTTTTTTTAAACTTTTGTATATTTTCTTCATTTTTTTTTTTTTTTTTTTTAGCTTTTTTTGACTTTTTTTATATTTTCATTTTTTTTTTTTTTTTTTTTTTTTTGTTATTTTGAGTTTTTTTTTTTTTGTTTTTTTTAGGTTTTTTGTGGGTTTTATAAAGTTATTTAGAGGTTTGCTCGGTTGGGTTTGTTGTTTTTTTTTAGCCATTTTGAGTTTTTTTTTTTTTTGTTTTGTTTATTTTCTTAATTTTTTGTTATTTTGAGTTATTGTTGTGTTTTTTTCATTTATTTTATATTTTGTTATATTGAGTAAAGATTTTTTTTTTTTTAAGTTATTTTGAGTTTCTTTTTTATTTATTTATTTATTTTTTTAGTTATTTTGAGTTTTGTTTTTTTTGTTTTTTGTAAATCAACATATGAACATTAATAACAGACACATCAGGTCCTTCTTTTCCCCGACGTTGCTCCTGTTAGCGTTAGCAACAGGTTTGATTGACAGTGTTCCCAAGCGGAGGGGGCGTTACCTTCAACAGCCTCACTCTGATTGGCTCTTTGGTTGCTATGACACTTGTTGCTATGGACTCAGCTCCAGATTAGCCGCTATAACTGTTAGCCTCGATTAGCTTCATTTGTTTTTCTCCTCCAGATGAAACCAAACTGAGACTCGTCAGAGCTGCTGCGGCTCTTTAACGTCAAGTCGAGCTGAACCTCAGAGCGTCGTGTTCCTCACCGGTGTTGGAGTGCAGGTCCTCGTTGTCCGACTCGTTTCCGTTCTGTAAACTCATCATCATCTTCATCTTCTGCAGCTTCTGGAGCTCGGCCATCGCTGCAGCGGTGAGACCTGAAAAAGAGAAGAAACGGAGTGAAAAAAGAGAAAAACCGGAGTGAAAAAGAGAAGAACTGGAGTGAAAAAAGAGAAAAACCGGAGTGAAAAAGAGAAGAACCGGAGAGAAAAAAAGAGAAAAACCAGAGTGAAAAAAAGAGAAAAACCGGAGAAAAAAAAGAGAAGAGTGTGTTTTTTTGTTTCATTCACACATGTTTAACACTCTGTTCCACCTTGTGATGTCATCATGTGGTGATACAGGAAGTGCTCCACTGTGTTTTTAAACTCCACCTTCACTAGAATCATCTGGATCATTTCAGACCTGGAAAAACTGACAATCTACAACTGAACTAAAGGGAAAAGGAGGAGTGAACATGAAAACTACCACTTGATGACATCACAAAGTGGAACAGAGCGTCTTGAGCTAATGAGAGTCAGTTTTGTGTCATACAGGAGCTTTGAAATGAGGTTAATTAAATGTCGACATGAGCAGAAGTCAAACAGACGGGTCGTTTTTTGAGTTTATTTCCCTAATTTCCCCCAGTTTTCTCTTTTAATTCACTGTAGTAAATAATCTGCCTCTTACTGAATATTTAGTGCTGCTTTGAGACTTTAAAACAAAACGTGGAAATAAGAAGTGAGAGTAAAACTGATGCTTTTTACACCAACTGGCCCCTTATGGTCCAGTTAGCTTGTGTCTCTATGGTTCTCATCTCTGTGGGTCATTTTGTTATAATTTTTACATCACAATATTTTAAAAACCACTTCAGAAAAGAAACAAAAACCACTTCAGAAAAGAAACAAGAGGAGACGAGAGAGGAGAAGAGAGAGGAGAGGAGAGAGGGAGAGAGAGGAGAGGGAGAGAGGAGAGAGAGGCGAGAGGAGAGGAGAGAGAGAGAGGAGAGGAGATTAGGAGAGAGGAGAGGAGAGAGAGAGAGGAGAGAGGAGAGAGAGACGAGAAGAGGAGAGGAGAGGAGACGAGAGGAGAGGAGAGAGAAGAGAGGAGAAGAGAGGAGAGAGAGAGATGAGAGAGACGAGAGAGAGGAAGAGAGGAGAAGAGAGGAGAGAGAGAGGAGAGAGAGAGAGAAGACGAGAGAGAGAGAGAAGAGTCGGAGAGAGGAGAGAGTCGAGAGAGGAGGTTGAGAGAGGAGAGAGAGGAGAGAGAGAGAGAGAGAGAGGAGAGAGAGGAGAGAGGAGAGGAGAGAGGAGAGGAGAGTCGAGAGAAGAGAGGAGAAGAGAGAGAAGACGAGAGAGGAGACGAGAAAGGAGATGAGAAAGGAGAGAGGAGACGGGAGAGGGCGTGTCACGGTGGGCGTGTCACAGTGGGCGTATCACAGGGGGCATGTCACAGGGGGCGTGTCCTGGTGGAGGTTAAACGGGGCAGATGGACAAAATGGCGTCTTAAAAATAGTGGATTAAAGATTAACTCAAACATGAATCACTCCAGATACAACTTCAGAGGAAAACGAGATTAAAAAAGGACGAGAACCTGGAGAAACATCTGATTCAAAGTTGAGTTTTTTTATTTTTATGACTTATATGTTTGACCCGATCTCGTTCACACAGACTCCTGGTCACATTCTCCCTCGTTGGCCCCTCGGTGACATTTGTAAAGGTCGGGTCCTGGGTTCAGGTGTGGGTCAGATCTTCTCGTCCGTCTGTCCATCAGTGTTTTATTAAATTCCTGTCGTGGTCTGAGGCGGCGTCCATCTTGTTTTCTTTGTAGAGTGTGGTCAGTGTAATGGACATTCCTCTGGGCCCTGAACCGTGACCAGGACAGACTCCAGCACCGAGCAAGTACTGTACCCCCCACGTGCACGCTCACAGGCCCGCGGGTACGCTCAGAGGCCCACGTGCACGCTCACAGCCCCACGTGAACGCTCACAGCCCACGTGCACGCTCACAGAACCAGGTGTCATGTAAATACAGGTTTTATCCAGGGTTTAGTCTCTTATCAACTCACTGAAGTAACTGAAGTACTCGTACTTTTTAGTTTTCATCAGTTCTTATTTAGCCTATTATTTTAGTCCTGGTTTAGTCCTGGTTTAGTCCTGGTTTAGTCCTGGTTTAGTCCTGGTTTAGTCCTGGTTTAGTCCTAGTCTAGTCCTGGTTTAGTCCTAGTCTAGTCCTGGTTTAGTCCTAGACTAGTCCTGGTTTAGTCCTAGTTTAGTCCTGGTTTAGTCCTGGTTTAGTCCTGGTTTAGTCCTGGTTTAGTCCTGGTTTAGTCCTAGTCTAGTCCTAATTTAGTCCCGGTTTAGTCCCGGTTTAGTCCCGGTTTAGTCCCGGTTTAGTCCCGGTCTAGTCCCGGTTCAGTCCCGGTTCAGTCCCGGTTTAGTCCCGGTTCAGTCCCGGTTCAGTCCCGGTTCAGTCCTGGTCTGGTCCCGGTCTAGTCCTTTATTGTTCATTGTGACATATTTCCGTCCTAGTCTCGTCCCTTTTCTTTCATAATAACCATATGAGGTCTGTGTAGTGGCGCTCCTCGGGCCGAGTCACTTCCAGGTCAGTGAACAAAGTCAGGAATCACCACGGAGACAAAAGCGAGCGGCCGGTATTATGTCTGAGTACTACAGTCCGCCTGAGGGGGCGACGCACACAAAACTGTGCCCACATCACTTCAAACAAACACATGAAGAAGAAAAGCAGGAAGTGTGTCAGTGTGGCACAAAGCTCAGGGTTAAAGAGGAAGAAGCACTCACCCGACACGATATACACACAGAGAGAGGGGTATTTACCTCTGTGGGGTATTAAAGAGGAGGTATTTACCTCTGTGGGGTATTAAAGAGGAGGTATTTACTTCTGTGGGGTATTAAAGAGGAGGTATTTACTTCTATGGGGTATTAAAGAGGAGGTATTTACTTCTATGGGGTATTAAAGAGGAGGAGGTATCTACTTCTAAAGAGGGGTATTACCTCTAAAGTAGGAGGTATCTACTTCTGTGGGGTATTAAGAGAGGAGGTATTTACCTGTCTGTGGGGTATTAAAGAGGAGGTATTTACCTCTGTGGGGTATTAAAGTATTAAAGAGGAGGTATTTACTTCTGTGGGGTATTAAAGAGGAGGTATTTACTTCTATGGGGTATTAAAGAGGAGGTATTTACTTCTGTGGGGTATTAAAGAGGAGGTATTTACTCTGTGGGGTATTAAAGAGGAGGTATTTACTTCTATGGGGTATTAAAGAGGAGGTATTTACCTCTGTGGGGTATTAAAGAGGAGGTATTTACTTCTATGGGGTATTAAAGAGGAGGTATTTACTCTTGTGGGGTATTAAAGAGGAGGTATATATGTCTGTGGGGTATTAAAGAGGAGGTATTTACTTCTGTGGGGTATTAAAGAGGAGGTATTTACTTCTGTGGGGTATTAAAGAGGAGGTATTTACTCTTCTGACGTGTTTTTGATGAGTGAACAGTGTTTCCTGATAAATTTCGAACATTTAGAATCAGTTGAGTTTCTTTCTTTTTCTCGTCACATGTGACTCTCTCGGCTCTGACTCTGTGTCTAACTTTATGTTTGAGCCTGAAAGACGAAGACTCACTGATAGAGAGATTTGTTTATGATGGAGGAGATAAAGAAACAAAAGAGAGAAAAGGACAGAGAGAGAAAGAGAGAAGGAGAGGGGAGAGGGAGAGAAGGAGAGAAGGAGAGAGAGAGAGAGAAGGAGAGAAAGAAAGAGGGAGAGAAAGAGAGAGGAGAAAAGAAGAAGAGGAGAGAGAAGGAGAGGAGAGAGGGAGAGAAAGAGAGAAGGAGAGGGGAGAGGGAGAAGGGAGAAGGGAGAGGGAGAGAGGGAGAGAAGGAGAGAGGAGAGGAGAGAGAAGCAGAGAGGAGAGGAGAGAGAAGCAGAGAGGAGAGAAGGAGAGAGGAGAGGAGAGAGAAGCAGAGAGGAGAGGAGAGAGAAGCAGAGAGAGAGAAGGAGAGAGGAGAGGAGAGAGAAGCAGAGAGGAGAGAAGCAGAGAGGAGAGGAGAGAGAAGCAGAGAGAAGAGAATGAGAGAGGAGAGAGGAGAGAGAAGCAGGTCTGATCCAGGCCTCGGGCGAGAGCAGCAGACGTATTGTTCATGTTCCACAGAGACTCAAGTAAACCAGGCCAAAAGGAACAAGAGCAGAGAGCAACAACACAACTCAACACAAACATACACACGAACACACACAGACAAACAAGGAACAGGACAAGAGCAGAGAGCAACAACACAACTCAACACAACTCAACACACAAACATACACACGAACACACACACAGACAAGGAACAGGACAAGAGCAGAGAGCAACAACACAACTCAACACAACTAAACACAACACAACTAAACACACAGACAAACAAGGAACAGGACAAGAGCAGAGAGCAACAACACAACTCAACACAACTCAACACACAAACATACACATGAACACACACACACACAGACGAACAAGGAACAGGACAAGAACAGAGAGCAACAACACAAGTCAACACAACTGAACACAACTAAACACACACACACATGAACACACACAGACACGAACACACACTAACATATACACAAATACAGCAACAACACAACTAAACACACAACTGAACACACACACAGTGAAATCACAGCACACATCAGCAAAAACTGTCAAAAATGTTTGAAATATTTCGGAAAATTCAAGAAAAAAAAACACGACAGTGACTTAAAGACACGTGTTCAGGAGCCTGTGTCGGTCTGAGCTCATGGTCCAGTTTAAGAGAGTGACTCACTGAAAAACTGTTTGCTAACGCTAACGCTAATGCCAACGCTAATGCTAATGCTAATGCTAGCTTGTGCCTGTAATATGTGAGAGGGACGTGTTTAACAGCACAGATCACCTGTTGTTGTCAAACTAAATCATTTTTTATGGTCAAACTGAGTTAAATCTGTCCTATTGAGCTTGAGTCTCTATGGTTCTCATGGCTGTGGATCAATTTGTTATAATTTACACTTTTTAAATCATAATATTCATCTAAAACAAACAAAAGCCCTGACGTCTGTGTTAAAAAACTGCAGTTTCCAAAATGTGCTGATTTAAACCAAAGCTCAGATTAAAGTCAAACAGAGCTGCAGACAGAGCAGTGCCTCCAGTTAGCGTGACACATGACACAGCTGTATGAGTGTTTTCTGTATATGCTCCAGAGTGTTTCTAAATCCAGCCCTCGGCCGCTCCGTGGTCAGATCGCCCGCTCCGCCTCGCTGCAGCTAAAGACGATCGATCCTGTCGCCGTCCATCTGACCAATCAAACGCTCCGATCGATGCGTAACCCAGGGCAACGCCGCATCCCGCCTCCCGTCGCTAATGGAGACCGCGGACCCTGGGAATCGGCCGCCGATGGATGATTGACAGGTGCGAGAGGAGAAGGAGAGGATGGGTATTTAAAGAGAGAAAGAGAGGGATGAGAGGAGAGAGAAGAGAGAGAAGAGAGAGAAGAGAGAGGAGAGAGGGGAGAGAGGAGAGAGGAGAGGAGAGAGAGGAGAGAAGAGAGAGAGGGATGAGAGGAGAGAAGAGAGGGGAGAGAGAGGAGAGAAGAGAGAGGAGAGAGGGATGAGAGGAGAGAGAAGAGAGAGGAGAGAGAGGAGAGAGGGATGAGAGGAGAGAGAAGAGGGAGGAGAGAGAGGAGAGGGGGATGAGAGGAGAGAGAAGAGAGGAGAGAGGAGAGAGGAGAGAGGAGAGAGGGAGAGAGTAGAAAGGGAGAGAAGAGAGGAGAGAAGAGGAGAGAGGAGAGAGGGGGAGTGAGGAGGGGAGAGAAAGGAGAGAGGAGGGGGATAAAAGAAAGAGGGAGAGAGAGGAGAGAAGGTCCGGAGGGAGTGAACTGGTGTTTGTGCTTTGAGAAAAGGAGAGACTGACTTTAGGTTTTTTGTCTGATTTTGTGAATAATAAAAGAAAAAACATCTGTGCAGGAAAAATACAGAAAAATACATTTTAAATTACAAAAAAAATCTTTTAAAAAGTTTATATGACACAGGGTTTGTTTGATTGAAATATATTTATACACACACAGACACAGACACAGACACACACACACACACACACACACACACACACATATGTATGTATATATGGGAGAGGGT
>JAIEZT010001323.1:0-14790 GCA_019594935.1 Periophthalmus modestus
CAGAGTACACAGAGAGCACAGAGAGCACAGAGTACACAGAGAGCACAGAGAGCACAGAGTACACAGAGTACACAGAGAGCACAGAGAGCACAGAGTACACAGAGAGCACAGAGTACACAGAGAGCACAGAGAGCACAGAGAGCACAGAGTACACAGAGAGCACAGAGTACACAGAGAGCACACAGAGTACACAGAGTACACAGAGAGCACAGAGAGCACAGAGTACACAGAGAGCACAGAGAGCACAGAGTACACAGAGAGCACAGAGTACACAGAGAGCAGAGACACAGAGAGCACAGAGAGCACAGAGTACACAGAGAGCACAGAGTACACAGACACAGAGACACAGAGAGCACAGAGAGCACAGAGAGCACAGAGTACACAGAGAGCACAGAGAGCACAGAGTACACAGAGTACACAGAGAGCACAGAGTACACAGAGAGCACAGAGTACACAGAGAGTACACAGAGAATACACAGAGAGTACACCGAATACACAGAGACTAGTCAGAGAGTTTACAGAGAATACAGAGAGTACACAGAGGGTACACAGTATTCACGCCGCATACTCACTGTATAGACACAGTATACTGTGTGTATACTGTGTGTATATACACACTATACTTACAGTATACTCACAGTATACACACAGTATACTCACAGAATACACACAGTATACACACAGTATAATGTCTGAAACTTTCTGTCTGTCCCTCGTGTCCTGCTGCTTTATTATTGTTGGCTACAGTTCGTCTCTTTAAACTTTTTCTTTGGCTGTGACCCGAGAGTCACTGTCAAACCCTGAGGTACAGAACTCAGCCATATTTGTTTAAGAAGAATCGGAAGTGGCTCTCAGGTCTGTAGTTCTACATCCTACTGACCGTGGGCTGTAGGTGATGGGTTGGTCAGGTCTGTAGTTCTACATCCTACTGACCGTGGGCTGTAGGTGATGGTTTGGTCAGGTCTGTAGTTCCATGTCCTGACCGTGGGATGTAGGTGATGGTTTGGTCAGGTCTGTAGTTCCATGTCCTGACTGTGGGCTGTAGGTGATGGTTTGGTCAGGTCTGTTGTTCCATGTCCTACTGACCGTGGGCTGTAGGTGATGGTTTGGTCAGGTCTGTAGTTCCATGTCCTGACCGTGGGCTGTAGGTGATGGTCGGTTCGGTGGGCAGTGGGGAGGGGGGCTGTGATTTGGCACACCCCAACACAGGGGTCACATGACCCCGCTGACCCGCTGTCAGCCCTGGATCATGTGTAGAGATGTGTGTGTCAGTATTTCTGTCTCCTCACTGGCACTGGACCTGGAATTTCCATAACATCCATATTTACTAGAGCCAGCTGGCAGCGAGCAGCTCCAGAGTCAGAAGTCCAGCTATATCAGGGCCGATCTCAGGAAAAAGAGGACTCCACTTGTCAGAACATTCACTGCTGTGTTCTAAGGACTGTAATGTAACCTCTGTAGTGTGCATGAGCTTCTCTGTAGTGTGTATGGGTGTCTCTGTAGTGTTACCTCTGTAATGTGCATGTGAGTCTGTGTAATATTACATCTGTAGTGTGTATGGGTGTCTCTGTAGTGTGTATGGGTGTCTCTGTAGTTTACCTCTGTAGTGTGTATGGGTGTCTCTGTAGTTTACCTCTGTAGTGTGTATGGATGTCTCTGTAGTGTGTATGGATGTCTCTGTAGTGTGTATGGATGTCTCTGTAGTGTGTATGGGTGTCTCTGTAGTGTGTATGGAAGTCTCTGTAGTGTGTATGGATGTCTCTGTAGTGTGTATGGATGTCTCTGTAGTGTGTATGGGTGTCTCTGTAGTGTGTATGGATGTCTCTGTAGTGTGTAGTGGGTGTGTCTCTGTAGTGTCTATGGATGTCAGGTCTGTAGTGTGTATGACTGTCTCTGTAGTGTGGTATGGGTGTCTCTGTAGTGTGTATGGATGTCTCTGTAGTGTGTATGGATGTCTCTGTAGTGTGTATGGATGTGTCTCTGTAGTTGTGTATGGGGGTCTCTGTAGTGTGTATGGAAGTCTGTAGTGTGTATGGATGTCTCTGTAGTGTGTATGTGATGGTCTCTGTAGTGTGTATGGTTGTCTCTGTAGTGTGGGCTGGATGTCTCTGTAGTGTGTATGGATGTCTCTGTAGTTTACCTCTGTAGTGTGTATGGGTGTCTCTGTAGTTTACCTCTGTAGTGTGTATGGGTGTCTCTGTAGTGTGTATGGATGTCTCTGTAGTGTGTATGGGTGTCTCTGTAGTGTGTATGGAAGTCTCTGTAGTGTGTATGGATGTCTCTGTAGTGTGTATGGGTGTCTCTGTAGTTTAACCTCTCTAGTGTGTATGGGTGTCTCTGTAGTTTAACCTCTGTAGTGTGTGTGGATGTCTCTGTAGTGTGTATGGATGTCTCTATAGTGTGTATGGGTGTCTGTAGTTTAACCTCTGTAGTGTGTATGGGTGTCTCCGTAGTGTGTATGGGTGTCTCTGTAGTGTGTATGGGTGTCTTTGTAGTTTAACCTCTGTAGTGTGTATGGATGTCTCTGTAGTGTGTATGGGTGTCTCTGTAGTTTAACCTCTGTAGTATGTATGGGTGTCTCTGTAGTTTACCTCTGTAGTGTGTATGGATGTCTCTGTAGTGTGTATGGGTGTCTTTGTAGTTTAACCTCTGTAGTGTGTATGGATGTCTCTGTTGTGTGTATGGGTGTCTCTGTAGTGTGTATGGGTGTCTCTGTAGTTTAACCTCTGTAGTGTGTATAAGTGTCTCTGTAGTTTAACCTCTGTAGTATGTATGGGTGTCTCTGTAGTGTGTATGGGTGTCTCTGGAAGGCAAGTTTATTTGAACACAAAGTAATTCAAAGTAGAATAATAGAATAGAACAGAACATGTGTGAAGTATTTCACCTGACACAGGACACATGTGTGAAGTACTTCACCTGACACAGGACACATGTGTGAAGTACTTCACCTGACACAGGACACATGTGTGAAGTACTTCACCTGACACAGGACACATGTGTGAAGTACTTCACCTGACACAGGACACATGTGTGAAGTACTTCACCTGACACAGGACACACGTGTGAAGTACTTCACCTGACACAGACACATGTGTGAAGTACTTCCTGGTTCTAGTCAGACTCTCGCAGCAGTGTTCTGGATGTTCTGTTCTGTCTCGTTTGCAGAGGCCAGTGAGACGTTACAGTCGTCTAACCTCCTGGAGACAGATGCAGGATAAGTCTCTCTGAGTCTGGTTTGGACAGTTTACCTTTGATTTTTGACGTGTTTTTAGATGTAAAAAGCTGCAGATGTTATTGATTTGATGTGACTGTTAAAGTTCAAGTCTGAGTCCATTATTACCTCTAGATTTCAGACTGATGTGAAGGTTTTAGAGACACTGGAGGTGACTCTGACACTTTCTCTATGTTTCTGTGGGTCTGTGACTTTCATCTTGTCTGAGTTTATCTGGAGAAAGTAGTTTTTCATCCACACACTGATCTGATCAGTGTCAGAGTGAATCCACTGGTCCAGATTCACCTGCTGCAGTGACACATAGATCTGAGTCTCTGCAGAGTTGTGGTAGGACACACAGTTGTGGTAGGACACAGACTGTCGTGGTTAGGACACAGAGTCGTGGTAGGACACAGAGGTGTGACACATTATTGTTGTGTGTTTTAACTGGCCTGTAACGCATGTTAGGGGGCAGCATGTATAGATTGAACAACAGGGGTCCCAGGATTGACCCCTGGAGCACCCCACAGCTCAGGGACATTTTATCTGAGACACATTTTCCAGTTTCAACAAAGTTCTCCCTGTTTTGTAGATGGACTTGAACCAGTTTAGTGCAGTAGCTCAGATGCCCTCCCAGTCCTCTAGTCTCTGTAAGAGGATCATGATCCACAGAGTCAAAGACTCAGATCTAACAGGATCAACACTGAGACTTTCATCAGTGTGTCAGGAGGATGTGGTTCGCCTTGATCAGAGCATCTCAGTCTGTGGTGGGTCTAAAACCGACTGGAAAATATCAGAGATGTTCATTTGGAAAAAGTTAATAAACTGTTGGGAAACAACTTTTTCGAGGACTTTGCCTAAAAACGGCAGATTTGAGTTTGGTCGGTGATTGTTCAATATTGTGGCATCAGGACTGTTCTTCTTCAGGAGAGACTTGATAACTGCAGTTTTCAAAGCTCTTGGGAATGTTCCAGATTGAAGTGACATATTAACTTTACAAACGAGTGACACAAACTGAGCTCAGACTTTATAAATGTGACACATGGAGGCAGCATGTGGATGAACTCAGACTGTGACCATCTCTGGGACAGTTTTGTCAGTTACAGGAGCAGAGTGAGTCAGCTCTAAGTGTCGAGGTGGAGCTGGATGTTATTTGCATCATGAAATTGACGACATTTTTAATGGCCTGAACAGAGCACTTTCTAGCGTGTATGGGTGTCGCTGTAGTTTAACCTCTATAGTGTGTATGGGTGTCTCTGTAGTGTGTATGGGTGTCTCTGTAGTGTGTATGGATGTCTCTGTAGTGTGCATGGGTATCTCTGTAGTGTGCATGGGTGTCTCTGTAGTGTGTATGGGTGTCTCTGTAGTGTGCATGGGTATCTCTGTAGTGTGCATGGGTGTCTCTGTAGTGTGTATGGATGTCTCTGTAGTGTAACCTCTGTATTGTGTATGGGGGATGTGTCCTGGTCACATAAGAGTGCGGCCTGTGCACATAGCTGCTGCCCACTCATGCGTGGGATTTTGCTGCTATTCAAAAGGAAAAACGTAATCTCCAAGTCAAACACAACTTGAGTCCAGAACACGAACACAGAGACACACTTTAACACAGAGACACACTTTAACACAGAGACACACTTTAACACAGAGACACACTTTAACACAGACACACTTTAACACAGACACACTTTAACACAGACACACTTTAACACAGAGACACACTTTAACACAGAGACACACTTTAACACAGAGACACTTTAACACAGACACACTTTAACACAGACACACACTTTAACACAGAGACACTTTAACACAGAGACACACTTTAACACAGAGACACACTTTAACACAGACACACTTTAACACAGAGACACACTTTAACACAGAGACACACTTTAACACAGACACACTTTAACACAGAGACACACTTTAACACAGACACACTTTAACACAGAGACACACTTTAACACAGAGACACACTTTAACACAGAGACACACTTTAACACAGACACACTTTAACACAGAGACACACTTTAACACAGACACACTTTAACACAGAGACACACTTTAACACAGAGACACTTTAACACAGACACACTTTAACACAGAGACACACTTTAACACAGAGACACACTTTAACACAGAGACACTTTAACACAGACACACTTTAACACAGACACACACTTTAACACAGAGACACACTTTAACACAGAGACACACTTTAACACAGAGACACACTTAACACAGAGACACACTTTAACACAGACACACTTTAACCAGAGACACACTTTAAACACAGAGACACACTTTAACACAGACACACACTTTTAACACAGACACACTTTAACACAGAGACACACTTTAACACAGAGACACACTTTAACACAGAGACACACTTTAACACAGAGACACTTTAACACAGACACACACTTTAACACAGAGACACACTTTTACACAGAGACACACTTTAACACAGAGACACACTTTAACACAGAGACACACTTTAACACAGAGACACACTTTAACACAGAGACACACACACTTTAAACACAGACACACACTTTTAACACAGAGACACACTTTAACACAGAGACACACTTTAACACAGAGACCACTTTAACACAGACACACACTTTAACACAGAGACACACTTTAACACAGAGACACACTTTAACACAGAGACACACTTTAACACAGAGACACACTTTAACACAGAGACACACTTTAACACAGAGACACACTTTAACACAGAGACACACTTTAACACAGAGACACACTTTAACACAGAGACACACTTTAAACACAGACACACACTTTAACACAGAGACACACTTTAACACAGACACACACTTTAACACAGACACACACTTTTTACACACAGACACACTTTAACACAGACACACTTTAACACAGACACACTTTAACACAGAGACACACTTTAACACAGAGACACACTTTAACACAGACACACTTTAACACAGAGACACACTTTAACACACAGACACACACTTTTAACACAGACACACTTTAACACAGACACACACTTTAACACAGAGACACACTTTAACACAGAGACACACTTTAACACAGAGACACACTTTACACAGAGGACACACACTTTAACACAGAGACACACTTTAACACAGACACACTTTAACACAGAGACACACTTTAACACAGACACACTTTAACACAGACACACTTTAACACGAGACACACACACTTAAACACAGAGACACACTTTAACACAGACACACTTTAACACAGACACACTTTAAAACACAGACACACTTTAACACAGAGACACACTTTAACACAGAGACACTTTAACACAGACACACACTTTAACACAGACACACTTTAACACAGAGACACACTTTAACACAGAGACACTTTAACACACAGAGACACACTTTAAACACAGACACACTTTAACACAGAGACACACTTTAACACAGAGACACTTTAACACAGAGACACACTTTAACACAGAGACACACTTTAACACAGACACACACTTTAACACAGAGACACACTTTAACACAGACACACTTTAACACAGAGACACTTTAACACAGAGACACACTTTAACACAGACACACTTTAACACAGAGACACACTTTAACACAGAGACACTTAAACACAGAGACACACTTTAACACAGACACACTTTAACACAGAGACACACTTAACACAGAGACACACTTTAACACAGACACACACTTTAACACAGAGACACACTTTAACACAGAGACACACTTTAACACAGAGACACACTTTAACACAGAGACACTTTAACACAGAGACACACTTTAACACAGACACACTTTAACACAGAGACACACTTTAACACAGAGACACTTTAACACAGAGACACACTTTAACACAGAGACACACTTTAACACAGACACACACTTTTAACACAGAGACACACTTTAAACACAGACACACTTTAACACAGAGACACTTTAACACAGAGACACACTTTAACACAGACACACTTTAACACAGAGACACACTTTAACACAGAGACACTTTAACACAGAGACACTTTAACACAGAGACACACTTTAACACAGAGACACACTTTAACACAGACACACACTTTAACACAGACACACTTTAACACAGAGACACACTTTAACACAGACACACTTTAACACAGAGACACACTTTAACACAGACACACACTTTAACACAGAGACACTTTAACACAGAGACACACTTTAACACAGACACACTTTAACACAGACACACTTTAACACAGAGACACACTTTAACACAGACACACTTTAACACAGAGACACACTTTAACACAGACACACTTTAACACAGAGACACACTTTAACACAGAGACACACTTTAACACAGAGACACTTTAACACAGAGACACACTTTTTTCCGGACTGTTTTTTATTTTTTATTTTTCCGGACTGTTCTTTATTTCTCTTTTTCCGGACTGTTCTTTATTTCTCTTTTTCCGGACTGTTCTTTCTCTTTTTCCGGACCGTTCTTTATTTCTCTTTTTCCGGACTGTTCTTTCTCTTTTTCCGGACTGTTCTTTCTTTTTTCCGGACTGTTCTTTATTTCTCTTTTTCCGGACTGTTCTTTCTCTTTTTCCGGACCGTTCTTTATTTCTCTTTTTCCGGACTGTTCTTTCTTTTTTCCGGACTGTTCTTTCTCTTTTTCCGGACTGTTCTTTATTTCTCTTTTTCCGGACTGTTCTTTCTCTTTTTCCGGACTGTTCTTTCTCTTTTCCGGACTGTTCTTTTCTTTTCCGGACTGTTCTTTCTCTTTTCCGGACTGTTCTTTCTCTTTTTCCGGACTGTTCTTTCTCTTTTCCGGACTGTTCTTTATTTCTCTTTTTCCGGACTGTTCTTTATTTCTCTTTTTCCGGACTGTTCTTTCTCTTTTCCGGACTGTTCTTTCTTCTCTTTTTTCCGGACTGTTCTTTCTCTTTTTCCGGACTGTTCTTTCTCTTTTCCGGACTGTTCTTTCTCTTTTCCGGACTGTTCTTTCTCTTTTCCGGACTGTTCTTTCTCTTTTCCGGACTGTTCTTTCTCTTTTCCGGACTGTTCTGAGGAAGCGTTTCGTCCTAAAGCCTGTTTCCTGACTGTGTTTAGGTGAGTGGTGATAAGTCGGGTTTGCACGGCGCTGGCGCCAGGCTGACTCTGCATCTGAGTGACTGACTTCAGACCCTGGCAATTACTGCGGTCACTCTTAAAGGAGCCACGCGGCGCTCTGCTCTCCTTTTCTCTCTCCTTTTCTCTCTCCTTTTCTCTCTCTTTTTCTCTCTCCTTTTCTCTCTCCTTTTCTCTCTCCTTTTCTCTCTCCTTTTCTCTCTCCTTTTCTCTCTCTCTCTCTCTCTTTCTCTCTCCTCTGCCCTTGTTCCTCTCTTCTCTCTCCTCTTTCCTCCGTTCTCTCTCTCATCTCTCCCCTCATTCCTCTCCTCTCTCTCCTTTGCTCTCTCTCTCCTCTACCGTCCTTCTCCTCTCTTCTTTCCCCTCTTTCCTCTCCTCTCTTTCTTCTCCACTCTTCCCTCTCTTCCCTCTCTCTCTTTGTCTTTGGCTGAGGTCACAATTTGCCTCTGGGCTTCACTCGCTTTGGGGGTATTTGTTTTTGTGGCAGTGGAGATGTTGGAGATGTTCAGATGTATTTTAAATGTGCTGGTTCTTCATGTGTTCTTCAGACATAGATCTGTTCTTCATGTGTTCTTCAGACATAGATCTGTTCTTCATGTGTTCTTCAGACACAGATATGTTCTTCATGTGTTCTTTCAGACATAGATCTGTTCTTCATGTGTTCTTCAGACATAGATCTGTTCTTCATGTGTTCTTCAGACATAGATATGTTCTTCATGTGTTCTTCAGACATAGATCTGTTCTTCATGTGTTCTTCAGACATAGATATGTTCTTCATGTGTTCTTCAGACACAGATATGTTCTTCATGTGTTCTTCAGAAATAGATATGTTCTTCATGTGTTCTTCAGACGTAGATCTGTTCTTCATGTGTTCTTCAGACATAGATATGTTCTTCATGTGTTCTTCAGACACAGATATGTTCTTTATGTGTTCTTCAGACATAGATATGTTCTTCTTGTGTTCTTCAGACATAGATATGTTCTTCATGTGTTCTTCAGACATAGATCTGTTCTTCATGTGTTCTTCAGACACAGATATGTTCTTCATGTGTTCTTCAGACATAGATCTGTTCTTCATGTGTTCTTCAGACATAGATCTGTTCTTCATGTGTTCTTCAGACATAGATCTGTTCTTCATGTGTTCTTCAGACACAGATATGTTCTTCATGTGTTCTTCAGACACAGATATGTTCTTCATGTGTTCTTCAGACACAGATATGTTCTTCATGTGTTCTTCAGACGTAGATCTGTTCTTCATGTGTTCTTCAGACATAGATCTGTTCTTCATGTGTTCTTCAGACGTAGATATGTTCTTCATGTGTTCTTCAGACACAGATATGTTCTTCATGTGTCCTTCAGACGTAGATATGTTCTTCATGTGTTCTTCAGACATAGATCTGTTCTTCATGTGTTCTTCAGATGTAGATCTGTTCTTCATGTGTTCTTCAGACACAGATATGTTCTTCATGTGTTCTTCAGACATAGATATTGTTCTTCTTGTGTTCTTCAGACACAGATATGTTCTTTCATGTGTTCTTCAGACATAGTATTTCTTCATGTGTTCTTCAGACATAGATCTGTTCTTCATGTGTTCTTCAGACATAGATCTGTTCTTCATGTGTTCTTCAGACATAGATATGTTCTTCATGTGTTCTTCAGACATAGATATGTTCTTCATGTGTTCTTCAGACACAGATCTGTTCTAATTCTTTTTTGATGGTGTTTTGCAGAATCTCCTCCACCACCGTATTCAAGACTCGCCCTTAAAGAAGACGACCACAAGCCACTGGGTGAGTGACACTGGCATTTCAACATTTACTTTAGACAGTAGTAGTGTCTGTGTTCTCCTTGTGTCTGTGTTCTCCTTGTGTCTGTTGGTGTGTTTGTGTTCTTCTTGTGTCTGTGTTCTTCTTGTGTCTGTTGGTGTGTTTGTGTTCTTCTTGTGTCTGTGTTCTTCTTGTGTCTGCGTTCTCCTTGTGTCTGTGTTCTCCTTGTGTCTGTGTTTCTGTGTTCTCCTTGTGTCTGTGTTTCTGTGTTCTCCTTGTGTCTGTGTTGGTGTTTCTGTGTTCTCCTTGTGTCTGTGTTTCTGTGTTCTCCTTGTGTCTGTGTTGGTGTTTCTGTGTTCTCCTTGTGTCTGTGTTTCTTCTTGTGTTCTGTGTTGTGTGTGTGTTCTGTGTGTTGGTGTGTCTGTGTGTTCTGTTGTGTCTGTGTTCTGTCTGTTCTTCTGTGTTGGTGTGTCTTTGTTCTTCTGTGTCTGTGTGTTCTGTGTGTTCGTCTGTGTGTCTGTGTTCTTTGTGTCTGTGTTTCTCTTTCTTCTTGTGTGTTTTCTGTGTCTGTGTGTGTTTTCTGTGTTGGTGTGTCTGTTTCTTCTTCGGTGTGTGGTGTCTTTGTTCTGTCTGGTGTGTTCTTGTTCTTCGGTGTTGGTGTGTCTTTGTTCTTCGGTGTTGGTGTGTCTTTGTTCTTCGGTGTTGGTGTGTCTTTGTTCTTCTGTGTTGGTGTGTCTTTGTTCTTCTGTGTTGGTGTGTCTTTGTTCTTCGGTGTTGGTGTGTCTTTGTTCTTCGGTGTTGGTGTGTCTTTGTTCTTCGGTGTTGGTGTGTCTTTGTTCTTCTGTGTTGGTGTGTCTTTGTTCTTCGGTGTTGGTGTGTTGTTGTGTTCTCTCTTCGGTGTTGGTGTGTTTGTTCTTCTGTGTTGGGTGTCTTCTGTTCTTCGGTGTTGGTGTGTGTTTGTTCTTCTGTGTTGGTGTGTCTTTGTTCTTCGGTGTTGGTGTGTCTTTGTTCTTCGGTGTTGGTGTGTCTTTGTTCTTCTGTGTTGGTGTGTCTTTGTTCTTCGGTGTTGGTGTGTCTTTGTTCTTCTGTGTTGGTGTGTCTTTGTTCTTCTGTGTTGGTGTGTCTTTGTTCTTCGGTGTTGGTGTGTTTGTTCTTCTGTGTTGGTGTGTCTTTGTTCTTCTGTGTTGGTGTGTGTTTGTTCTTGGTGTTGTGTGTTTTGTTCTTCGGTGTTGGTGTGTCTTTGTTCTTCTGTGTTGGTGTGTCTGTTCTTCGGTGTTGGTGTGTTTGTTCTTCTGTGTTGGTGTGTCTTTGTTCTTCTGTGTTGGTGTGTCTGTTCTTCGGTGTTGGTGTGTTTGTTCTTCTGTGTTGGTGTGTCTTTGTTCTTCGGTGTTGGTGTGTCTTTGTTCTTCTGTGTTGGTGTGTCTTTGTTCTTCGGTGTTGGTGTGTCTTTGTTCTTCGGTGTTGGTGTGTCTTTGTTCTTCGGTGTTGGTGTGTCTTTGTGTTCTTCGTGTTGGTGTGTCTTTGTTCTTCTGTGTTGGTGTGTCTTTGTTCTTCGGTGTTGGTGGTGTGTCTTTGTTCTTCTGTGTTGGTGTGTCTTTGTTTCTTCGGTGTTGGTGTGTCTTTGTTCTTCTGTGTTGGTGTGTCTTTGTTTTTTCGTGTTGGTGTGTCTTTTGTTCTTCGGTGTTGGTGTGTCTTTGTTCTTCGGTGTTGGTGTGTCTTTGTTCTTCGGTGTTGGTGGTCTTTGTTCTTCTGTGTTGGTGTGTCTTTGTTCTTCGGTGTTGGTGTGTCTTTGTTCTTTGTGTGTTGGTGTGTCTTTGTTCTTCGGTGTTGGTGTGTTTTTGTTCTCTTCGGTGTTGGTGTGTCTTTGTTCTTCGGGTGTTGGTGTGTCTTTGTTCTTCGGTGTTGGTGTGTCTTTGTTCTTCTCGTGTTGGTGTGTCTTTGTTCTTCGTGTTGGTGTTGTGTCTTTTGTTCTTGTGTTGGTGTGTCTTTGTTCTTCGGTGTTTTGTGTGTTTCTTTGTTCTTCGGTGTTGGTGTGTCTTTGTTCTTCGGTGTTGGTGTGTCTTTGTTCTTCGGTGTTTGGTGTGTCTTTGTTCTTCGGTGTTGTGTGTGTCTTTGTTCTTCGGTGTTGGTGTGTCTTTGTTCTTCTGGTGTGGTGGTGTTGTCTTTGTTCTTCGGTGTTGGTGTGTCTTTGTTCTTCTGTGTTGGTGTGTCTTTTTTCTTCGTGTTGGTGTGTCTTTGTTCTTCTGTGTGTTGGGTCTTCTGTTCTTCGGTGTTGGTGTGTGTTTGTTCTTCTGTGTTGGTGTGTCTTTGTTCTTCTGTGTTGTAGTGGGGTCTGTTCTTCGTTGTGTCCGGTTGGTGTGATGTTCTTCTGTGTGGTTGGTGTGTCTGTTCTTCCGGTGTTGTTGGTGTGTTTGTGTCTTCTGTGTTTGGTGTCTTTGTTCTTCGGTGTTGGTGTGTGTCTTTGTTCTTCGGTGTTGGTTTGTTCCTTTGTTCTTCGGTGTTGGTGTGTGCAGTTGTTCTTATGTTGGTGTGTCTTTGTTCTTCTGTGTTGGTGTGTCTTTGTTCTGATCAGTCGGTGTTGGTGTGTCTTTGTTCTTCGGTGTTGGTGTGACCTGATGTTCTTCTGTGTTTGGTGTGTCTTTTGTCTTCGGTGTTGGTGTGTCTTTGTTCTTCGGTCTGGTGTGTCCGGGTTTCTTCTGTGTTGGTGTGTCTTTGTTCTTCGGTGTTGGTGTGTCTTTGTTCTTCTGTGTTGGTGGTCTGATTCTTCGGTGTTTGGTGTGTCTTTGTAGTTCGGGTTTAGTGTCTTTGCAGTGTGGTGTGTCTTTGTTCTTCGGTGTTGTTGTGTCTTTGTTCTTCGGTGTTGATGTGTCTTTGTTCTTTCGTGTGTTGGTGTGTCTTTGTTCTTCTGTGACCTGATGTAGTGTGTCTTTGTTCTTCGGTGTTGGTGTGTCTTGTTGTTCTGTGTGTGGTGGTGTGTCTTTGTTCTTCAGTCCGTGTGTCTTTGGTCTAGTGTGGTGTGTTCTTTGTTCCTGTGTTGGTGTGGGTTTGTTCTTTGGTGTAGTCCGGTGTAGACCTGTTCTTCCGGGTTGGTAGATCCTGTGTAGTCGGGTTTAGACCTGATCCTTTGTCCGGGTTTGGTGTGTCTCCGGGTTCTTCGGTAGTCCGGGTTTAGTTCTGGTGTGTTGGGTGTCTTTGTTCTCTGGTGTTGGTGTGTTGTTTGTTCTTATGGTGTTGGTGTGTCTTTGTTCTTCGGTGTTGACCTTGTGTCGGGTTTTGTTCTTCCGGTTGTGGGTGTTCTTTGTTCTTCTGTGTTAGTGTGCAGTTGTTCCTTCTGGTGTGGTGGGTGTTTGTTCTTCTGTGTGTAGTCCGGTTTTAGACCTGGTGTAGTCCGGTTTAGACCTGATCTTTGTCTTCGGGTTTGTGTCCTGTTCTTCGGTGTTGTGTGTGATGCAGTCCGGGTTTAGACCTGTCTGTAGTCCGGGTTTTAGGTGTGTCTTGTAGTCCGGGTTTAGGTCTGATGCAGTCCTGGTTTCGGTGTTGGTAGTCTTTGTTCTTTAGGTGTTGGTGTAGTCGGGTTTTCTGATGTGTTCCGGGTTTTGACCTGATGTGTCCGGGTGTTAGTTCTGATGTAGTCCGTGTTTAGACCTTCGGTGTTGGGTTTCTGTTCTGGTGTGTTCCGGGTTTTGACCTGATGTGTGGTGTGTTTTGACCTGATGTAGTCCGGGTTTCTTTGTTCTTAGTCTCTGTTTTGTGTGTGTGTTTAGACCTGTTGGTGTGTCCGGGTTTAGATGTGTGTAGTCCGTGTTCTTCGGTGATGTAGTCTTTGGTTTAGACCTGGTGTGTCCGGGTTTCTGACCTGGTGTAGTCCGGGTTTTCTGATCGGTCCGGGTTGGTGTGTCTTGTTCTTCGGGTTTAGACCTGATGCAGTCTCCGGGTTTGGTGTGTCCTGTTCTTCGGTGTTTAGTGTCTTTGTAGTCTTCGTTTAGTGTTGGTGTAGTCCGGGTTCTTCGGTGATGTAGTCTTGGGTTTAGACCTGATGCAGGTGTTGACCTGTGTAGTCCGGGTTTAGACCCTGATGTAGTCTGGGTTTAGATCTGGTGTAGTCCGGTCTTTAGACCTGATGTAGTCCGGGTTTAGTCCTTGTTCAGTCCGGGTTTAGACCTGTGTAGTTCGGGTGTTAGACCTGATGTAGTCCGGACCTGAACTGGTGTAGTCCGGGTTAGACCTGATTTTCAGTCCGGGTTTAGACTGACCTGGTCGCAGTCCGGGTTTAGACCTGATGCAGTCCGGGGTTTAGACTGATGCAGTCCGGGTTTAGTCTGACTGCAGTCCGTTTTTAGATCTGATGCAGTCCGGTTTAGACACCTTATGCAGTCACGGGTTTAGTAGGGTAGTCCGGGTTAGACCTGATGTAGTCCGGGTTTAGACCTGATGTAGTCCGGGTTTAGACCTGATGTAGTCCGGGTTTAGATCTGATGTAGTCCGGGTTTAGACCTGATGTAGTCCGGGTTTAGACCTGGTGTAGTCCGGGTTTAGACCTGATGTAGTCCGGGTTTAGACCTGATGTAGTCCGGGTTTAGACCTGATGTAGTCCGGGTTTAGACCTGATGTAGTCCGGGTTTAGACCTGATGTAGTCCGGGTTTAGATCTGGTGTAGTCCGGGTTTAGACCTGAT
>JAIEZT010001324.1:0-24643 GCA_019594935.1 Periophthalmus modestus
GTCAGCCAATAACTCAGGACTAACAGACCCCAGCCCCCAGAAATATGCTAATTATACTTTCAATTTCAAAGTAAAACATGAGATAGTATTAATATTGTAATGTCTCTAATTATCCGCCTTGCAGTATTGGGTCAAAGAGCTTCAGAAAGTCTTGGAAATGTTTTTCAATGGGACATTTTCCAGAACTAGAGATGGGACTTTTGGCTCTTTTATGGGATCTGAATCTTTTGGAGCCGTTCAAAAGACTGGCTCTTTCTTTATTTATGTGTATGAAAGAAGCCAACAGCAACAAACTAATGAGAAAGAGAAATGACCGAGGCTCAGATGTGTTAAAATGGTTCAAACTTGTGTTTTCTGATTTGTTTCTGAGCTAATCCTTATGTTGGTTCAGTGTTAATCTGTGTAAAAACGCATGAAACTGGAAATAAAAAGATTCAGTTCTTTTAAAAAATGAGACACGGCTCCAACTGTTCACTTTAAGGAACCGTTCGGAGGAGCCGACTCATTCACGAATGTCACATCACTTTTCATAACCTGTTTTACACATGAGTGGAGACTATTAACTAGAGCAGCGTGACTTGGGGGAGGAAAAAAACACATATTTTTTTTTTAGGTTTTTTTTAGAACTAATACAAAAAATGTATTTCAGAACAGGTTTGTACAGATTTACACTACAGGATTAGGAGTTTTTATGCAGAATAAGCCCCCTTGGAGACACAGGGAGGGCATCTGACAGACAGCAGATTGCTAATTTTGTTCAAATTTCAATTCAGTTGTGTTTAATCAGTTAATCTGTGCAGTTTAATATTTTAAACGGTCAGTGCTGGGACGTAACTAATTACATAAAAATATATATATATATATATATATATATATATGTATATGTATATATATATATATATATATATATATATATATATGTATATATATATATATATATATATATATTCTGAATACTGATTTTGAGTATTCTGGTGCATTTACTCTTTCATTTGGTGGTATTCAGAGTACAGTTACTTTTCTAAATTAAAAGAAATACATGGCAGTGCTTCTTTTTTGTGTAATTTTGGCTCAGAACTGCACAGTATTAGTGGGAATGAACAAAAACACATGTCACGATAATGAATATATCCACTTGTCGTTCAGTATATGAAGCTGGAACAGTGTTTTTTGGCTTATACGACTTATACTCTAGTGCGACTTATACTCCAGTGTGACTTATACTCTAGTGCGACTTATACTCCAGTGCGACTTATACTCTAGTGCGACTTATACTCCAGTGTGACTTATACTCTAATGCGACTTATACTCCAGTGCGACTTATACTCCAGTGCGACTTATACTCCAGTGCGACTCCAGTGCGACTTATACTCTAGTGCGACTTATACTCTAGTGCGACTTATACTCTAGTGCGACTTATACTCCAGTGCGACTTATACTCTAGTGCGACTTATACTCCAGTGCGACTTATACTCTAGTGCGACTTATACTCCAGTGTGACTTATACTCTAATGCGACTTATACTCTAGTGCGACTTATACTCCAGTGCGACTTATACTCTAGTGCGACTTATACTCTAGTGCGACTTATACTCTAGTGCGACTTATACTCCAGTGCGACTTATACTCTAGTGCGACTTATACTCTAGTGCGACTTATACTCTAATGCGACTTATACTCTAGTGTCAAACTCATTTTCACTGAGGGCCATCAAAGGCCAGATGTAACTGTAAGGCAGTATAAATGTCACTAAATGTAACCAAATGTTGTGTAAAATAAATGTAACTACTTTTTAACTTGTTAAATAACTGTTTCTATATTTATTACTCATTCAAGTTGCAAATATTATATGTCTGTGTAACTGCATATCCCCTGATAAACTGGCATTTTTAAAAGTGTGTATCTGGTCGGGGCACATCTGCTCACAGACCTTCAGCACTGCTTCAAAAACAGCCTCTTACAGCCTTTTAATTATTGGACAGTTTGCTGTTTTTCTTGAAGTCTAACTTTTGCATACTCAGCTCAGTGTTTGCTGTCAAAATGCCATGTAGATTGTAGTCTCACAATGGACTCTGCCTCATAACACAAAAAACATACAGTGTTTTCTCCTTGAAGCACAAACCTGTATTCACCTTCACTTTTCTTGAAACTCCCTTTTACAATTTTCCTCTTCCTGAACATTTTGGGATCATTATTTGCAGATATTTCTGTTCCACTTGTTGGGAAAATCTCATTAGTTTATGGTCAATGCACACATTAAAGCAGCATAGACTTTAAAATGACAGTCATGCCTTTTAATTTACCTCCTCGCGGGCCACATAAAATGACGTGGCGGGCCACATTTGGCTCGCGGGCCTCGAGTTTGACACTTGCTCTAGTGCAACTTATCCTCCAGAAAAAGCGATGTATGTGTGATTTTTCGTCTCCAATTAGACATAACTTGCTGCATAACAAACAGCACAACAAATTTACAAAATAAAGCTGTTCAGAAGTACATGTTTTTTTACACTATGATATAATGTAGTAATGTCGGTATAAAAGTATTCCAAGTATTCAGAATGCAGTACTCTGGTTGGCTCCATGTTAACGCAGGTCTTCTGTATTCTGTAGCTAAATCCATTTCCAAAGTATTCTCCCCGTCACTGCAAACAGCGCAGTTCACAGTAGGAAAATAGCGTTGCAGAAGTTAGCATAGCGCCGTCCTCGCCCCTTCCCCTCCGCCTCGTGTCTATCGCTCCGTCTGCCTCTTTGATCATGACCTCCTTTTCCGGGCGCGTCTAAAAACAGCCCAACTGTTTGATGTCGGTTCTCGCAGCAGGACCTTTTTTCTTAACTCTAAAAATCATCCTCTGCTGACTCATGTGCACGTAAACATAACGACACGGCGATCGATCCGGACGGCGACTGGGCCCCCGCTTCCGCTCGATCGATGCGAGCGTTTGTGGGGACTCGGGAGAAGCTTTAGCCTGCAGAGGATTAGGACGCGGGCTTCAAAGGGACGGGCGATGGGCGCACACTTTGCCAACCTCGTCAGCGGGTTGAGCTGTGGTTTGGACGGAGTCTGAAGGTGAAAAAGTAGCATTAGAAGTTTTGTGATCAATAATTCAAGAGGAGACTGTGATAGAGATATAAACAGAGGTTAAATGGTTTATTGAAGCTAGCAAAGCATCACTGTGTTCATGTAGCTTCAGTACAGAGGATTATGTCATTGTAGTGGTAGTAGTGATGGTACTACAAGTAGTAGTGGTAGTAGAGGTAGTAATAGTAGTTTAAATGGTTTATTGAAGCTCACAAACCAATCACTTTATATTCTTGTTGCTGCAGTCCCGTATGTTATTGTAGTGGTATTATGATGGTATTGTAGTAGTGGTAGTAGAGGTAGTAATAGTAGTTTACTAGTAGCTGCAGCATTATGGTAGTAGTACTGGTAGTACTAGTAGTGGTAGTTATGGTGGTAGTTTGTGGTGGTTTATTGAAGCTAGTAAACCAATCACTCGATATCCTTGTAGCTTCGGTACATAGTATTATTGTCATGGCAGTAGTGGTAGTAGTAATAGTAGTAGTAGGGTGGTAGTGGTGGTGGTACGAGTACTAGTAGTAGGAGTAATGTTTAGTGATGGTCACAAACCAATCACTTTATATTCTTGTTGCTGTAGTCTGTAGTATTATGTTATTGTAGTGGTGGTAGAGTAGTACTAGTAGCAGTGGTAGTAGTACTGGTAGGTAGTTTGAGTGGTTTATTGAAGCTAGTAAAGCAATCACTCGATATTCTTGTAGCTTCAGTACATAGTAGTGGTCGTAGTGGTAGTACGAGTAGTGGTAGTGGTGGTAGTACTAGTAGTTTAAGTGGTTTATTCAAGCTAACAAACCAATCACTCAATATTCTTGTAGCTTCAGTACATAGTATTATGTAATTATAGTGGTAATAGAGGTAGTACTAGTAGCAGTGGTAGTAGTAGTGGTAGTAGTGATAGTTATGGTGGTAGTTTAATTGGTTTATTGAAGCTACTAAGCCAATAACTCCATATTTTTTGTAGCTTCAGTACATAGTGTTATGTCATTGTAGTAGTAGCAGTGGTAGTTGTGGTGGTAGTAGTGGTGGTAGTAGTTGTAGTGGTGGTAGTACTAGTAGTTTAAATGGTTTATTGAAGCTAACAAACCAATTACTCTATATTCTTGTTGCTTCAGTCCATAGTATTATGTCATTGTAGTGGTAATGGTAAGGTAGTAGTAGTGGTAGTAGTGTTAGTGGTGGTGGTAGTACTAGTAGTTTAAATGGTTCCTTGAAGCTAGCAATCACCAATCACTATATTCTTGCAGCTTCAGTTCATAGTATTATGTCATTCTGTCTAAGGCTGTGTTCATAGGTGGGCAGCAGGGGAGTTGACAGGGGTAATATTTAGTTTGGTGACTGTTTTGTTTCCAGTTTCATTAACTTTAAATTATACATCGGATGTTATGGTGGCAGTTTATCTTATTGTAGTAGTAGTAGTAGTAGTAGTTGTACTGCACTAAACTGGTTCAAGTCCTATCTAGAAGACAGAGAGTACTTTGAAGAAATTGGAAAATGTGTCTCAGATAAATGTTCCCAATCTGTGGGGTACCCCAGGGGTCAATCCTGGGACCCCTGTTGTTCAGTCTCTACCTGCTTTTTACCATCTAAAAAAAGTGCAAAAATCAATGGTTTACTATCAAAGTAGTAGTAGGTAGTAGTAGTAGTAGTAGTAGTTTCTCCCAATGCAGACTTGATTTGGTCCTGTTCTAGTCCTGTTTATTCCCATTGTGATAGTGTGAACACAGCCTTACTGAGTTGAGCATTTGTTTAACCAAAGCATTAGCACATTAGCACATTAGCATTAGCACACGACGATGGGCGCTCACTTTGCCAGCCTCGTCAGCGGGTTGAGCTGTGGTTTGGAAGAGAGTCTGAAAGTGAAAAGTAGCATTAGCAGTTTTGTGATCAATAATTCAAGAGGAGACTGTGATAGAGAAATAAACAGAGGTTAAATGGTTTATTGAAGCTGGCAAACCAGTCGCTCTGTTCATGTAGCTTCAGTGCAGAGTATTATGTCATTCTGTGTAAGGCTGTGTTCATAGTCCCAACAGGGTGTCGACAGGGGGGACAAAATGGGTCTGTTGTGCCGGGTCTGGGGGCCCAGACTTAGACCCTCTTTGTATTAATGTATATTACAGGGGGAACCATGTGAGGTTTGTTTTTTTTTTTGTTTTTTTTTTTTTTGGTCCCAGGCCCCCCAAATTTCTGTTGACGGGGCTGGTGGCTAGTACTCAGTTACTTGAGTAACTTTGTACTTCTCAGGAGTAGTTTTCAAACTGCATATGTTTACTTCTACTTCTTCTCAAGTAATATTTTGATTGAGTAATGTACTTTTAGTAGAGTAAATGTTTTGGCTTCAGTTTTCTTTCCAATTAAATTAACTTCAAATTGTAAATCAGATATTACAGTGACCACCACACAGTTTTTCTTATTGTAGTAGTGGTAGTAGAAGTAGAAGTCATAGTAGCAGCAGTAGTAGTAGTAGTGTAACAGTAGTAGCAGTAGAAGTAGTAGTACTAGTAGCAGTAGTAGTAGCTGTAGCAGTAGTAGCATTAGTAGTAGCAGTAGCAGTCAGTAGCAGTAGCAGTAGTAGCAGTAGTAGCAGAACAGCAGTAGTAGTAGTAGTGTAGTAGTAGTAGCAACAGCAGAGTGGCAGTAGTAGTAGCAGCAGTAACAGCAGTAGCAGCAGCAGTAGTAGTAGTAGCAGTAGCAGTAGTAGTAGTAGTAGTAGTAGTAGCAATAGTAGCAGGAGTAGCAGTTGTAGTAGTAGCAGCAATAGCAGTAGTAGTAGTCGTAGTAATCATAGTCGTAGTAGTACTTCTCCCGTGTTTTTGTAGGCTCCGTTTGGTCCTGTTCT
Organism: Periophthalmus modestus; assembly: GCA_019594935.1. Taxonomy (NCBI): domain Eukaryota; kingdom Metazoa; phylum Chordata; class Actinopteri; order Gobiiformes; family Gobiidae; genus Periophthalmus; species Periophthalmus modestus. The sequence goes on from JAIEZT010001324.1 coordinate 5,912, forward strand.
GGTTCAGTCTCTTTGTCTCGTCTCGGTTCAGGCTGAACACAGCTGCACTGAGGATTTCTGGTTTAAGTCTCGCTCGACCAAACCACTTCACCATCTTTTCACACAAACCCACGTCCCCTGTGAATAAAAGGATTATCATTATTTTTTTTTTTTTTATATAAATACTTGTAGATGCATCCTTATCTCTGAGCAGCAGTCGTGGGTTTTTGATGAAACGGCTCCATTAGCTCAGAGCGAGTGACACTTCACACATTTACTCTCACGATTATTGCTATTGTCAAATCATGAGTCACTAATTCTCCTAGAACAGAACACCATTATCTCACATTTAATATATTTTCCTAATAATGAATAGACCTGTACAAAAGTATGTGGCTACAATGCAGTAATGAGAAGGTACAATACTTCAAACTGATTTTAAGTGTATTTAAAGGGCTTTAAAGGGTTTTTAGTAAAGTTATAATGTTGTTACCGCCTCAAAAACAGATCTGGAGTTGTGTTTTGTTTGAGTGACACTTTATTATTAGTCTGTTATATCTCCAAAGCTCAAAACGCTCTGTTCCACCTCGTGATGTCATGAAGTGGTAGTTTTCAACTTTTACAGCTACTTTTTATCTTTAGTTCAGTAGAAATAGGTAATTCCAGAGCTAAAATTATCATTAAAATTATTCTAGAAATGAAGATGTATGAAGTTTATTACCACAGGATGACATCACAAGGTGGGACAGAGTGTTTTCAGTTTGAGAGAAGAACTCAACTAGGACTAAGCCAGGACTAAACCAGGACTAAACCAGGTCTGGTTTAGTCCTGGTTTAGTCCAGATTTAGTCCAGATTTAGTCCTGGTTTAATCCTGGTTTAGTCTTGGTTTAGTCCAGATTTAGTCCAGATTTAGTCCTGGTTTAGTCCAGAATTAGTCCTGGTTTAGTCCTGATTTAGTCCTGATTTAGTCCTGGTTTAGTCCAGAATTAGTCCTGGTTTAGTCCTGGTTTAGTCCAGATTTAGTCCTGGTTTAGTCCTGGTTTCAGTCCAGATTTAGTCCAGATTTAGTCCTGGTTTAGTGCAGATTTAGTCCTGGTTTAGTCCTGGTTTAGTCCTGGCTTAGTCCTGGTTTAGTCCAGATTTAGTCCTGGCTTAGTCCTGGTTTAGTCCTGGTTTGGTTCTTGCTTAGTCCTGGTTTAATCCTAGTTTAGCCCTAGTTGAGTTCTTCTCTCAAACTGAAAACACTCTGTTCCACCTTGTGATGTCATCCTGTGGTGATACAGGAAGTGCTCCACTGTGTTCTTTTAAACTCCATGCGGCTTCATTTCTAGAATAATTTTGATCATTTTAGCTCTGGAATTGCCAATTTCTACTGAACTAAAGATAAAAAGTAGCTGTAAAAGTTGAAAACTACCACTTCATGACATCACAAGGTGGAACAGAGCATTTTGAGCTTTGGAGATGTAACAGACTAATAATAAAGTGTCACTCAAACACGTGCGAATGTGCGATTTAGCCCCAAATGATACTACAACCAAAGCATGTTTCATTGTGTTTTTTCGCAGTTTGATAAAGCCGTACCTCCTCTTTTCATTTCCGTATTCCTTTCTCGTTTCTCGTTCATAAACCACACCCTGACAAACCCAGGACGCCATACGGCACAAGTGAATCATCGCTAATGCAAATAGAGCCACTCCGCAGTCGACGTGGTGCATAATCTACGAGTGACTTGATGTTTCTGCCCCGGCGTCTCTACATAACCAAGGTGAAAATGTGTGATATGTGCGTGTAATAATAATGTGTTCATGGTTTGTGCGTCTGCAGCAGAATGACGGGCAGTTCCCTGTGATCCAGCTCGTTGGTATGCTGAGGGGCATCGCTTCAGGAATGAGGTACGCTCCGTTTTATAATCCCCTTTCTGTCAGCGGGAGGGGGATTTGGGTTTAATCTATGTATTGTAACGAATGTGAGATGTGTGAAGTTGGTTGTGTGAGTGTCCGGTCTGATTTAAAATGTCCTCAGATCTATGTGTAAATGCGTTTGTTAAAGTGTTACTCTGTGTTCTGGTCTCTGGTCTAATGTTTCCTCGACACAAACGAGAGCTGAGGTTGTGTTTTGTTTCGTTCACATGTTTAACACACAAACCCTGTTTAGACCTGGTTTAGTCCTGGTTTAGTCCTGGTTTAGTCCTGGTTTAGTCCTGGTTTAGTTCTGGTTCAGTCCTGGTTCAGTCCTGGTTTAGTCCTGGTTTAGTCCTAGTTTAGTCCTAGTTTAGTTCTGGTTTAGTCCCGGTTTAGTCCCGGTTTAGTTCCGGTTTAGTCCTGGTTTAGTCCTGGTTTAGTTCTGGTTTAGTCCTGGTTTAGTCCTGGTTTAGACCTGGTTTAGTCCTAGTTTAGTCCTGGTTTAGCCCTGCTTGAGTTTTTCTCTCAAACTGAAACCACTCTGTTCCACCTTGTGATGTCATCAAGTGTTAATACAGGAAGTGCTCCACTATGTTTTTAAACTCCATACACCTTCACTAGACTAACTTGAAAACTACCCCTTAATGACATCACAAAGTGGAACAGAGCATTTGGAGATGTTACAGAGTAATAATAAAGTGTTACTTTTTACATGTTTGAATGAAACAAAACGCAACTTGTGATTCGAACATTAAAGCTCCACCATGTAACAGTTTAGATATGCTTTTGAAAAACTTGCTTCTTTACTGACTGTTTCCATGGACGTGTTGTTTCTTTGGCTGTAAGATTTCACAGTGTGGCATTAAACTCATCTGTCTCCTTGGGGATTGTTCTGAAGTATTCTGAAGTATTTTTGTCCTTTGTCCATGGAAACATTCAGGTGATGTGCCACCTTCAGAAAGTTACAAGGTGTTGCTTTAATAGTTGTGAGAGAGAATGACAAAATATCTAATATAGAGCAAGAAAAACTGAGAAAACATTTAAAATAAAGCTTTATGTAACGCTTTGGGGCGACAGCGGCTCTGCTGGGAGTGTGGTCGTCCTCTGATCTGAAGGTTGGTGGTGCTGGTTTAGTTCTGGTTTAGTTCTGGTTTAGTCCTGGTTTAGTTCTGGTTTAGTCCTGGTTTAGTCCTGGTTTAGTTCTGGTTTAGTTCTGGTTTAGTTCTGGTTCAGTCCTGGTTCAGTCCTGGTTTAGTCCTGGTTTAGTCCTAGTTTAGTCCTGGTTGAGTCCTGGTTCAGTCCTGGTTTAGTCCTGGTTTAGTCCTAGTTTAGTGCTAGTTTAGTCCTAGTTTAGTCCTGGTTGAGTCCTGGTTTAGTCCTGGTTTAGTCCTAGTTTAGTCCCAGTTTAGTCCTGGTTTAGTTCTGGGTTAGTCCTGATTCAGTCCTGGTTTAGTCCTGGTTTGGTCCTCGTTTAGTCCTGGTTTAGTCTGGTTTAGTCCTGGTTTAGTTCTGGTTTAGTTCTGGTTTAGTTCCGGTTTAGTCCTGGTTTAGGACCAGTCCTGGTTTAGACGAATACTGCAGTTTTTCATGAATATACAGTTTGACAGAAACATCCAAATAGTGCAGAGAAAAACTATTGGCACGTTTCTGCATGTGGGAAGTGTCCGGAAGTGACACAATTCTGGGAAAATGTCTCAAATCATCCATCCATCCATTTTCTTCCGCTTATCCTGTGCCGGGTCGTGGGGGGCAGTAGTCTGATAATAGGCGTAACCATCCCCTGCAATTAGAGGTTTATTCTGTTAAATGATATTTCCCAACTCAATTTGACAATTAACGACCGGCGTGCGTTACTAGCAGGCCTCACAGCTGCCAAAAAAACTGTAATATTCTGTTGGAAGTTACTTCAACCTCTGACTGTAAAAGGATGGTTTCTGTCTTACTGAGAAATAATTCAGCTGGAGTTTTCTGCTGCTCAAATGCACGGAGCAAAAGCCAAAATTGAAATCTGAATATATTACGTTTTTTTTTTTTTTCCTGCACTATTTGAATACTGCTGTTGTTGTGTCCTTGTGCAAGACACTTAACCCCCCCAAACCCACTGTCTGCATGACCGTGTGTGAATGTGCGAGTGTTTTCTTGATGTAAAGCGCTTTGAGTCTTGAAGTTGGGAAAAACACTGTATAAAAATGTGACCGTTCACCATTTACATCACACATCCAGGTCTTTCTCGCACAAACAGCTCACCTCCGCTATCCCACAATGCCACACCACATCCGGCTGTTATTATCTCCATTTTGTCGCAAAGTAACAACCCGAGATAACGCACATTCATGCAGCAGAACACAGGCCTTTAATCCCTTTCCATTTTACCCAGGGAGCAGGCCGCGATAACGCACAAACTCCTATTGCTCCTTTCACCGCCGATAACGCCCTCGCTCTCGTTGTAAATCCTGTTGTTGTCGTCGTCGCAGGTACCTGGCGGAGATGAGCTACGTCCACCGCGACCTGGCTGCTCGCAACATCCTGGTCAACAGCAACCTGGTCTGCAAAGTGTCCGACTTCGGCTTATCCCGCTATCTGGAGGAAGACACGTCCGACCCCACGTACACGAGCTCGCTGGTCAGTGAACACACACGAGCGAACACGCACACGCTTTCAAGTGGACCGGCTGCAGCGCGGCGGCGGCGGCCTAATGATGATAGGTTGCATATTGGTTGCCATGGTGATTTTAATAATGGGGAAAAGGGTGGATAGTGTCATAAATATTCATTATACAAGAACACAGCTGTTAGTTTTAACAAAGGGCCCGTCGTCGGACAGTTGAGGACACAAAAGATGGACTTGAATGAGGTGGTGCTGTAGTCGTCTGGAGCTTCAAATGAGGCGGCGGCAGGAGCGGCGGCGGCGGCAGGAGCGGCGGCGGTGGTGGTGATGGTGGTGGTGGTGGTGGACTCTTAAAAAAACTATAATGAAAAGTCTATTCATCTGCGTCTGAACGGCTCTGTCAGCGATACATACTGTGTTTTTGTGTCTGCTAGTGTGACTTTTGAGGGTTTTTTTTCCTGGTAACACATTTACAAAAGAACAAAAAGGATATGTTTTTGGAGCACGCATGTAAATCTTTGACGCATTAAAAATGCATATAAAAATGTATTAAAATTACATTTAAAAAATAAATTTATATTATTCTGTGGAACATTCCAGGCAGTAATAAGTAATAACATTTTTATGCGACGAGCAGGTGACAGACACTCACAAAGTTACATTGTGCAATTTAATAATATACCTAATATATACCTAACAGACCTAATATTCATAAATCAAGCCTTATTTAAAGTATGAAGTCAAAACTATGTTAAATGCACCATCTGAATATTTTTCATGATATAGCCCTCGGTGAGAAGAGTTTGGGCCCCTCTGGTGTAGCACATAGACTGAATAAAGAAGTGGCCTAAGTGAGTGTGACGTCACCCACAGCGTTCAGCTCCAGTCAAATGAAGCTCATCGAGGATAGAGCAGGTATAGCGGCTAATTCAGAGTAGAGTTACATATTTGGAATTCTGATCACGAGTATCATAGCAACCAAAGAGCCAATCAGGAGCGAGACTATTGAACGTACACGCCACTTCCCCTCGGCATCGCTGGTTTAGCAGGGAGCAAGCACTTAGCAAAACTGTCAATCAAACCTGTTGCTAACGCTAGCGGGAGTGACCTTGAAGAACTGTTATTAATGTTCATATCTTGATTTACCGACACAATAGTGAAATAAAAACCCCAGGATCATGTAGAGGGTTAATACGAACATTTAAGACCAAAATGACGAGTCTGACAGCAGCAGTTACAGAGAGGGGGGTGACGTTTTTCAATAGGAAGTGATTTGGAGCCAGAGTCGAAGGAGACGAAATTATAACCACGCTCACTTCCTATTTGGAACACACGGTGGTAGCGGTTTAGCCATGTCCATTTATATGAACAAGTCTATGCGTAGCACCAATTGTTTGCTGTAGTGTCAGTGCTATGTGGACAATTTACGTCAAAATAACTCAACCTGAATACTTTTAGCATAGCGTAGACTTTTAGCATTAATTTAATCAATCATCGCTAGCATATGTTTAAATATCCACAATCCTAACGACCTCATTACCATGCACGGTCTTTCCTGTTATCGATAAAGATCACAATCACACAGTTTAGGCGTGGCTTTACATTAAGAGCATATCCGCTAACGTATCCTAGCATATCCCGCCATTATGTCCGTGATAAAAGTCCAAGCGTGATGGTGTCCTTGCCCGAGCACTCTCTCCTCTTTCAATCGTGCCTTCTCTTTAAACTGCCTCTGTGTCTTTATTAGCGAGTCGGAGGACAGCTGTGGTGCCGTATGCTATCTATTTTTCTCAACTATAAAACATCTGCTTCCTCTTCTTTCTATCCCCCTAACTTTAATCCCTGTCATGTACAAGTATTAGTGTTTAAAGCAATATCCCTCCACCCACAACATTATAAATTATCTCTGCGTTTATGACACTGTATGCTAGCTGTAGGCACTCCGCACACTGTTCTTATTAAAACAATCAGATTCGTGTAGAACAGAACATATTTTCACCGAGGGCCACATCAGGGAAAATGGTCGCTCTCAAAGGGCCAGATGTGATGTAAAATAAATGTAACTACTTTGTTAACGTGTTCATAAACTTTCTTTATTACTTATTTAATTGGCAAATACTGCACATGTATTTCCGTAAGTGTAAAAATATGGCTGTATACTTTGCTATCTCCAGATAAACTGACATTTTAAGACAATTTATCTCGTTGAGGGCCACATAAAATGACATGGCGGGCCACATTTCGCCCGTGGGCCTTGAGTTTGACACGTGGTGTATAGAACTATAAAGAAATAGGGAGTATATTTCCATAGATGTAAAAAAATATGTATGTATAACTTGCTATCTCCTGTAAATACCTTTTAATTTACATCATTATGGGCCATTGTGGGCCGCATAAAATGACATGGCGGGCTACATTTCGCCCTTGGACCTTGAGTTTGCCACATGTAGTTTAAAGCCATACCCCTCCACCCACAATATTATAAATTATCTCTCCTTTTATGACAGATTCTGGGTCATACATGTAGAATTAGAAAGAAATAGGGGTCATCAACGTTCCCTGAGAGTGTGGTGCTAACTGTAGGCACTGCTCTGTCTGAGGCTTGGTTAGATGTTAATCTGAGTTTTGAGAATATACAGAATTGATTTAGCTTGAACTACAACAGGTGAGCTGGTTTTATGCAAAAAATCATTTTAATCCCTGTCATGTACAAGTATTAGTGTTTAAAGTAACACCCCTCCACCCACAATATTATAATTTATCTCTTCTTTTATGACGCCGTGTGGCTGATGGACAGATTTTGACCCGGCTCTGACCTGTGCGCTAGCTGTAGGCAGGTGAGTGTTTAATCTGTTGTCGTTTATGATCTTTCTCGCTCGCAGGGTGGTAAAATCCCGGTCAGATGGACAGCTCCGGAGGCCATCGCGTACAGGAAGTTCACCTCGGCCTCAGACGTTTGGAGCTACGGCATCGTCACGTGGGAGGTCATGTCCTACGGGGAGAGGCCCTACTGGGACATGAGTAACCAGGATGTAAGTCGCAAATGTCACTCAGCCCGATGTTGTTTCCTCATCACAAACCTGGAGTTGGGTTTTGTTTCATTCACACGTTTGAGTAACACTTTATTATTAGTCTGTAACATCTCCAAAAGTCAAAATTCAATTCAGTTTATTTTTGTTAAGCCCCAAAATTACAGCAGCAGCGTTGCCTCTTAGGACTGAACATGAGAAAAGATTTAACCAACAGAAAGTTAGAGAGAGTAAGTAAGAGAAACAGACAAGCAAATGGAGAAGGGTCTCAGAGCGCCCCTGTCCTCAGACCCTCATACTCTGCAAAGAAAAAAAAAAAAAAAAAACAGTGGGAAAAAGAGAAACCTTGAGGAGAACCACAGTGAATGAGAGATCTACTCCCATGGACTGAACCAGGACTAAACCGGGAATAAGCCAGGTCTAAACCAGGTCTAAACCAGGACTAAACCAGGACTAAACCAGGAATAAGCCAGGTCTAAACCAGGACTAAACCAGGACTGAACCAGGACTAAACCAGGACTAAACCAGGATTGAACCAGGACTAAACCAGGGCTAAACCAGGGCTAAACCAGGACTGAACCAGGACTGAACCAGGACTGAACCAGGAGTGAACCAGGATAAACCAGGACTGAACCAGGACTGAACCAGGGCTAAACCAGGGCTAAACCAGGACTGAACCAGGACTGAACCAGGACTGAACCAGGATTAAACCAGGACTGAACCAGGATTAAACCAGGACTGAACCAGGCTAAACCAGGACTGAACCAGGACTGAACCAGGGCTGAACCAGGACTGAACCAGGACTGAACCAGGACTGAACCAGGACTGAACCAGGATTGAACCAGGACTGAACCAGGATTAAACCAGGACTGAACCAGGGCTAAACCAGGACTGAACCAGGATTAAACCACTGAACCAGGGCTAAACCAGGGCTAAACCAGGAGCTAAACCAGGGCTAAACCAGGGCTAAACCAGGGCTAAACCAGGACTAAACCAGGGCTAAACCAGGGCTAGGGCTAAACCAGGGCTAAACCAGGACTAAACCAGGATTTAAACCAGGGACGGGTAGCTGCAGATGTGTCCAGGACTAATTTGCCTCCATTTGCAGATAGAGTTCAAGTCTATAGGGCCAGATCCACTGAACTAAGAGACAGAGAGGGAGAGCCACCCCAGCCAGGCACCGGGCCATTGACCCAGGTGAGAGAAGGGAGGGTCTGGGTCCACAAAAATGCTCTGTTCCACCTTGTGATGTATGAAGTGGTAGCTTTCAAGTTAACAGCTTCTTTTTCCTTCAGTTCAGTACAGATATGAAGTGCAAATGATTCTAGAAATGAAGGCGTATGGAGTTTAAAAACACAGTGGAGAACTTCCTGTATTACCACATGATGACATCACAAGGTGGAACAGAGTGTTTTCTGTTTGAGAGAAGAACTCAGCCTAAATCTGCAGGTTTGTTTGTGCGTTAAACATGTGAGAATGAAAAAAAAAAACACAACTCCAGGTCTGTTTTTGATGAGGAAACATGAAAATGGTGAAACTGAGAAAATGGTGAAATCTGGGCAAGTAACATATTTCCATACATTGAAATATAGAAACTTTCGGTGCAAACTTAAGCCAACAAATTGTAAGATGTTCCTGGAATAACTGGGAGACGTCAGATTGTCCCAAATGTTTCCGGAGAGTGTTTTCCTCTTCTTTGACAACAGTTAAAGATGGTTCAGGTTTACTCCGCCCTGGCCCCTGGAGGCTGTGTCTGATGTCTGCCTGTGAGGGGCGCCGGGGTGTTTTGCTTCCCTTCCTGACAGTCACAGTGGGAGGTCTGCATGTCGAGGAACGCACTCACGCATCAGTTAAAGCGTCGCCGAAATGTTTGTTCGGTCGCAAATCAGAAAGAGGAAACGCACTCTTTCCTGCTGCTTTTTCGTTGAGGAATGTTTGACTTTGAATTGCAATTACTTCCAGAGGTCAAAGGTCACACAGACTTCCAGAGTGTGTCTCGTACAAACCAATGGGCAGTGCGTACTTGCGTTACTGAAATTGGCTATGTTCTAATGGCGTTCCCTCATTTTTCACTTGGTTAGACACAGATTAATTCACGCATGTTTGAATAATCCTGTATTGTCCTGTATCTGAGGCTCGACTGCTCAGAAAATGTGTGTTTTCACCTACCCCCTATCTCCGCCCACTGTTCTGTACTTGCTCAACTCGGACTTGTCTGTACTTACTTACTTCTGTATTATTCAGAAAATTCAGACTCTGGATCATACTTGTAGAGCTATAAAAAAAACGAGGGTCTCTTGTCATCAACATTCCCAGGTGGTGTGATGCTAACTATAGGCACTGCTCTGTCTGAGGCTCTGTTAGACTTTAATCCGAGCTTTGTTTTTAACGCAATCTGACCTTAAAGAACTACGACAGGTGAGCTGGTTTGTGCTCTTAAGCCAGTCCCTCATGCATAAAATTACAGTCACAAGCTAGCTAGCGTTAGCCAACAGTTTTTCAGTTAATCACGTTCATCTTTTTGTTGAAAATCAAACCCGTAAACAGGACCACGAACGCTCGGATTGATCACAGGCTCCTGAAAATGAGCTGTTTAAATGCATTTTGTAGATTCAGATTGTGTCGCCATGGTAACTGCCAAAAATTCAACTGCACGAACCTAAACAATCTCATCTTTAATAACAATTTTTTTTTAGTACAGTATTAATACAGAGTTATGAAAAAGGAAAAATCTCACATTTGCCCTGCACGTTTTTAGTTTAAAAAACACATTTTGGCAAGTAATATTTTACCGTATTTTCTGGACTATAAGTGTCACTTTTTTCATAGTTTGTCGAGGGTGCGACTTGTACTCAGATACTTCCTCTGGAGTTGTTGGAGTTGTTCAGAAGCGACACGAGGATGAAGAATTCAGTGGAGTTAGCGTGACTTATAGTCCAGTGCGACTTATATATGTTTTTTTCTTCATTATTTAGCATTTTGGTGTGACTTATACTCCAGAGCGACAAAACTATGGTACATGTTTTTCGTAGCTACAACTGCCCCTGAGCGGCTGCCCGAGTGCCTTGCCCAAGAGCACAATGACAGCACTGGACTGTGTTGAACGCTCTAATGACAGAAACTGCCGCCCCGATGTCGACCTGTGTCTGGCACTTTGATGAAAATACTTTGGAGAGAACAGAGCGAGACATGAAAAGGGACGTCCTGCGATGGGATTTTTTGTATTTGAGTGTTTTATTCTCAGACAAATGTGATGCTCAGATTACATTTGGCTCTGCGCTAAACCCACTTCAAAGCGGCGAGTTCGTAAATCCCACTGTCTGAAGTCTCGACATATATCTACGGGCTTTGACACAGACGACTCCGGGAATTTTTACAAGCTTAAGCTCCAACTTAAAAATGAATTTGGTTGCGCGAGGATGATCCACCAAAACCTCTCCGGCAGCTGCGGTTTGATTTTATTTTTAAAACCCCATTTTCACTTGTGTCAAGCTCATTTGCAGCTATAACTATGGCAACATTACATTTGCAAAAACAGATGTTCTCATTTTGACAAAATATAAAAAAGTTGACTTTAGTTTCACTGATATAGTAAAAAAAGTTTGAGAGGTTTTAGAGGATCTGACGTGTGAATAAATAAACTCGGCTCTGGTTCGCAAACGATCGGTGTTTCATTTAGATATTGCATTGTGTTTGCGTTGCCAGATAAGCGAAAGAAAGCGGCGGCTGGATGGATGTTTTGGGTTTGTAGTAGTTTTATTAATGTATTGGTAAATCCCATTTCAGTTTGGATTAACTGAAAGCGTTACATTCTGCCTTTGTGTCCTTGGGCAAGACACTTAACCCGTCTCAACTCTAGCGTCTCAGCTGATGTCCATGGAGTTAACCCTGGAGAACCCGATAAAACCCCTTTTTTCTTCTTTAGAAAATTAGGAACATTGCATTAAATTACCGCTATAAGTTCACCGAACATTGAAATATTCAGTTTTTTCAATTCCCTAGTTCAGGATAAGGACCAAATTTGACCCACTGGGCTCGGTAATTTATCCAAAAAGAATATAAAACGTCTAAAATGTACTTTTTTTTAGATAATTAAAAGTGACTAGATTGGTTTGAGTCCTGGTTTACACTTTAAAGTCCACAATTTTGTACCACGAGCGAAGAACATATTTGAGAATGAACAGCCCCGTGCACCAGTCCCTCTTTCCCTCTTTTTAATCTTGAAAATGAAACTACCTGAGACAGTCACTGATAGTTGTTTCCACATGGTTCTCACAAAGTGTCTGTGTTGATGAAATAGATTGTCTCTCTTGCTTTTGGTTCTTTTACGGTTCTCAACCTGCAAAATCCCTTTAAAATCGTCGATATCACAAAGTCGATTTTTGTGTGGATGTTTTTACAATAAGGCTCTTTAATTAGTCCAGTAATTATCCCGACTTTGGTTGAATTCCTGTGTTGAAGGGCCCATATTACTCTGTTCCAGCTTGTGATGTCATCAAGTGGTAATACAGGAAGTGCTCCACTGTGTTTTTAAACTCCACACACCTTCACTAGAATCATTTTGGATAATTTCAGTCCTGGAATAACCAATCTCTACTGAACTACAGAGAAAAGGAGCTGTTAACTTGAAAACTACCACATGACTTCTTGGAAAATTATGAACATTGCATTAAAAAACTGCTACAAGTTCACTGAACACTGATATATCTACTTCTACTTTTAACCCTTTATTCCCTAATTTAGGATTAGGGCCAAATTTGACCCATTGGGCTCACTAATTTATCCAAAAAGAATATAAAACATACTTCTAGGCATTCTGCAAGCTATTATGAAAAAGCTTAACAAAAATAAAACACAATTTTACCAAAAACTAACAATTTTGACCCGTGGATTCTCCAGGGTTAAAGGAAGTATGGAGAAAAGAAAAGTATATTTTTTCCCTCCGCCTGTAAATAATACAATAAAAGACTCAGCTCAGCCCTTTTTCACTCTGAGTTTTATTACTTCGTTGTGGTATAGATCGAATACACTGCATACATTTTTGATTTGCACGGATAATAACACTGTCACCTGTCAGCGTTCACTGTCGGACGATAACATGGTGTTTGTTTGGGAGCCGTTGGGGCCGTGACCGTCCTGGGGGGGCCCTTAGGGGGGTCCCAGGGGGTCACTCAGTCCCTGCAGATGGAGACGCTTCCTGCTGCACTCGAGTCCAGAGAGAGACGAGAGAATGGACGACGTTTCGGCTTTATCTGACTCTGGCTATAACTCAAAATACAGGTGGATGCTGCAACTCGTGAATCGTTTTTCTTAACAGAGAAACAACTGTGGAACTTTTCGATAACTTGTCTTCTGCTGTGGAAAGTGGAGGTTCTGGTGGCACTTTGCTTTGTTTCCAGTCTACTTTGCTTCAGTGTACTTGTGGTTGGGTCGAATTAGCCTTGTTTTATAGCCACTTTAGTCTTTCTTTTTATTTCTTCTTTCCTTGTCAGGGGCCATGTACAAATTCATGAATCTCACAAAAGAAAAGATGATTTGCACCAGATTTAGCTCCTGCTGCTTTCACTCTGCAGACGAACACATTAAAATACACATTTCATTACATTTACATTGTAGGACTAAGAAGACAGTTCATCATTGACATTTGCAGGAAAATACAATAAAATGTCCCTTTGTCCAGTGCAGTATGTTTCCTACAGTCCAAACCCATTTAACCCTGGAGAACCCATAGGGTCAAATTTGGCCGCAGTTAATTGCTACTACAAAACCAAAACGGAAAAACAAAAGAAGTCAATTTCAGTTCAAAAAATTTAAAAAGCCCAGAGTGCCACTTCTGGCCCCTACCTAGAGACACCTAGTGAATGAATACTGAACTAAAACGAGCCAGAGTGATAGTGACAAGATGGCCGACCACATGCTGTTTTGTTGAGCTGGAAAATCGTCCTCTCAGCAAACCAGAAGTTGGGTAATTTTTTTATTTATTTATTTTTGTTAATCTTTTTAGTAATAGCTTGCAGAATGTCGAGAAGTATGTTTTATGTTAACATTTTTTTTTAAATAAATTAGCGAGCCCAATGGGTCAAATTGGCCCTGATCCTAAATTAGGGAATAAAGGGTTAAATTTTTAAAAGTGCATATTCAGTGTTCAGTGACCTTACAGCAGCAGTCATTTAATGCAGTGTTCATAATTTTACAAATTTTTAGATTGAATCTTTACAGTGAAACAGAATGAACCAGACTGATGTGGACACGTTTGAGTATCTATAATGTTCTTTTTTAGATAATCAAATGTGACTGTGAATGGGACTGGTTTGAGTCCTGGTTTACACTTTAAAGTCTCTGTCGCCAATATTGAACCACGAGTGAAGAACATGTTTCAGAGTGACGCATTTATGGGTCAGCAGAGGTATTTCGTTTCAACCTGGGATGAAACATGGAGCCAGTGCAGTGATTTGAGAATATGAGATATGTTCAAATTTTCTGACTTTCATTAGGATTCTGGCGGCGTTGTTTTGAATGTATTGTAGTTTCTGAATGTCCTTGGCAGGAATCCCAACAAAAGGTCCATTATAATGATCCAACCTTGAGAAGATAAAGGCATGGACAAGTTTTTCTTCATCGGGGAAGTTTAGACGGGACCAGAACATGTGTATATGATTTTTCGGGCTGGTCTCTACAGAGGATACATGTCCAGGTCTGTTTTTGAGGAGCTAACAGCATTATAACATGACTTAAACCTCATAAGAGTCCATTTTGTGTAATATAGTGCCTTAACTGTGTCAAATGCCAAATATTTTCCCAAGAGCTTTGAGTATTTGACAACCCCTGATCTTTATCTTCTCATTATTCCAGGCACAATCCCTCGCTCTCTCAACTTCACGTATTGACCTAATCAAAACTTCTCCACACTCTTCTCTCCATCCTCCATCTCCCAACCCTCCCTTTAGCTCCTGCTCCACTTTTCGGAGCGTTGGGAGCAGCCTATGCAACAGTAATGACATAGAACAGTGTAATGACGCTGGCAGTTTTATAATGGCTCCGTGTGTGTGTGTGTGTGTGTGTGTGTGTATAATAAAGATGGGGAATCGTGTGCGTTTCTACTGCCAAGGCTAACGAGGGTCTGCTGGGGCATTAACTATGTATGAACGCTGCAAACTCTCAAATTTAAACTATAACCACACTCGAACACACATGCAAAATATGAAGAAATGTGAAAAAAAAACCTGTACCTTTGCAGATTTCAAAGACATACAGGGAGATTGTCTACGGAGACGCCACAGGTGCAGAATTTCAACATGAATTATACATGAAAAAAAGTGATGTTTGGCTGCTCGTGCCGCTCGTTTTGATTGACAGGAGTGCTTGGAGAGAATTTATGCCCAACCAAAGCTTTAGCAGAGTGTCAGGGTCAGCTACAGTTCAGCTAATCCCCCAGAGCTCGCTTTAAACGTTATAATTTCCCGTGGTAAATGTATAAACCTGCAATTTGCGAAGTTAAAGTGGGATTTTAAAGGTTCTATGTTACACAAAATGGAGTCTTATGAGCTTTAAGTCATGTTGTAATGCTGTTTTCCTCCTCAAACACAGACCTGGAGTTGCGTTTTGTTTCATTTATTATTAGTCTGTCGCTATCTCCAAAGCTCAAAAGGCTCTGTTCCACTTTGTGATGTCATGAAGTGGTAGTTTTCAAAGTTAACAGCTACGTTTTACCTTTAGTTCAGAAGAAAATTGGCAATTTCAGGGCTCAAATGATCCAAATTCTAGAAATGAAGGTGTATGGAGTGTTAAAATCATAGTGGAGCACTTCCTGTATCACCACATGATGACATCACAAGTGGAACAGAATGTTTTCAGTTGAGAGAGAAGAAACGTGTGTTAAACATGTGTGAATGAAACAAAACACAACTCCAGGTCTGTTTGTGACGAGGAAACAACATTTAAAACAGATCAGAAAATAGCGTAAAATGGCTGCTTTAAATCCGCCTTATTGTGCTTGTGTCTTTATAGTTCTCATCTCTGACACTCATGGATCATTTTGTTATAATTTGCACATTTTAAATCACAATATTCATGTAAAACGACTTAATAAAAGAAACAATCCGCTGACTTATGTGTTCGAAAACAGCGTGATGTCCAGTGGGCGCTGATGTCGTGGTAAACGTCATCATAATAACAAAGAGCCGTGTAGCTGTCGGTGCCCCCTATGGACAGCTGAGCATCATGCTAGCGAGCGCAGATAAAAAAAAAAAATTGAACCAAAATGACAACGCGATGCTGCCGAATTCTACGAGTATCACAAATTAAGAAAATTAAACTAGAGAAAGAAGTGTGTACATCACAGTGGGGCGTACATAGGTGGAGGTGAAAACCGGGGATTTATTAGCAAAATGGCGTCTTCAAAATAGTCGATTAAAGATTACTCCAACATAAAACTCTCCAAATACAACTTCAAAGAGGGTAAATGAGAAGGAAACAACTATAACATGGTTAAAAGTCCAATTTGCACCATAAATTGCACCATAAATCAGATTTAAACCGATGTTGTGTGTGTGATTCTAGCTCATGTGCGATAACCTTTACACACAGGGATAAAAAGTCGGAAAAGTGAAATAAGTAGGTCAACGGGCAGAGAGAGAGACATCCCAAAGAGGAGGAGGAGGAGGCAGCCGGCCAAATGTCACAGGAGTCGAAAGCCAAGACAAGTCCGAGATAATTAGACAAAACAGAGGCGGGAGTGAGCGGAGCCGTCGCACAAAGTCACCACAGACGAGACCGGAAAACAGAGTCTGAATAAGATCTGTAAAATGTAAATGTGGAACTTCGACGTGTGATTCAGACACATAAACACGTCCAGAGAAGTCCAGTCACACTCGGGGCACTGCTGCGTCTATAGAGCACACTTCAGTAATGCTAGGAGAGGCATTCAACTGCCGCAGGGTGAGAGACGAGCTCGGTAACTCGCCATTTTAGGTCAGTAAAAATACAAATGACGGGTTCGTCCTCATCAGACTCGTGTTATGGCAGTGTTTTGAGTCACTGTTAAAATGCAAAGAGGGACGAAAGGGAGAGAGGGAAAGGGACAGAGAGAGAGATGGAGGGAGAGGGAGGGTGAGAACGTGAGGGAGAGAAACAGGAAAGGGTGAGGGGAGGCGGGGAGATAGAGAGGAGGACAGGAGCAGGTGTTGCAGGTCAAGATGGAGATCATTAGCGACACTCGTGGGACGACACCTGAAAGAGGACACTGGACGAGGACACTGGAGGAAACAGGAAAAGACTCTGTCCATGTGGGACGGAGAAAAAACTGGGCTGAGCATCACCTCTCTGAGGCTAATGCTATCGCCGCTTTTAACTGAAGATTTAATGAGGCTACGCTAACGGCGCTTTAATTGAGGCTAACGCTATCGCCACTTTAACTGAGGCAAACGCCGCTTTTAACTGAGGCAAACGCCGCTTAACTGAGGCAAACGCCGCTTTAACTGAGGCTAACGCCCGCTTTAACTGAGGCTAACGCCGCTTTAACTGAGGCTAACGCCGCTTTAACTGAGGCAAACGCCGCTTTAACTGAGGCTAACGCCGTTTTAACTGAGGCAAACGCCGCTTTAACTGAGGCAAGCCACCGCTTAAAACTGAGGCAAACGCCCCCTTTAACTGAGGCAAACGCCGCTTTAACTGAGGCAACGCCGCTTTAACTGAGGCTAACGCCGCTTAAACTGAGGCTAAAACGCCGCTTTTAACTGAGACAAAAGCCGCTTTAACTGAGACAAACGCCGCTTTAAAACTGAGACAAAACGCCGCTTTAACTGAGGACAAAACGCACGCTTTAACTGAGACAAACGCCGCTTTCACTGAGGCAAACGCCGCTTAAACTGAGGCAAACGCCGCTTTAAACTGAAGCCAACGCCGCTTTAACTGAGGCTAACGCCGCTTTAAACTGAGGCAAACGCCGCTTTCAAACTTAGGCAAACGCCGCTTAAACTGAGGCAAACGCCGCTTAAAACTGAGGCAAACGCCGCTTAAACTGAGGCAAACGCCGCTTTAACTGAGGCTAACGCCGCTTAAAACTGAAGCTAACGCCGCTTTAACTGAAGCTAACGCCGCTTTTAAGGCACACAGCGCGAAGCTAAGAACCGCGCCTTTAACTGAGGCAAACGCCGCTTTAACTGAGGCAAACGCCGCTTTAAACTGAGGCAAACGCCGCTTTAAACTGAGGCAAACGCCGCTTTAACGAGGCAAACGCCGCTTTGAAAAAAACTGAGGCAAAACGCCGCTTTTAACTGAGGCAAACGCCGCTTTAACTGAAGCTAACGCCGCTTTAACTGAAGCTAACGCCGAGACTAGCGCCGCTTTAACTGAGACTAGCGCTGTTTTATCTGTCTGCTCTGTTTTTGTTTTTTGTTAAATGGTTTTGCTTCACATTCTCAACTTTAATGAAATCCAATCACAGCCTAAAAAAAAAAGCCGCGGGGGTCGGCCGTGTGCAGAGTTTTTAATAATTTGATTATTTTAATGGTTGAAAGTCCCCAGTTTCCCTCTCGTCCTTATTAACTCGCAGGTTTGGGCAGATTGGAAATGGTTCAACACAATTTAAGGCGAGACGCTGCAGGTGAAGAGGAAGAGGAAAAAAAATGTTCAGCTTAGAGAAATCCATTTGAAACTTCCTCCTGGAGTTTACTCACAGAAATGGAAGAAAAAATGTATACACGTTTTGATCATGTGATGTAAAATTGACCAAATGTGATGTGACATTTAAACTAGAAACATGAAAAGAGCCAGGTTTTAATGTCCCTTGTTTCGTTTTGTCATTTTTTAGATTTTAAAAAATACACAGAGGGATTTTTGAAAATTTCCCTAACAAGTCTAACTTTCACACCTATTTTTTTTTTGGTTTAAAAAACTGATTAAGTCAGACGTTGAGTTAGATATTAAAAAACTTCTGACATTTCATCAGAACATCTGGTTAAATCAAAGTCTGTAGGTTTGTGTGGGTCGATGTTTCGTATTTTGATTTTGAGGAACAACCTTGGACGTATAATGTCGCATTATAACTCTGTGGAGCAGGTAGATTAAGTAAATATTTAAACATCTTCAGAGCAGAGGTGGACGTTGTCTTTCCACAGGAAAAACTTGTAGTTTAAGGGAAGACGCTGGAGGCAGAAACTATAGTTTTGGGTAGACATCCATTTTCTTCTCTTACCACGAACAGGACCGATACAGC
>JAIEZT010001324.1:24743-74945 GCA_019594935.1 Periophthalmus modestus
CTCCAGTGCGACTTATACTCCAGTGCGACTTATACTCTGCGACTTATACTCTAGTGCACTTATACTCTAGTGCGACGTATACTCTAGTGCGACTTATCTACTCCAGTGCGACTTATCCTCTAGTGCGACTTATCTCCAGTGCGACTTATACTCTAGTGCGACTTATACTCCAGTGTGAATTATACTCATACATGAGACTAGACTCTAGTGCGACTTATAATACCAGTGCGACTATACTCCTACGTGCGACTTATACTCTAGTGCGACTTATACTCTAGTGCGGACTTATCTCCAGTGCGACCTTATACTCTAGTGCTACTTATATAGTGCGATTATACTCTAATTCGGTGACCTTATACTCTAGTGTCAAACTCATTTTCACTGAGGGCCATCAAAGGGCCAGATGTAACTGTAAGGCAGTATAAATGTCACTAATGTTAAACCACAATGTTGTGTAAATAAATGTAACTACTTTTTAACTTGTTAAATAACTGTTTCTATATTTATTACTCATTCAAGTTGCAAATATTATATGTCTGTGTAACTGCGTATCCCCTGATAAACTGGCATTTTTAAAAGTGTGTATCTGGTCGGGGCACATCTGCTCACAGACCTTCAGCACGCTTCAAAAACAGCCTCTTACAGCCTTTTAAATTATTGGACAGTTTGCTGTTTTTCTTGAAGTCTAACTTTTGCATACTCAGCTCAGTGTTTGCTGTCAAAATGCCATGTAGATTGTACTTTCACAATCGACTCTGCCTCATAACACAAAAAACATACAGTGTTTTCTCCTTGAAGCACAAACCTGTATTCACCTTCACTTTTCTTGAAACTCCCTTCTACAATTTTCATCTTTTTCTCAGTTCCACTTGTTGGGAAAATCTCATTAGTTTATGGTCAATGCATATATTAAAGCAACATAGACTTTAAAATGACAGTCATGCCTTTTAATTTACCTTCTCCGGGGCCACATAAAATGACGTGGCGGGCCACATTTGGCTCGCGGGCCTCGAGTTTGACACGTGCTCTAGTGCGACTTATCCTCCAGAAAAAGCGATATATGTGTGATTTTTCGTCTCCAATTAGACATAACTTGCTGCATAACAAACAGCACGACAAAGTTACAAAATAAAGCTGTTCAGAAGTACATGCCATGTTTTTTTACACTATGATATAATGTAGTAATGTCAGTATAAAAGTATTCCAAGTATTCAGAATGCAGTACTCTGGTTGGCTCCATGTTAACGCAGGTCTTCTATATTCTGTAGCTAAATCCATTTCCAAAGTATTCTCCCCGTCACTGCAAACAGCGCAGTTCACAGTAGGAAAATAGCGCTGCAGAAGTTAGCATAGCGCCGTCCTCGCCCCTTCCCCTCCGCCTCGTGTCTATCGCTCCGTCTGCCTCTTTGATCATGACCTCCTTTTCCGGGCGCGTCTAAAAACAGCCCAACTGTTTGATGTCGGTTCTCGCAGCAGGACCTTTTTTCTTAACTCTAAAAATCATCCTCTGCTGACTCATGTGCACGTAAACATAACGACACGGCGATCGATCCGGACGGCGACTGGGCCCCCGCTTCCGCTCGATCGATGCGAGCGTTTGTGGGGACTCGGGAGAAGCTTTAGCCTGCAGAGGATTAGGACGCGGGCTTCAAAGGGACGGGCGATGGGCGCACACTTTGCCAACCTCGTCAGCGGGTTGAGCTGTGGTTTGGACGGAGTCTGAAGGTGAAAAAGTAGCATTAGAAGTTTTGTGATCAATAATTCAAGAGGAGACTGTGATAGAGATATAAACTGAGGTTAAATGGTTTATTGAAGCTAGCAAACCATCACTGTGTTCATGTAGCTTCAGTACAGAGGATTATGTCATTGCAGTGGTAGTAGTGATGGTAGTACAAGTAGTAGTGGTAGTAGAGGTAGTAATAGTAGTTTAAATGGTTTATTGAAGCTCACAAACCAATCACTTTATATTCTTGTTGCTGCAGTCCGTAGTATTATGTTATTGTAGTGGTAGTAGAGGTAGTACTAGTAGCAGTGGTAGTAGTACTGGTGGTAGTGGTAGTTATGGTGGTAGTTTGAGTGGTTTATTGAAGCTAGTAAACCAATCACTCGATATCCTTGTAGCTTCGGTACATAGTATTATGTCATTGTAGTGGTAGTAGTAATTGTAGTGGCAGTGGTAGTGGTGGTAGTACGAGTAGGAGTAGTGGTAGTGATGGTAGTACGAGTAGGAGTAGTGGTAGTGGTGGTAGTACGAGTAGGAGTAGTGGTAGTGGTGGTAGTACGAGTAGGAGTAGTGGTAGTAATACTAATAGTTTAAATGGTTTATTGAAGCTAGTAAACCAATCACTCGATATTCTTGTAGCTTCAGTACATGGTAGTGGTCGTAGTGGTAGTACGAGAAGTGGTGGTGGTGGTAGTACTAGTAGTTTAAGTGGTTTATTCAAGCTAACAAACCAATCACTCAATATTCTTGTAGATTCAGTGCATAGTATTATGTCATTATAGTGGTAATAGAGGTAGTACTAGTAGCAGTGGTAGTAGTAGTGGTAGTAGTGATAGTTATGGTGGTAGTTTAATTGGTTTATTGAAGCTACTAAGCCAATAACTCCATATTTTTTGTAGCTTCAGTACATAGTGTTATGTCATTGTAGTAGTAGCAGTGGTAGTTGTGGTAGTAGTTGTAGTGGCGGTAGTACTAGTAGTTTAAATGGTTTATTGAAGCTAACAAACCAATTACTCTATATTCTTGTAGCTTCAGTCCATAGTATTATGTTATTGTAGTGGTAATGGTAATGGTAGGTAGTAGTGGTAGTAGTGTTAGTGTTGGTGGTAGTAGTAGTAGTAGTAGTTTAAATGGTTCCTTGAAGCTAGCAAACCAATCACTATATTCTTGCAGCTTCAGTTCATAGTATTATGTCATTCTGTCTAAGGCTGTGTTCATAGGTGGGCAGCAGGGGAGTCGACAGGGGTAATATTTAGTTTGGTTACTGTTTTGTTTCCAGTTCCATTAACTTTAAATTATAAATCAGATGTTATGGTGACAGTTTCTCTTATTGTAGTAGTAGTTGTAGTAGTTGTTGTACTGCACTAAACTGGTTCAAGTCCTATCTAGAAGACAGAGAGTACTTTGAAGAAATTGGAAAATGTGTCTCAGATAAAATGTTCCCAATCTGTGGGGTACCCCAGGGGTCAATCCTGGGACCCCTGTTGTTCAGTCTCTACCTGCTTTTTACCATCTAAAAAAGTGCAAAAATCAATGGTTTACTATCAGTAGTAGTAGTAGTAGTAGTAGGTAGTAAGTAGTAATAGTAGTAGTAGTAGTAGTAGTAGTTTTTTGATTTAGTCCTGTTCTAGTCCTGTTTATTCCCATTGTGATAGTGTGAACACAGCCTTACTGAGTTGAGCATTTGTTTAACCAAAGCATTAGCACATTAGCACATTAGCATTAGCACACGACGATGGGCGCACACTTTGCCAGCCTCGTCAGCGGGTTGAGCTGTGGTTTGGAAGAGAGTCTGAAAGTGAAAAGTAGCATTAGCAGTTTTGTGATCAATAATTCGAGAGGAGACTGTGATAGAGAAATAAACAGAGGTTAAATGGTTTATTGAAGCTGGCAAACCAGTCGCTCTGTTCATGTAGCTTCAGTGCAGAGTATTATGTCATTCTGTGTAAGGCTGTGTTCATAGTCCCAGCAGGGTGTCGACAGGGGGGACTAAATGGGTCTGTTGTGCCGGGTCTGGGGGCCCAGACTTGGACACTCTTTGTATTAATGTATATTACAGGGGGAACCATGTGAGGGGTTTTTTTTGTTTTTTGGTCCCAGGCCCCCAAATTTCTGTTGACGGGGCTGGTGGCTAGTACTCAGTTACTTGAGTAACTTTGTACTTCTCAGGAGTAGTTTTCAAACTGCATATGTTTACTTCTACTTCTTCTCAAGTAATATTTTGATTGAAGTAATGTACTTTTAATAGAGTAAATGTTTTGGCTTCAGTTTTCTTTCCAATCAAATTTACTTCAAATTGTAAATCAGATGTTACAGTGACCACCACACAGTTTTTCTTATTGTAGTAGTGGTAGTAGTTGTAGAAGTCATATTAGCAGCAGCAGTAGTAGTAGTTGTAACAGTAGTAGCAGTAGAAGTAGTAGCACTAGTAGCAGTAGTAGTAGCTGTAGCAGTAGTAGCATTAGTAGTAGCAGTAGCAGTCATAGCAGTAGCAGTAGTAGTAGTAGTAGCAGGAACAGCAGTAGTAGTAGTAGTGACAGTAGCAGCAACAGCAGTAGTAGCAGTAGTAGTAGCAGCAGTAACAGCAGTAGCAGCAGTAGTAGTAGTAGTAGCAGTAGCAGCAGCAGTAGCAGTAGTAGTAGTAGCAGTAGCAGTAGCAGTAGTAGCAGCAGCAGTAGTAGCAGTAGCAGTAGTAGTAGTTGCAGTTGTAGCAATAGTAGTAGTAGTCGTAGTAATCATAGTCGTAGTAGTACTTCTCCCATGTTTTTGTAGGTTCCGTTTGGTCCTGTTCTGGTTCAGTCTCTTTGTCTCGTCTCGGTTCAGGCTGAACACAGCTGCACTGAGGATTTCTGGTTCAAGTCTCGCTCGACCAAACCACTTCACCATCTTTTCACACAAACCCACGTCCCCTGTGAATAAAAGGATTATCATTATTTTATTTTTTTTTATAAATACTTGTAGATGCATCCTTATCTCTGAGCAGCAGTTGTGGGTTTTTGATGAAACGGCTCCATTAGCTCAGAGCGAGTGACACTTCACACATTTACTCTCACGATTATTGCTATTGTCAAATCATGAGTCACTAATTCTCCTAGAACAGAACACCATTATCTCACATTTAATATATTTTCTAATAATGAATAGACCTGTACAAAAGTATGTGGCTAAAATGCAGTAATAAGAAGGTACAATACTTCAAACTGATTTTAAGTGTATTTAAAAGGGCTTTAAAGGGTTTTTAGTAAAGTTATAATGTTGTTACCTCCTCAAAAACAGATCTGGGGTTGTGTTTTGTTTGAGTGACACTTTATTATTAGTCTGTTATATCTCCAAAGCTCAAAACGCTCTGTTCCACCTCGTGATGTCATGAAGTGGTAGTTTTCAACTTTTACAGCTACTTTTTATCTTTAGTTCAGTAGAAATTGGCAATTCCAGAGCTAAAATGATCATTAAAATTATTCTAGAAATGAAGGTGCATGAAGTTTATTACCACAGGATGACATCACAAGGTGGGACAGAGTGTTTTCAGTTTGAGAGAAGACCTCAACTAGGACTAAGCCAGGACTAAGCCAGGACTAAGCCAGGACTAAACCAGGACTAAACCAGGTCTGGTTTAGTCCTGGTTTAGTCCAGATTTAGTCCAGATTTAGTCCAGATTTAGTCCTGGTTTAGTCCTGGTTTAGTCCTGATTTAGTCCTGGTTTAGTCCCGGTTTAGTCCCGGTTTAGTCCCAATTTAGTCCCGATTTAGTCCAGATTTAGTCCAGATTTAGTCCAGATTTAGTCCTGGTTTAGTTCTGGTTTAGTCCTGGTTTAGTCCTGGTTTAGTCCAGAATTAGTCCTGGTTTAGTCCTGGTTTAGTCCAGATTTAGTCCTGGTTTAGTCCTGATTTAGTCCTGGTTTAGTCCAGAATTAGTCCTGGTTTAGTCCAGATTTAGTCCTGGTTTAGTCCTGGTTTAGTCCTGGTTTCAGTCCAGATTTAGTCCAGATTTAGTCCTGGTTTAGTCCTGATTTAGTCCTGGTTTAGTCCAGAATTAGTCCTGGTTTAGTCCTGGTTTTGTTCTTGCTTAGTCCTGGTTTAATCCTAGTTTAGTCCTAGTTGAGGTCTTCTCTCACACAAAAAACACTCAGTTCCACCTTGTGATGTCATCCTGTGGTGATACAGGAAGTGCTCCACTGTGTTTTTTTAAACTCCATGCGGCTTCATTTCTAGAATAATTTGGATCATTTTAGCTCTGGAATTGCCAATTTCTACTGAACTAAAGATAAAAAGTAGCTGTAAAAGTTGAAAACTACCACTTCATGACATCACAAGGTGGAACAGAGCATTTTGAGCTTTGGAGACGTAACAGACGAATAATAAAGTGTCACTCAAACATGTGCGAATGTGCGATTTAGCCCCAAATGATACTACAACCAAAGCATGTTTCATTTTGTTTTTTCGCAGTTCGATAAAGCCGTACCTCTTTTCATTTCCGTATTCCTTTCTCGTTTCTCGTTCATAAACCACACCCTGACAAACCCAGGACGCCATACGGCACAAGTGAATCATCGCTAATGCAAATAGAGCCACTCCGCAGTCGACGTGGTGCATAATCTACGAGTGACTTGATGTTTCTGCCCCGGCGTCTCTACATAACCAAGGTGAAAATGTGTGATATGTGCGTGTAATAATAATGTGTTCATGGTTTGTGCGTCTGCAGCAGAATGACGGGCAGTTCCCTGTGATCCAGCTCGTTGGTATGCTGAGGGGCATCGCTTCAGGAATGAGGTACGCTCCGTTTTATAATCCCCTTTCTGTCAGCGGGAGGGGGATTTGGGTTTAATCTATGTATTGTAACGAATGTGAGATGTGTGAAGTTGGTTGTGTGAGTGTCCGGTCTGATTTAAAATGTCCTCAGATCTAAGTGTAAATGCGTTTGTTAAAGTGTTACTCTGTGTTCTGGTCTCTGGTCTAATGTTTCCTCGACACAAACGAGAGCTGAGGTTGTGTTTTGTTTCGTTCACATGTTTAACACACAAACCCTGTTTAGTCCTGCTTTAGTCCTGGTTTAGTCCTGGTTTAGTCCTGGTTTAGTCCTGGTTTAGTCCTGGTTTAGTTCTGGTTTAGTTCTGGTTTAGTCCTGGTTTAGTCCTGGTTCAGTCCTGGTTTAGTCCTGGTTTAGTCCTGGTTCAGTCCTGGTTCAGTCCTGGTTCAGTCCTGGTTCAGTCCTGGTTTAGTCCTAGTTTAGTCCTGGTTTAGCCCTGCTTGAGTTTTTCTCTCAAACTGAAAACACTCTGTTCCACCTTGTGATGTCATCAAGTGTTAATACAGGAAGTGCTCCACTATGTTTTTAAACTCCATACACCTTCACTAGACTAACTTGAAAACTACCCCTTAATGACATCACAAAGTGGAACAGAGCATTTGGAGATGTTACAGAGTAATAATAAAGTGTTACTTTTTACATGTTTGAATGAAACAAAACGCAACTTGTGATTCGAACATTAAAGCTCCACCATGTAACAGTTTAGATATGCTTTTGAAAAACTTGCTTCTTTACTGATTGTTTCCATGGTCGTGTTGTTTCTTTGGCTGTAAGATTTCACAGTGTGGCATTAAACTCCTCTGTCTCCTTGGGGATTGTTCTGAAGTATTCTGAAGTATTTTTGTCCATGGAAACATTCAGGTGATGTGCCACCTTCAGAAAGTTACAAGGTGTTGCTTTAATAGTTGTGAGAGAGAATGACAAAATATCTTAATATAGAGAAAGAAAACTGAGAAAACATTTAAAATAAAGCTTTGTGTGACACTTTGGGACGACAGTGGCTCTGCTGGGAGTGTGGTCGTCCTCTGATCTGAAGGTTGGTGGTGCTGGTTTAGTTCTGGTTTAGTTCTGGTTTAGTCCTGGTTTAGTTCTGGTTTAGTCCTGGTTTAGTCCTGGTTTAGTTCTGGTTTAGTTCTGGTTTAGTTCTGGTTCAGTCCTGGTTCAGTCCTGGTTTAGTCCTGGTTTAGTCCTAGTTTAGTCCTGGTTGAGTCCTGGTTCAGTCCTGGTTTAGTCCTGGTTTAGTCCTAGTTTAGTGCTAGTTTAGTCCTAGTTTAGTCCTGGTTGAGTCCTGGTTTAGTCCTGGTTTAGTCCTAGTTTAGTCCCAGTTTAGTCCTGGTTTAGTTCTGGGTTAGTCCTGATTCAGTCCTGGTTTAGTCCTGGTTTGGTCCTCGTTTAGTCCTGGTTTAGTCTTAGTTTAGTCCTAGTGTAGTCCTGGTTTAGTCCTGGTTTAGTTCTGGTTTAATCCCGGTTTAGTCCTGGTTTAGACGAATACTGCAGTTTTTCATGAATATACAGTTTGACAGAAACATCCAAATAGTGCAGAGAAAACTATTGGCACGTTTCTGCATGTGGGAGTGTCCGGAAGTGACACAATTCTGGGAAAATGTCTCAAATCATCCATCCATCCATTTTCTTCCGCTTATCCTGTGCCGGGTCGTGGGGGCAGCAGTCTGATAATAGGCGTAACCATCCCCTGCAATTAGAGGTTTATTCTGTTAAATGATATTTCCCAACTCAATTTGACAATTAACGACCGGCGTGCGTTACTAGCAGGCCTCACAGCTGCCAAAAAAAAACTGTAATATTCTGTTGGAAAGTACTTCAACCTCTGACTGTAAAAGGATGGTTTCTGTCTTACCGAGAAATAATTCAGCTGGAGTTTTGTGCTGCTCAAATGCACAGAGCAAAAGCCAAAATTGAAATCTGAATATATTACGTTTTTTTTTCTGCACTATTTGAATACTGCTGTTCTTGTGTCCTTGTGCAAGACACTTAACCCCCCAAACCCACTGTCTGCATGACCGTGTGTGAATGTGCGAGTGTTTTCTTGATGTTAAGAGCTTTGAGTCTTGAAGTTGGGAAAAAACACTGTATAAAATGTGACCGTTCACCATTTACATCACACATCCAGGTCTTTCTCGCACAAACAGCTCACCTCCGCTATCCCACAATGCCACACCACATCCGGCTGTTATTATCTCCATTTTGTCGCAAAGTAACAACCCGAGATAACGCACATTCATGCAGCAGAACACAGGCCTTTAATCCCTTTCCATTTTACCCAGGGAGCAGGCCGCGATAACGCACAAACTCCTATTGCTCCTTTCACCGCCGATAACGCCCTCGCTCTCGTTGTAAATCCTGTTGTTGTCGTCGTCGCAGGTACCTGGCGGAGATGAGCTACGTCCACCGCGACCTGGCTGCTCGCAACATCCTGGTCAACAGCAACCTGGTCTGCAAAGTGTCCGACTTCGGCTTATCCCGCTATCTGGAGGAAGACACGTCCGACCCCACGTACACGAGCTCGCTGGTCAGTGAACACACACGAGCGAACACGCACACGCTTTCAAGTGGACCGGCTGCAGCGGCGGCGGCGGCCTAATGATGATAGGTTGCATATTGGTTGCCATGGTGATTTTAATAATGGGAAAAGGGTGGATAGTGTCATAAATATTCATTATACAAGAACACAGCTGTTAGTTTAACAAAGGGCCCGTCGGACAGTTGAGGACACAAAAGATGGACTTGAATGAGGTGGTGCTGTAGTCGTCTGGAGCTTCAAATGAGGCGGCGGCAGGAGCGGCGGCGGCGGCAGGAGCGGCGGCGGTGGTGGTGATGGTGGTGGTGGTGGTGGACTCTTAAAAAAACTATAATGAAAAGTCTATTCATCTGCGTCTGAACGGCTCTGTCAGCGATACATACTGTGTTTTTGTGTCTGCTAGTGTGACTTTTGAGGGTTTTTTTCCTGGTAACACATTTACAAAAGAACAAAAAGGATATGTTTTTGGAGCACGCATGTAAATCTTTGACGCATTAAAAATGCATATAAAAATGTATTAAAATTACATTTAAAAAATAAATTTATATTATTCTGTGGAACATTCCAGGCAGTAATAAGTAATAACATTTTTATGCGACGAGCAGGTGACAGACACTCACAAAGTTACATTGTGCAATTTTAATAATATACCTAATATATACCTAACAGACCTAATATTCATAAATCAAGCCTTATTTAAAGTATGAAGTCAAAACTATGTTAAATGCACCATCTGAATATTTTTCATGATATAGCCCTCGGTGAGAAGAGTTTGGGCCCCTCTCTGGTGTAGCACATAGACTGAATAAAGAAGTGGCCTAAGTGAGTGTGACGTCACCCACAGCGTTCAGCTCCAGTCAAATGAAGCTCATCGAGGATAGAGCAGGTATAGCGGCTAATTCAGAGTAGAGTTACATATTTGGAATTCTGATCACGAGTATCATAGCAACCAAAGAGCCAATCAGGAGCGAGACTATTGAACGTACACGCCACTTCCCCTCGGCATCGCTGGTTTAGCAGGGAGCAAGCACTTAGCAAAACTGTCAATCAAACCTGTTGCTAACGCTAGCGGGAGTGACCTTGAAGAACTGTTATTAATGTTCATATCTTGATTTACCGACACAATAGTGAAATAAAAACCCCAGGATCATGTAGAGGGTTAATACGAACATTTAAGACCAAAATGACGAGTCTGACAGCAGCAGTTACAGAGAGGGGGGTGACGTTTTTTCAATAGGAAGTGAATTGGAGCCAGAGTCGAAGGAGACGAAATTATAACCACGCTCACTTCCTATTTGGAACACGGTGGTAGCGGTTTAGCCATGTCCATTTATATGAACAAGTCTATGGCGTAGCACCAATTGTTTGCTGTAGTGTCAGTGCTATGTGGACAATTTACGTCAAAATAACTCAACCTGAATACTTTTAGCATAGCGTAGACTTTTAGCATTAATTTAATCAATCATCGCTAGCATATGTTTAAATATCCACAATCCTAACGACCTCATTACCATGCACGGTCTTTCCTGTTATCGATAAAGATCACAATCACACAGTTTAGGCGTGGCTTTACATTAAGAGCATATCCGCTAACGTATCCTAGCATATCCCGCCATTATGTCCCGTGATAAAAGTCCAAGCGTGATGGTGTCCTTGCCCGAGCACTCTCTCCTCTTTCAATCGTGCCTTCTCTTTAAACTGCCTCTGTGTCTTTATTAGCGAGTCGGAGGACAGCTGTGGTGCCGTATGCTATCTATTTTCTCAACTATAAAACATCTGCTTCCTCTTCTTTCTATCCCCCTAACTTTAATCCCTGTCATGTACAAGTATTAGTGTTTAAAGCAATATCCCTCCACCCACAACATTATAAATTATCTCTGCGTTTATGACACTGTATGCTAGCTGTAGGCACTCCGCACACTGTTCTTATTAAAACAATCAGATTCGTGTAGAACAGAACATATTTTCACCGAGGGCCACATCAGGAAAATGGTCGCTCTCAAAGGGCCAGATGTGATGTAAAATAAATGTAACTACTTTGTTAACGTGTTCATAAACTTTCTTTATTACTTATTTAATTGGCAAATACTGCACATGTATTTCCGTAAGTGTAAAAAATATGGCTGTATACTTTGCTATCTCCAGATAAACTGCATTTTAAGACAATTTATCTCGTTGAGGGCCACATAAATGACATGGCGGGCCACATTTCGCCCGTGGGCCTTGAGTTTGACACGTGGTGTATAGAACTATAAAGAAATAGGGAGTATATTTCCATAGATGTAAAAAAATATGTATGTATAACTTGCTATCTCCTGTCATACCTTTTAATTTACATCATTATGGGCCGCATAAAATGACATGGCGGGCTACATTTCGCCCTTGGACCTTGAGTTTGCCACATGTAGTTTAAAGCCATACCCCTCCACCCACAATATTATAAATTATCTCTCCTTTTATGACAGATTCTGGGTCATACATGTAGAATTAGAAAGAAATAGGGGTCATCAACGTTCCCTGAGAGTGTGGTGCTAACTGTAGGCACTGCTCTGTCTGAGGCTTGGTTAGATGTTAATCTGAGTTTTGAGAATATACAGAATTGATTTAGCTTGAACTACAACAGGTGAGCTGGTTTTATGCAAAAATCATTTTAATCCCTGTCATGTACAAGTATTAGTGTTTAAAGTAACACCCCTCCACCCACAATATTATAATTTATCTCTTCTTTTATGACGCCGTGTGGCTGATGGACAGATTTTGACCCCGGCTCTGACCTGTGCGCTAGCTGTAGGCAGGTGAGTGTTTAATCTGTTGTCGTTTATGATCTTTCTCGCTCGCAGGGTGGTAAAATCCCGGTCAGATGGACAGCTCCGGAGGCCATCGCGTACAGGAAGTTCACCTCGGCCTCAGACGTTTGGAGCTACGGCATCGTCACGTGGAGGTCATGTCCTACGGGGAGAGGCCCTACTGGGACATGAGTAACCAGGATGTAAGTCGCAAATGTCACTCAGCCCGATGTTGTTTCCTCATCACAAACCTGGAGTTGGGTTTTGTTTCATTCACACGTTTGAGTAACACTTTATTATTAGTCTGTAACATCTCCAAAAGTCAAAATTCAATTCAGTTTATTTTTGTTAAGCCCAAAATTACAGCAGCAGCGTTGCCTCTTAGGACTGAACATGAGAAAAGATTTAACCAACAGAAAGTTAGAGAGAGTAAGTAAGAGAAACAGACAAGCAAATGGAGAAGGGTCTCAGAGCGCCCCCTGTCCTCAGACCCTCATACTCTGCAAAGAAAAAAAAAAAAAAAAACAGTGGGAAAAAGAGAAACCTTGAGGAGAACCACAGTGAATGAGAGATCTACTCCCATGGACTGAACCAGGACTAAACCGGGAATAAGCCAGGTCTAAACCAGGTCTAAACCAGGACTAAACCAGGACTAAACCAGGAATAAGCCAGGTCTAAACCAGGACTAAACCAGGACTGAACCCAGGACTAAACCAGGACTAAACAGGATTGAACCAGGACTAAACCAGGGCTAAACCAGGGCTAAACCAGGACTGAACCAGGACTGAACCAGGACTGAACCAGGAGTGAACCAGGATTAAACCAGGACTGAACCAGGACTGAACCAGGGCTAAACCAGGGCTAAACCAGGACTGAACCAGGACTGAACCAGGACTGAACCAGGATTAAACCAGGACTGAACCAGGATTAAACCAGGACTGAACCAGGGCTAAACCAGGACTGAACCAGGACTGAACCAGGGCTGAACCAGGACTGAACCAGGACTGAACCAGGACTGAACCAGGACTGAACCAGGATTGAACCAGGACTGAACCAGGATTAAACCAGGACTGAACCAGGGCTAAACCAGGACTGAACCAGGATTAAACCAGGACTGAACCAGGGCTAAACCAGGGCTAAACCAGGACTAAACCAGGGCTAAACCAGGGCTAAACCAGGGCTAAACCAGGACTAAACCAGGGCTAAACCAGGGCTAAACCAGGGCTAAACCAGGACTAAACCAGGATTAAACCAGGACGGGTAGCTGCAGATGTGTCCAGGACTAATTTGCCTCCATTTGCAGATAGAGTTCAAGTCTATAGGGCCAGATCCACTGAACTAAGAGACAGAGAGGGAGAGCCACCCCAGCCAGGCACCGGGCCATTGACCCAGGTGAGAGAAGGGAGGGTCTGGGTCCACAAAAATGCTCTGTTCCACCTTGTGATGTCATGAAGTGGTAGCTTTCAAGTTAACAGCTTCTTTTTCCTTCAGTTCAGTACAGATATGAAGTGCAAATGATTCTAGAAATGAAGGCGTATGGAGTTTAAAAACACAGTGGAGAACTTCCTGTATTACCACATGATGACATCACAAGGTGGAACAGAGTGTTTTCTGTTTGAGAGAAGAACTCAGCCTAAATCTGCAGTTTGTTTGTGCGTTAAACATGTGAGAATGAAAAAAAAACACAACTCCAGGTCTGTTTTTGATGAGGAAACAGAGAAAATGGTGAAATCTGGGCAAGTAACATATTTCCATACATTGAAATATAGAAACTTTCGGTGCAAACTTAAGCCAACAAATTGTAAGATGTTCCTGGAATAACTGGGAGACGTCAGATTGTCCCAAATGTTTCCGGAGTGTTTTCCTCTTCTTTGACAACAGTTAAAGATGGTTCAGGTTTACTCCGCCCTGGCCCCTGGAGGCTGTGTCTGATGTCTGCCTGTGAGGGGCGCCGGGTGTTTGCTTCCCTTCCTGACAGTCACAGTGGGAGGTCTGCATGTCGAGGAACGCACTCACGCATCAGTTAAAGCGTCGCCGAAAATGTTTGTTCGGTCGCAAATCAGAAAGAGGAAACGCACTCTTTCCTGCTGCTTTTTTCGTTGAGGAATGTTTGACTTTGAATTGCAATTACTTCCAGAGGTCAAAGGTCACACAGACTTCCAGAGTGTGTCTCGTACAAACCAATGGGCAGTGCGTACTTGCGTTACTTGAAATTGGCTATGTTCTAATGGCGTTCCCTCATTTTTCACTTGGTTAGACACAGATTAATTCACGCATGTTTGAATAATCCTGTATTGTCCTGTATCTGAGGCTCGACTGCTCAGAAAATGTGTGTTTTCACCTACCCCCTATCTCCGCCCACTGTTCTGTACTTGCTCAACTCGGACTTGTCTGTACTTACTTACTTCTGTATTATTCAGAAAATTCAGACTCTGGATCATACTTGTAGAGCTATAAAAAAAACGAGGGGTCTTTGTCATCAACATTCCCAGGTGGTGTGATGCTAACTATAGGCACTGCTCTGTCTGAGGCTCTGTTAGACTTTAATCCGAGCTTTGTTTTAACGCAATCTGACCTTAAAGAACTACGACAGGTGAGCTGGTTTGTGCTCTTAAGCCAGTCCCTCATGCATAAAATTACAGTCACAAGCTAGCTAGCGTTAGCCAACAGTTTTTCAGTTAATCACGTTCATCTTTTTGTTGAAAATCAAACCCGTAAACAGGACCACGAACGCTCGGATTGATCACAGGCTCCTGAAAATGAGCTGTTTAAATGCATTTTGTAGATTCAGATTGTGTCGCCATGGTAACTGCCAAAAATTCAACTGCACGAACCTAAACAATCTCATCTTTAATAACAATATTTTTTTAGTACAGTATTAATACAGAGTTATGAAAAAGGAAAAATCTCACATTTGCCCTGCACGTTTTTAGTTTAAAAAACACATTTTGGCAAGTAATATTTTACCGTATTTTCTGGACTATAAGTGTCACTTTTTTCATAGTTTGTCGAGGGTGCGACTTGTACTCAGATACTTCCTCTGGAGTTGTTGGAGTTGTTCAGAAGCGACACGAGGATGAAGAATTCAGTGGAGTTAGTGTGACTTATAGTCCAGTGCGACTTATATATGTTTTTTCTTCATTATTTAGCATTTTGGTGTGACTTATACTCCAGAGCGACAAACTATGGTACATGTTTTTCGTAGTTACAACTGCCCCGGAGCGGCTGCCCGAGTGCCTTGCCCAAGAGCACAATGACAGCACTGGACTGTGTTGAACGCTCTAATGACAGAACTGCCGCCCCGATGTCGACCTGTGTCTGGCACTTTGATGAAAATACTTTGGAGAGAACAGAGCGAGACATGAAAAGGGACGTCCTGCGATGGGATTTTTTGTATTTGAGTGTTTTTATTCTCAGACAAATGTGATGCTCAGATTACATTTGGCTCTGCGCTAAACCCACTTCAAAGCGGCGAGTTCGTAAATCCCACTGTCTGAAGTCTCGACATATATCTACGGGCTTTGACACAGACGACTCCGGGAATTTTTACAAGCTTAAGCTCCAACTTAAAAATGAATTTGGTTGCGAGGATGATCCACCAAAACCTCTCCGGCAGCTGCGGTTTGATTTTATTTTTAAAACCCCATTTTCACTTGTGTCAAGCTCATTTGCAGCTATAACTATGGCAACATTACATTTGCAAAAACAGATGTTCTCATTTTGACAAAATATAAAAAAGTTGACTTTAGTTTCACTGATATAGTAAAAAAAGTTTGAGAGGTTTTAGAGGATCTGACGTGTGAATAAATAAACTCGGCTCTGGTTCGCAAACGATCGGTGTTTCATTTAGATATTGCATTGTTTGCGTTGCCAGATAAGCGAAAGAAAGCGGCTGGATGGATGTTTTGGGTTTGTAGTAGTTTTATTAATGTATTGGTAAATTCCCATTTCAGTTTGGATTAACTGAAAGCGTTACATTCTGCCTTTGTGTCCTTGGGCAAGACACTTAACCCGTCTCAACTCTAGCGTCTCAGCTGATGTCCATGGAGTTAACCCTGGAGAACCCGATAAAACCCCTTTTCTTCTTTAGAAAATTAGGAACATTGCATTAAATTACCGCTATAAGTTCACCGAACATTGAAATATTCAGTTTTTCAATTCCCTAGTTCAGGATAAGGACCAAATTTGACCCACTGGGCTCGGTAATTTATCCAAAAAGAATATAAAACGTCTAAAATGTACTTTTTTTTAGATAATTAAAAGTGACTAGATTGGTTTGAGTCCTGGTTTACACTTTAAAGTCTCCAATTTTGTACCACGAGCGAAGAACATATTTGAGAATGAACAGCCCCGTGCACCAGTCCCTCTTTCCCTCTTTTTAATCTTGAAAATGAAACTACCTGAGACAGTCACTAATAGTTGTTTCCACATGGTTCTCACAAAGATGTCTGTGTTGATGAAATAGATTGTCTCTTGCTTTTGGTTTCTTTACGGTTCTCAACCTGCAAAATCCCTTTAAAATCGTCGATATCACAAAGTCGATTTTTGTGTGGATGTTTTTACAATAAGGCTCTTTAATTAGTCCAGTAATTATCCCGACTTTGGTTGAATTCCTGTGTTGAAGGGCCCATATTACTCTGTTCCAGCTTGTGATGTCATCAAGTGGTAATACAGGAAGTGCTCCACTGTGTTTTTAAACTCCACACACCTTCACTAGAATCATTTGGATAATTTCAGTCCTGGAATAACCAATCTCTACTGAACTACAGAGAAAAGGAGCTGTTAACTTGAAAACTACCACATGACTTCTTTGGAAAATTATGAACATTGCATTAAAAAACTGCTACAAGTTCACTGAACACTGATATATCTACTTCTACTTTTAACCCTTTATTCCCTAATTTAGGATTAGGGCCAAATTTGACCCATTGGGCTCACTAATTTATCCAAAAAGAATATAAAACATACTTCTAGGCATTCTGCAAGCTATTATGAAAAAGCTTAACAAAAATAAAACACAATTTTACCAAAAAACTAACAATTTTGACCCCGTGGATTCTCCAGGGTTAAAGGAAGTATGGAGAAAAGTACAATTTTTTCCCTCCGCCTGTAAATAATACAATAAAAGACTCAGCTCAGCCTTTTTCACTCTGAGTTTTATTACTTCGTTGTGGTATAGATCGAATACACTGCATACATTTTTGATTTGCACGGATAATAACACTGTCACCTGTCAGCGTTCACTGTCGGACGATAACATGGTGTTTGTTTGGGAGCCGTTGGGGCCGTGACCGTCCTGGGGGGGCCCTTAGGGGGGTCCCAGGGGGTCACTCAGTCCCTGCAGATGGAG
This sequence comes from Periophthalmus modestus, assembly GCA_019594935.1. Taxonomy (NCBI): domain Eukaryota; kingdom Metazoa; phylum Chordata; class Actinopteri; order Gobiiformes; family Gobiidae; genus Periophthalmus; species Periophthalmus modestus. The sequence continues at coordinate 41,948 of JAIEZT010001324.1, forward strand.
ACGCTTCCTGCTGCACTCGAGTCCAGAGAGAGACGAGAGAATGGACGACGTTTCGGCTTTATCTGACTCTGGCTATAACTCAAAATACAGGTGGATGCTGCAACTCGTGAATGGTTTTCTTAACAGAGAAACAACTGTGGAACTTTTCGATAACTTGTCTTCTGCTGTGGAAAGTGGAGGTTCTGGTGGCACTTTGCTTTGTTTCCAGTCTACTTTGCTTCAGTGTACTTGTGGTTGGGTCGAATTAGCCTTGTTTATAGCCACTTTAGTCTTTATTTATTTCTTCTTTCCTTGTCAGGGGCCATGTACAAATTCATGAATCTCACAAAAGAAAAGATGATTTGCACCAGATTTAGCTCCTGCTGCTTTCACTCTGCAGACGAACACATTAAAATACACATTTCATTACATTTACATTGTAGGACTAAGAAGACAGTTCATCATTGACATTTGCAGGAAAATACAATAAAATGTCCCTTTGTCCAGTGCAGTATGTTTCCTACAGTCCAAACCCATTTAACCCTGGAGAACCCATAGGGTCAAATTTGGCCGCAGTTAATTGCTACTACCCAAAACGGAAAAAACAAAAGAAGTCAATTTCAGTTCAAAAAATTTAAAAAGCCCAGAGTGCCACTTCTGGCCCCTACCTAGAGACACCTAGTGAATGAATACTGAACTAAAACGAGCCAGAGTGATAGTGACAAGATGGCCGACCACATGCTGTTTTGTTGAGCTGGAAAATCGTCCTCTCAGCAAACCAGAAGTTGGTAATTTTTTTATTTATTTATTTTTGTTAATCTTTTTAGTAATAGCTTGCAGAATGTCGAGAAGTATGTTTTATGTTAACATTTTTTTTTAAATAAATTAGCGAGCCCAATGGGTCAAATTTGGCCCTGATCCTAAATTAGGGAATAAAGGGTTAAATTTTTAAAAGTGCATATTCAGTGTTCAGTGACCTTACAGCAGCAGTCATTTAATGCAGTGTTCATAATTTTACAAATTTTTAGATTGAATCTTTACAGTGAAACAGAATGAACCAGACTGATGTGGACACGTTTGAGTATCTATAATGTTCTTTTTTAGATAATCAAATGTGACTGTGAATGGGACTGGTTTGAGTCCTGGTTTACACTTTAAAGTCTCTGTCGCCAATATTGAACCACGAGTGAAGAACATGTTTCAGAGTGACGCATTTATGGGTCAGCAGAGGTATTTCGTTTCAACCTGGGATGAAACATGGAGCCAGTGCAGTGATTTGAGAATATGAGATATGTTCAAATTTTCTGACTTTCATTAGGATTCTGACAGCGTTGTTTTGAATGTATTGTAGTTTCTGAATGTCCTTGGCAGGAATCCCAACAAAAGGTCCATTATAATGATCCAACCTTGAGAAGATAAAGGCATGGACAAGTTTTTCTTCATCGGGGAAGTTTAGACGGGACCAGAACATGTGTATATGATTTTTTTGGCTGGTCTCTACAGAGGGATACATGTCCAGGTCTGTTTTTGAGGAGCTAACAGCATTATAACATGACTTAAACCTCATAAGAGTCCATTTTGTGTAATATAGTGCCTTAACTGTGTCAAATGCCAAATATTTTCCCAAGAGCTTTGAGTATTTGACAACCCCTGATCTTTATCTTCTCATTATTCCAGGCACAATCCCTCGCTCTCTCAACTTCACGTATTGACCTAATCAAAACTTCTCCACACTCTTCTCTCCATCCTCCATCTCCCAACCCTCCCTTTAGCTCCTGCTCCACTTTTCGGAGCGTTGGGAGCAGCCTATGCAACAGTAATGACATAGAACAGTGTAATGACGCTGGCAGTTTTATAATGGCTCCGTGTGTGTGTGTGTGTGTGTGTGTGTGTGTGTGTGTATAATAAAGATGGGGAATCGTGTGCGTTTCTACTGCCAAGGCTAACGAGGGTCTGCTGGGGCATTAACTATGTATGAACGCTGCAAACTCTCAAATTTAAACTATAACCACACTCGAACACACATGCAAAATATGAAGAAATGTGAAAAAACCTGTACCTTTGCAGATTTCAAAGAACATACAGGGAGATTGTCTACGGAGACGCCACAGGTGCAGAATTTCAACATGAATTATACATGAAAAAAAGCTGTGATGTTTGGCTGCTCGTGCCGCTCGTTTGATTGACAGGAGTGCTTGGAGAGAATTTATGCCCAACCAAAGCTTTAGCAGAGTGTCAGGGTCAGCTACAGTTCAGCTAATCCCCCAGAGCTCGCTTTAAACGTTATAATTTCCCGTGGTAAATGTATAAACCTGCAATTTGCGAAGTTAAAGTGGGATTTTAAAGGTTCTATGTTACACAAAATGGAGTCTTATGAGCTTTAAGTCATGTTGTAATGCTGTTTCCTCCTCAAACACAGACCTGGAGTTGCGTTTTGTTTCATTTATTATTAGTCTGTCGATATCTCCAAAGCTCAAAAGGCTCTGTTCCACTTTGTGATGTCATGAAGTGGTAGTTTTCAAAGTTAACAGCTACGTTTTACCTTTAGTTCAGAAGAAAATTGGCAATTTCAGGGCTCAAAATGATCCAAATTCTAGAAATGGAGTGTAAAATCATAGTGGAGCACTTCCTGTATCACCACATGATGACATCACAAGGTGGAACAGAATGTTTTCAGTTTGAGAGAAGAAACGTGTGTTAAACATGTGTGAATGAAACAAAACACAACTCCAGGTCTGTTTGTGACGAGGAAACAACATTAAAACAGATCAGAAAATAGCGTAAAATGGCTGCTTTAAATCCGCCTTATTGTGCTTGTGTCTTTATAGTTCTCATCTCTGACACTCATGGATCATTTTGTTATAATTTGCACATTTTAAATCACAATATTCATGTAAAACGACTTAATAAAAGAAACAAATCCGCTGAGTTATGTGTTCGAAAACAGCGGTGTCCAGTGGGCGCTGATGTCGCCGTAAACGTCATCATAAGAAAGAGCCGTGTAGCTGTCGGTGCCCCCTATGGACAGCTGAGCATCATGCTAGCGGATTAAAAAAAAAATTTAACCAAAATGACAACGCGATGCTGCCGAATTCTACGAGTATCACCAATTAAGAAAATTAAACTAGAGAAAGAAGTGTGTACGTCATAGTGGGCGTACATAGGTGGAGGTGAAACCGGGGATTTATTAGCAAAATGGCGTCTTCAAAATAGTCGATTAAAGATTACTCCAACATAAAACTCTCCAAATACAACTTCAAAGAGGGTAAATGAGAAGGAAACAACTATAACATGGTTAAAAGTCCAATTTGCACCATAAATTGCACCATAAATCTGATTTAAAGCGATGTTGTGTGTGTGATTCTAGCTCATGTGCGATAACCTTTACACACAGGGATAAAAAGTCGGAAAAGTGAAATAAGTAGGTCAACGGGCAGAGAAGAGACATCCAAAAGAGGAGGAGGAGGCAGCCGGCCAAATGTCACAGGAGTCGAAAGCCAAGACAAGTCCGAGATAATTAGACAAAACAGAGGCGGGAGTGAGCGGAGCCGTCGCACAAAGTCACCACAGACGAGACCGGAAAACAGAGTCTGAATAAGATCTGTAAAATGTAAATGTGGAACTTCGACGTGTGATTCAGACACATAAACACGTCCAGAGAAGTCCAGTCACACTCGGGGCACTGCTGCGTCTATAGAGCACACTTCAGTAATGCTAGGAGAGGCATTCAACTGCGCAGGGTGAGAACGAGCTCGGTAACTCGCTCATTTTAGGTCAGTAAAAATACAAATGACGGGTCGTCCTCATCAGACTCGTGTTATGGCAGTGTTTTGAGTCACTGTTAAAATGCAAAGAGGGACGAAAGGGAGAGAGGGAAAGGGACAGAGAGAGAGATGGAGGGAGAGACAGGGTGAGAACGTGAGGGAGAGAAACAGGAAAGGGTGAGGGGAGGCGGTAGATAGAGAGGAGGACAGGAGCAGGTGTTGCAGGTCAAGATGGAGATCATTAGCGACACTCGTGGGACGACACCTGAAAGAGGACACTGGACGAGGACACTGGAGAAACAGGAAAAGACTCTGTCCATGTGGGACGGAGAAACTGGGCTGAGGCGCTCTGAGGCTAATGCTATCGCCGCTTTAACTGAAGCTAACGGCGCTTTAATTGAGGCTAACGCTATCGCCACTTTAACTGAGGCAAACGCCGCTTTAACTGAGGCAAACGCCGCTTTAACTGAGGCTAACGCCGCTTTAACTGAGGCTAACGCCGCTTTAACTGAGGCTAACGCCGCTTTAACTGAGGCTAACGCCGCTTTAACTGAGGCAAACGCCGCTTTAACTGAGGCTAACGCCGTTTTAACTGAGGCAAACGCCGCTTTAACTGAGGCAAACACCGCTTAAACTGAGGCTAACGCCCCTTTAACTGAGGCAAACGCCGCTTTAACTGAGGCTAACGCCGCTTTAACTGAGGCTAATGCCGCTTAAACTGAGGCTAACGCCGCTTTAACTGAGACAAACGCCGCTTTAACTGAGACAAACGCCGCTTTAACTGAGACAAACGCCGCTTTAACTGAGACAAACGCCGCTTTAACTGAGACAAACGCCGCTTTCACTGAGGCAAACGCCGCTTTAACTGAGGCAAACGCCGCTTTAACTGAAGCCAACGCCGCTTTCACTGAGGCTAACGCCGCTTAAACTTAGGCAAACGCCGCTTAAACTTAGGCAAACGCCGCTTAAACTGAGGCAAACGCCGCTTAAACTGAGGCAAACGCCGCTTAAACTGAGGCAAACGCCGCTTAAACTGAGGCTAACGCCGCTTAAACTGAAGCTAACGCCGCTTTAACTGAAGCTAACGCCGCTTTAACTGAAGCTAACGCCGCTTTAACTGAGGCAAACGCCGCTTTAACTGAGGCAAACGCCGCTTTAACTGAGGCAAACGCCGCTTTAACTGAGGCAAACGCCGCTTTAACTGAGGCAAACGCCGCTTTAACTGAGGCAAACGCCGCTTTAACTGAGGCAAACGCCGCTTTAACTGAAGCTAACGCCGCTTTAACTGAAGCTAACGCCGAGACTAGCGCCGCTTTAACTGAGACTAGCGCTGTTTTATCTGCTCTGTTTTGTTTTTTGTTAATGGTTTTGCTTCACATTCTCAACTTTAATGAAATCCAATCCACAGCCTAAAAAAACAGCCGCGGGGGTCGGCCGTGTGCAGAGTTTTTAATAATTTGATTATTTTAATGGTTGAAAAGTCCCAGTTTCCTCTCGTCCTTTATAAACTCGCAGGTTTGGGCAGATTTGGAAATGGTTCAACACAATTTAAGGCGAGACGCTGCAGGTGAAGAGGAAAAAATGTTCAGCTTAGAGAAATCCATTTGAAACTTCTCCTGGAGTTTACTCACAGAAATGGAAGAAAAAATGTATTACACGTTTTTGATCATGTGATGTAAAAATTGACCAAATGTGATGTGACATTTAAACTAGAAACATGAAAAGAGCCAGGTTTAAATGTCTTGTTTCGTTTTGTCATTTTAGATTTTTAAAAATACACAGAGGGATTTTTGAAAATTTCCCTAAAAATTCTAATTTCACCTAATTTTTTTTTGTTAAAACTTGATTAAGTCAGACTTTGAGTTAGATATTAAAAAATCCTTCTGTACATTTCATCAAAATCTTGTTAAATCCAAGTCTGTAGCGTTTGGTGTGTGTCGATGTTACTGTATTTTTGCATTTTGAGGAACCAACCTTTGACGTTATACTGTCGCATATAACTCTGTGGAGGCAGGTAGATTAAGTTAAATATTTAAACATCTTTCAGAGCAGAGTGGACACGTTTGTTCTTTCCACATGAAAACTTGTAGTTTAAGGGAAGACGCTGGAGGCAAAACTATTATTTTTGGTTAGTCCATCCATTTTCTTCCTCTTACCACGACAGACCGATACAGCGACACTGCACCGATCCGCCTGTCAGTCTCACGCTCCATCCTTCTCTCACTCGTGAACAAGACCCCGAGATACTTGAACTCCTCCACTTGAGGCAAAGACTCCCCACCCACCCGGAGAGGGCAAACCACCTTTTTCCGGTCGAGAACCATGGCCTCGGATTTGGAGGAGCTGATTCTCATCCCAGCCACTTCAATTTTCGAGGCAATGAAACCTTCAAAACTGCTTTAGAGTTTTTAAAGAAACAAACGTGAACAAGAAGGAAAGAAGAAACAAGCGCAGGTCCCACTGATTTAGGATAGTGAGCTGGATATTTATGTGTAGAAGGCCGGTCCAAGAAAATAAAACCTACATTATTCTGGTCCGTGGTGCAAAAAACGTTGGGGACCCCTAAGCGTCCAACATCCTCGCATCATAAGACGCTACCGCAAAAAATATCCCACTTCTGCATTCAAGGTTGTGTCTCCCGTCTGATAAACTGGATAAAGAGTGAGAATCCTGCAGACAGTTCTGACTCACCCTCATGTACCTGCACAGACATAATGAAATCAAAAGCCTGAGTGAGTGGATCAGTGTAAGACGAGATCAGCTCAGATCAAACACTGAGGCGGCGTCCACAGCACGGACCAATCACACGGCTGGATCCTGCACACGCCGCCCAGCCCCGCCCCTCACACGGAAACGCCATCCTCGTACTAAACAACTCCACTTTCTCTCTGTGGGGTATTAAAGAGGAGGTATTTACTTCTACAGAGTATTAAAGAGGAGGTATTTTACTTCTACAGAGTAGTAAAGAGGAGGTATTTTACTTCTGTGGAGTATTAAAGAAGAGGTATTTACTTCTATGGGGTATTAAAGAGGAGGTATTTACTTCTATAGGGTATTAAAGAGGAGGTATTTTACTTCTGTGGAGTATTAAAGAGGAGGTATTTTACTTCTGTGGAGTATTAAAGAGGAGGTATTTTACTTCTACAGAGTATTAAAGAGGAGGTATTTTACTTCTACAGAGTAGTAAAGAAGAGGTATTTACTTCTACGGGGTATTAAAGAGGAGGTATTTACTTCTATAGGGTATTAAAGAGGAGGTATTTTACTTCTGTGGGGTATTAAAGAGGCAGTATTTCATATTTATGGGGTTTTAAGTGTAACTCATAACATATTTCGAAACTACTGCACATCAAAACAGGTTTGTGAAGTTGTAGTGTATTGTTTTTGAGAATAGGGCCCGGAAGAGATCGCTAGATTACTTAAACATGCATGGGCTGACATCTTAACGTAATGTTTTTGATGAGGCAAGTAGAAAGCTCCAAGAAAGTCTAAGCAGGGACTTCTTTCACCCCAGACACTTCCTCCAGCTCCTTCGATCGGACCCAAAAAGTTGATTTTTTGCATAAAACCTCCTCTTTAAATAACAGTTTTACAGAGAGAAAAAGAGGAGTCTGTGTTTGAGCTGAGGAACTCTGAAAAATCCTAAACTTCTAAACAGATGGACTCCACTTTTGTCTCATCTTTCATCTATTTTGGGCGAAACACAAACCAAAGGCACGAGGCAGAGTTTTTTTATTCAGTCGTTGTAATATCGTTTAGCTTCCTACTCTGGTGTAACTCGATTATACGGATTTATTTCAGTATTTTTTAATAATGTTGACGCGTCATTAGAGGTGTTAATCGGGTTAAAGTGGGGGTATTATACGAAATCGACTTTTTGGAGCTTTCTACCATATTAGAAATCATCAAAAACATGCCTGAAGTGGTTTTAGATGTCATCCATGCATGTTTGAGCAATCTAGTGATCTCTCCCAGGCCGTATTCAAACCCTCTTTTTGGTTAGCTGTAAGATTTGTCCAAGGCTCCGCCCACAAGCCTGCAGTACATCACCCATGCTCCCACACGACAATCCTCCATAATTATACAAAAACATGATACAAAACTGTGCACTACGACTTCACAAACCTGGTGTGATGTGCAGTAGTTTCATTAACGCTGATTGTAATGTGATAGTGGGGAGGGGCTTTGGACTCACAGCGTCAAAAACTAAAGCTGTAGGGCAGCTAGCGCCGCTTTTGAACAATTTGTCAAACTTGTAAAGCACAATATAAACTCAAGCCATTGCTGTGATTACTTTGAGTTTTAGTTGAGTATTATTTTGAGTATTATTATAAGCATGATTGGATATTATTTTGAGTATTGTTATGAGCATTATTGATTATTATTTTGAGTATTATTATACATATTATGAGTATTATTATGAGTATTATTTTTAGTATTATTGAGTATTATTTTGAGTATTTTTGAGTATCATTTTGAGTATTATTGAGTGTTATTTTGAGTATTATTGAGTATTATTTTGAGTATTATTTTGAGTATTTTTGAGTATCATTTTGAGTATTATTGAGTTATTTTGAGTATTTTTGAGTATTATTTTGAGTATTTTTGAGTATCATTTTGAGTATTATTTTCAGTATTATTTTGAGTATTTTTGCGTATCATTTTTAGTATTGAGTAATATTTTGAGTATTATTTAGTATTACTTTGAGTATTATTTTGGATATTAGTATTATAAGTATTTTGAGTATTGTTATGAGTATTATTTTAACTATTATTCTGAGTATTATTTTGAATATCATTGAGTATTATTTTGCATATTATTCTGAGTATTATTAGTATTATAAGTATTTTTAGTATTTTTATGAGTATTTAACTATTATTCTGACTATTATTTTGAGTATTATTGAGTATTATTTTGAATATTATTGAGTATTATTTTGCGTATTATTATGAGTATTATTTTAACTATTATTTTGAGTATTATTGAGTATTATTCTGAGTATTATTTTGAGTATTATTGAGTATTATTTTGAATATTATTGAGTATTATTCTGAGTATTATTTTGAACATTACTGAGTATTTTTGAGTATTATTTTGCGTGTGCATCGTCCACACCTCCGCAGGTTCTTTCTCCTGCTCTTGTCTGATGATGCTTTAATCCCGTGATGTTGATGTGGCTCGTTTTTTTTTTTTTTCCCTGCAGTGACTCAGTTTTTGGCCGATGACATTTTCACGTCTTTGTGTTTAAATACTGTATCTGTGAAAGCTTCAGGAGGAAGAAGACGCTCGGCTGATGTAATGGACGAGGAGATCTGATAATTAGTGGCACTGGTCCATTATTACGCTCACTCCTTTCAGATGTTAAATGAAGTAACACGTCACGATCGGCTGAAGAGAATAGATCATATTATGTATATTTCTTTTGCCTTTAAAGCCGAGTGTCCACTGTATGATTTTGGGACGGAAGATTTATGATTGTGGAGAGAATTTTGAGATAAAAATACGGAACGCAAACTAAAGACTCGTATTACACCATGTTCTGATCTTTTCTAATGTTTCCTCGTCACAAACAGACCTGGAGTTGTGTTTTTTTGTTTCATTCACACATGTTTAACACACAAACAAACCTGAAAACACTCTGTTCCACCTTGTGATGTCATCAAGTGGTAATACAGGAAGCTCCACTGTGTTTTTAAACTCCACACACCTTCATTTCTAGACTCATTTGGATCATTTCAGCTCTGGAATTGCCAATCTCGACTGAACTAAAGGTTAAAAAGGAGCTGTTAACTTGAAAACTACCACTTCATGACATCACAAGGTGGAACAGAGCATTTTGAGCTTTGGAGATGTAGACACAAACACAACTCCAGGTCTGTTTTTGAGGAGGAAACATCATTAGAACATGACCTAAACCTCACAAGAGTCCATACTTCACTGTAATAATGTTAAATCTGTCACTTAAACATAGAGCTGCATTAAACCAGATGCCCTGAACGACCATATCTTCAGCACAGTTCATCGTCACAAGGTCGAGATCATGATTAGATTTTTTTATTGCAGTATCGCCCTCACCAGCAGTCGCCTGGCTCCAGAACACGCACGTCTTCAATACTTTCTGAAGATGTGAGTCTGGACACTGCTGAATCTCCCTGTTTTCAAACTGACAGGTGGATTAGCCAATCAGGGACATGCAAGGATTGGAGAAAGTAAAGGACAAAATTGTTACGTGGGGCTGAAAAACATGGCGGATTTCTGCAGAATCAATGAAATTACATTCTAAATATAACCCGCAATTGTACTGTACAGGAGACACGGAGGAGACTGATGGACAATGGTCTACAGTCCCTCAGCCAATCAGGACACAGAACACAATGGTCTACAGTCCCTCAGCCAATCAGGACGCAGAACACAATGGTCTACAGTCCCTTAGCCAATCAGGACACAGAACACAATGGTCTACAGCCCTTTAGCCAATCAGGACGCAGAACACAAAGCACGTTCATACACAAAAAATCATACAAAACTGCACTAAAAAAAACACGAAATGGCGAGATCACGAAAGATGAACCACGATATACTGAGGGACAAGTGTAACCACTAAACTCTGTCAATCTGAGGTGAAAAATGTGATTTTCTTTGTAAATCAGAGGCGACCAATGAGCTCCTTCATTTCACATGTGTCACTGAAATAAAAACTGACTGATTGGACGATCACACTTGACCGAACTTGAGATGCAACAGAGAATATGGAGACCAGACTGATGTCAATCTGTATAAAACATACAGAGAGATTTCAGTCTGGTTTTGCCAGGCTAGCCCAGCACTCGTGATTCTGTGTTTTAGACGATGTTAGATGTGGCATTGTTGTTTTACGAAAGCACTTTAATATGTTATATAAAAGTGATTTAAACCAAAAAAGATAATATCCTGGTAGGTTCAGTTTGCAGGTTGGGTTTTAAGATGAGCTGCTGGAAACATGTGGTAGAATTTTCCATTTTAAACAAATCTTTCTGTTTTAAGTGGATAAACCCGTCGTCACACAGTTCAGTGTCGTCTGTGTCTGGAATAAACAAAAGAGAATTTTCTTTTCACAATCACAAGTTTCAGAAAGTGGTGCCGCTGTGTAACACCAGAAATGTGATTGTCGTCGGCTGAAAAGACGTTTGTGAAGCCGATTCTGAACAATTAACGACGAGATTAAACTTTTGTGGATCAGAAGTTCGGAGATTTCTCCCCCAAAAACGGTGAGACTCCCACACATCTGAAAGTCTGAGGTTAGAAAATACGACAGAACATGAACGCAACATGATACAGAAGAGAGAGGGAGAGAGAGAGGGATGGAGAAAGAGAGAAAGAGACAGAGGGAAGAAGAGAGACACAGAGATAGAGAGAGAGAGGGAGAAAAAAAGAGAAAAATAAAGAGAAAGAAAAAGAAGGTGAGAGACAGAAAGAGAGGGGGAGAAATGGAGGAAGGAAGAGAGAGAGAGGAGGGGGAGAGACGGAGGGAGAAAGTAAGAGACAGACAGAAATAAGAAGAGAGGGATGAGAGAGAGAGAGAGTCAGAGGGAGGAAGAGAGACAGAGAGAGATGGACAGAGAGAGGGGGAGAGAAAGAGAAAAAGAGGGGGAGGGACAGAAGGAGAGGGGAGCGAAAGAGAGGGGGGAGAAGGAAGAGGGAGAGAGAGAGAGAGAGAGAGAGAGGAGGGGGAGAGACAGAGGGAGAAAGTAAGAGACAGACAGAAGAAAGAAGGAGAGAGGGATGAGAGAGAGAGAGAGAGAGACAGAGAGAGAGAGACAGAAAGAGAGGGGGAGAAAGAGAAAAAGGGGGAGAGAGGAGGAGGAGGAAGAGAGAGATGGGGGTAAGACAGAGGGAGGGAGGAAGAGAGAGAGAGGGGGAAGGGACAAGAGGGAGGGAGATAAAGAGAGTGCCAGGGTTAGAGAGAGAGTAAGAGAGGGAGAAAGAGAAGGGGGACGGATGGAGAGAGGGAGAGACAGAAGGAGGGTTAGGGTTGAGAGAGGAAGAGAGCGAGAGAGATGGAGAGAGAGATAGGAGATAGAGAAGGGGGATGGAGGTAGAAAGAGAGAGTGCCAGGGTTAGGGTTGAGAGAGAGAGAGAGTGAGGGGGGGGAAAAGAGAAGGAGGGAGGGGCAGTAGTCTCCCCTCGCATGGCCAAAATGAGACTAAAATTTAAAAAAAAGATCCTGTATAAGGTTTTCTAAATCACTACAGGGGCTGACTACATTTAAACTTATTTAAAACAGCGACTCAAACATGGAGGGAGGCGGCGGCTCCATAAAAGTCTCTAAATGAACATGTTAAATCTGCATCAGTTACGTCCACATTGAAGAACATGGCCCCCTCTGTGGCTCCCCCAACTGAAAATACCTGGTGCTACAGACCATCAGTAATATTAAATACAGATGAGGGCAGGAAAAATGAATATTGTTGATTTTTTTTTGTCGTAATACAGTGAGAAAACTGTGTCTTGCCTCCATTTTAAGGTATCACATCACATTCTCGCATCTGAAAACCACCGAAACGTCCCAGTTCTTTGCTTGTTTTCACTCAGACCGGTGTTTTCATTTGTCCCCTCTCTCTCCCCGTCCCCTTCGCCCTGCTCTGGCCCCTCGCCGTTTCCCAGGTGATAAACGCCATAGAGCAGGACTTCCGGCTGCCCGCGCCCATGGACTGCCCCGTGGTGCTGCACCAGCTGATGCTCGACTGCTGGCAGAAGGACCGGAACGCACGGCCAAAGTTCCCCGATATCGTCAGCGTGTTGGACAAGATGATCCGGAACCCCGCCTCGCTCAAAACGGGCATCAACAACATCCCTCCAGGGTGAGACGCTCGGATACTCTGTAAATACTCAGATACTCTGTAAATACTCAGATACTCTGTAAATACTCAGATACTCTGTAAATGTGTTTCAGTCCCTGTTTGTAGAAGACGACAGAAACACATTTTACAGCGACTTATGTGTTTATATTGTCATTATGTGAGACAGAACTGAAGAAGTGTCTTAGACGAGCCGCCAAACGTCTTCACTCCTCCAACGTTTTGTCCAGTTACAGATTTTACTTTTGTTACAGATTTTACTTTTAGTATTATTATTCTGAGTATCATATTGAGTATTTAAGTATTATGAGTATCATTTTCAGTATTATTTTCAGTATTACAGTATTATTTTGAATATTATTTTCAGTATTATTATTTTGAGTATTACAGGAGTGAAAACGTTGGCTGCTCTTCCAAGCCAAGGTCAGACTTCTGCTGGACACTGTTTTAGTCCTGATTTAGTCCTGGGTTTAGTCCTGGTTTAGACCTGAGTTTAGACCTGGTTTAGTCCTGGTTTAGACCTGGTTTAGTCTTGGTTTAGTCCTGGTTTAGTCCTGGTTTAGTCCTGGTTTAGTCCTGGTTTAGTCCTGGTTTAGTCCTGATTTAGTCCTGGTTTAGTCCTGGTTTAGTTCTGGTTTAGCCTTGGTTTAGTCCTGGTTTAGTCCTGGTTTAGTCTTGGTTTAGTCTTGGTTTAGTCTTGGTTTAGTCCCGGTTTAGTCCTGGTTTAGTCCCGGTTTAGTCCCGGTTTAGTCCCGGTTTAGACCCGGTTTAGACCTGCTTTAGTCCTGGTTTAGTCCTGGTTTAGTCCTGGTTTACCTGAAGTCCTCAGAGTGTGAGATGGTTCACACTTTCGCACCTTTAAATTGTTATATAAATAATATAATTTACTCTCATCTCAAATACTTTTCCTTGAGTATTTTTATTTTATTTTACTCTACATGAATTCTATCATTTTAACATGAGCCTGCCCTCCACCTTGTCTCCAGCCCCTGCATCCACCCGTTACTGGATCGTGGAGGCCCTGACCTGAGCCGGGTCAGCTCCGTGGAGGACTGGCTCGCCGCGTTGAAGATGACCCAGTATCGAGACTCGTTCCTGGGCTCGGGCTTCACCTCCCTGCCGCTCGTTACTCAGATCACGGCAGAGTAAGTCCCCCCCGTTTCAGTGTGTCTGCGTCCTCCTGCCCGGCGCCGTGCCATTACCTGCCAACTTGGCGTCTTGTTAGTTTGGCAGCGCGGCGGACAGCTGCTATCTGACTGCCGCGCCATTTGTGCTCGGTGTCTGCGCTCCCGAATCCTCGCCGTGAGAACTTCCAGATTTTTGAGCTCTCAGGGAAAATTAGGCACTGAAAATGGGACATGGCTCCAGAAAATCAATTCAAACTGTTTTCAGAATGTTTATGCCAGTTTGACCGTCATTTATCTCAAGCTTAAGTAGAACCAGTGCATATTTGTTTATAGGGCACAACTTTTGGTTTTCAGTATTATCTTATTTTTAGCTTTAAGAATCTGCCGATATCAACCAAACCAGAGACAGAAAACAGCATTTATTTCCTTAAAACTAAAATAAAATAAGACAAAACTGTTCTAAATGTAGCTGTTCATTATCCTCAAGTGACGCAGAACAGCTTTATGTGTAAATGAAATAAAAGTTCAAACATTATGAGACTTTCTGCGCCAACTACGACCATAAATCGTCCAACCAGGATATCCACTGAACTGCGCTGTCAATCAAACCTGTTGCTAACGCTGGCGGGAGTGACCTCGGGGAAAGAAGGCGCCTGATTTGTCTGTTATTAATGTTCATATCTTGATTTACAGACACAATAGTAAAATAAAAACCCCAGGATCATGTAGAGGGTTAATACGAACATTTTAAGACCAGTTTTTCAATGTATGGCTGTGATCGCTGCCAATATCCGAATATCCGATACCAGGTGCTTTCCGTTTTTCCCTTTACGACCAGCAGAGGTTTGCACTGTGGATTATTTTATGTTATTAAGGCCTTTCCTCGTGTTGATAATATTTTACTCTAGTATTGACTTCTTTTACTGCAGAAAGGCAGCTACAAATCTGTTAAGTTATCCCTCATTATATCGCTGTTCACCTTTCATGGTCTCGCTATTTCGTGGATTTTTTTAGTTCATTTTTTTTTTTTTAGAGTATGAATGTACACTGTGTTCTGCGTCCTGATTGGCTGAGGGACTGTAGACCATATGTTCTGCGTCCTGATTGGCTGAGGGACTGTAGACCATTGTGTTCTGCGTCCTGATTGGCTGAGGGACTGTAGACCATTGTGTTCTGCGTCCTGATTGGCTGAGGGACTATAGACCATTGTCCATCAGTCTCCTCCGTGTCTCCTGTACAGTACAGAATGTGTCAGACAAATTTACATAAATGTTGGATCAGTGTGACTCTGAAGTGCTGTATGTTTGCGAGTTTTCTCCCCGACAAAACCCACAATGTCGATAAAACGTTCTGCACCGACAAAGACACCGACGAAGGTTTGAACTTTGAGTTTAAACAAGAGAGAAATGTGAGAAAATGTTAAGAGAAAAGTGTATAAAGTGTGTGGTGAGGGGTTTTACAGCTTATTTTTAGAACGTAACCCCTGCGATAAACCAGGGACCACTGTATAAAAATGTGTCCGTTCACCATCTTCCTGACGACACCGACACATTAAACATGTTTATCTGATGTTTTGTGCTTGGACCTGGAGATAATAACCACACTGCAAACAACTGCTGCTCAAAAAGAAACATTTTCACATCCATTTGATAATTATATTTTTCATGACATAGTTATAGACGTAATGCAAAACTGAGTGAATGTTTTAAAAGCTTATTATGAAAATGCACCCACTGTTCCAAACACATTTATGATAAACGACAGCGCGGTGTGATTTCATTTACAAACTGTTGAGTACATTTCAAATATAAATGATATAAATCTAAAAAGGCTCCACTTCCTGTTTGTATCGATCAGAGCAAAGTTTATAGATTATAGTTTAAACCTGCACAGACATTACGCAGGAAAGTTCCCTTATATAAAGTTAGCTGGGTTAGCACGGCTAGCACGTGACTGTCTGCTCCACTCACCACGGCTCAAGTTAAAGCGCTTTTAATTAATCCCATTGGGCGGACGTATACTCTTTATCTGACCTATGGAAATGAGGAGGACGAGTGGGCTGACCACGAGCCGAGGGGATCAGTAATGGCTCTCAGGTCGACCCGCTCAAGCTCTGTGGGTGTAGGACTTAATGTACAGAGCGCGGCCATAAAAACATGCAAAGTAATAGGACTGAAAGGACGATTTAAACATGTCACCGCACATTTGGTCGAAAACGTTTCTACACAGAGTCTTTGCTTCATAAAACTGAGTGTGTTGGTAGGCTGTAAAACCCCTCACCACACACACTTATATACACTTTTCTCACACAGGCATTAACATTTTCTCACATTTCTCTCTTGTTTAAACTCTCTCAAAGTTCAAACCTTCGTCGGTGCCTTTGTCGGTGCAGAACGTTTCCTCGACATTGTGGGTTTTGTCGGGGAGAAAACTTGCAAACATACAGCACTTCAGAGTCACACTGCGATCCAACATTTATGTAAATTTGTCTGACACATTCTGTACTGTACAGGAGACACGGAGGAGACTGATGGACAATGGTCTACAGTCCCTCAGCCAATCAGGACGCAGAACACAATGGTCTACAGTCCCTCAGCCAATCAGGACGCAGAACACAATGGTCTACAGTCCCTCAGCCAATCAGGACGCAGAACACAATGGTCTACAGTCCTTTAGCCAATCAGGACGCAGAACACAATGGTCTACAGTCCTTTAGCCAATCAGGACACAGAACACAATGGTCTACAGTCCCTTAGCCAATCAGGACACAGAACACAATGGTCTACAGTCCTTAAGCCAATCAGGACGCAGAACACAATGTACGTTCATACACAGTAAAAAAAAGCATGCAAAACTGCTCTAAAAAAATTCAGCGAAACAGCGAGTCCACAAAAGGTGAACCATGAAATCGTGAGGGACAACTGTACAGCACTTTTCCACCTTCAAGACGCTCAAAACGCTTTACATCAATGAACCACTCACCCATTCACACTCACATTCAAACACCAGAGCACACAGACACTGGGGGCGAAGTGGGTTAACAGCATTCATCTGTGGGAGCTGGAATCGCACCGCCAACCTGTGGGTCAATCACAGACTGTATATATAAATAGACATAGCTAACCTGCTAGCCGCTGCGTTCCAAAAAGGAAGTGATCATGGGCGCACTTCAGGCTCCATCGACTCTGTGTAAAAAGCCGCCCCTCTCTCTGTAACTGCTGCTGTCAGACTCGTCATTTTGGTCTTAAATGTTCGTATTAACCCTCTACATGATCCTGGGGTTTTATTTTCACTATATGTCTGTAAATCAAGATATGAACATTATTGCTCAGGTGAACTGTTTAGTTGCTATGGTTACAATAAAATCTTATAGGGAGTCCCATTCATAAATATGGTTAAAGGTCCTGTATTACGCGAAATGGACTATTGTGAGGTTTAATCTGTTATAATGCTGTTTTGTTTCATTCACACATGTTTGCGTAACACTTTATAATAATAATAATAATACATTTTATTTATAATGCACTCTTCATCAAACAAAATCTCGGAGTGCTACAATAAAAAGAACATTAAAATACTAATTGTTAAAAGCTAAAAACATCAGCAGTGAGCTTTTATAAATAAAAAGGTCTTTAAATTAGCTTTAAAAACCAGGTCCAGGCTCTGTGTGGCTCTCATTTGGGGAGGGAGGCAGTTTCACAGTCGCGGTGCAGCTGAGGAGAAGGTTGCTCCCCCATTGTACGGAGCCTGGTGGAGGGGGGGACCTGGAGGAGCTGCCTGTAGATCTGAGGGTGCGGTCTGAGGATTGTACGGTGATCAAGTCTTGCAAATATATTGGTGCCTGTCCAGTGATGCATTCATGGGTCATCAGTAGAATTTTGTACTCGATCCGGGATGTTACATTGAGCCAGTGTAGTGACTTAAGAATGGGAGTAATATGTTCAAATTTCCTGACCTTCATTAAGATTTCTAGCTGCGCTGTTTTGAAGGTACTGAAGTTTTGAATGTCCTTGGCAGGAATCCCAACAAAAAGTCCGTTGCAGTAGTCCAACTCGAGGAGATAAAGGCGTGGACAGGTTAGTCTGCGTCTGGGAGGTTAAGAAAGGGGCAGAGTTTGGAGATGTCCGTAGATGGTGAAATGATGTCTTGCACAGGTGTTTTATGTGGTTGCTAAGAGTCAACTGTGGATCCAACCGAACCCCCAGGTTGGTGACTGAGGAGGAAAGAGTAATGACCTGACCATCAAAGGTGAACTGTGATATAGGAAAGGAGTAGATCTGATGGGGGTGCCAACAAGAAGTGCCTCGGTTTTACCACTGTTAAGCTGAAGGAAACTGCTGTTCATCCATGTCTTTACCTCCTCAAGGCATGCAGCGAGTCGTGACAGAGCTTCAGATGGGCTTGGGGCAGTTCTAATGTACAACTGCGAGTCATCAGCATAACAGTGGAAGGACAACCCATGTCTGCTAATGACACGACCGAGGGGTAGCATGTAGATGATAAAAAGGATGGGGCCGAGAACCGACCCCTGCAGAACACCACATCTGACAGGAAGAAACCTGGACTTTCTTCCACCCAACAGAACGCATTCAGTCCTGGAACCACTGTAGTATAGTTCCCGACAAGCCAATGGTGCTGTGGAGGAGATCCAGGAGTCAAACGCTGCTGTCAGGTCGAGGAGAATGAGCAGAGACGATGAACCTGCATCAGCCGTCATCAGTAGGTCATTTGCCACCCTGAGCAGAGCTGTTTCCCTGCTGCGGGCTGAACAAAAGCCTGACTGGAACCTCTCAAACAAGCTATTTCACTTGAGGTAGTTCTGAATTTAGGAGGCCAAATCTCTAGGACCTTTGACAGAAAGGTGAGATTTGAAAATCGTGTAGTTAGCAAGCACCTCTGGATCTAATGAGGGCTTCTTAAGGATGGGAAGGATGACAGCAGCTTTAAGGGAAGAGGGGAGATTATTATTAATCTGTCTACATCTCCACGCTCAAAATGTTCTGTTCCACCTTGTGATGTCATCAAATGGTATTTTTCAAGTTAGCAGCTCATTTTACCTTTAGTTCAGTAGAAATGGTCAGTTCCACAGCTGAAATAATCAAAATGATTCTAGTGAAGGTGTATGCACTTCCTGTATTACCACATGATGACATCACAAGGTGGAACAGAGAAAATCGTTGTGTAATATGTGCACTTTAACGTCAGTATTGTCAGATCAAGACCTTGTTCTTTAAGCCCAGACTGTACCTCTATATTTGTTATTTTTAGTGGAAGATTTTAACCAAATTTGACCAGATTATGACGTTATCTTTATGTTTAACTGCATTTTATCAGCGTCAAAGCACCATTGCTATGAAAGTTATATGTTTTGAGGCCAATGATGTTCAACAATCAGCTCTATTCACTACTAAAATATCACAAAAAATATTTCATAACTTGAGTAACACTCTGGCGCAAATAAAAACGCAACACTTTAACAATTTCAATTTTTATTACCGTATTTTTGAGAGTATAAGTCGCCACCAGCCAAAAAATGCATAATAATCCAGAAAGAAACAAAAAAAAAAGTGTGGCTTATATTCCCAGAAAATAGAGTAAATAGTGAACAAAAACTAAGCATTTTCTCATTGTCGTCTCTTTAGGGATCTCCAGAGGATCGGCGTGCTTCTTGCTGGACACCAGAAGAAAGATCCTGACGACGAGTGTGCAGTCCATGAGGACCGCACCAAGACGACCACACTCCACCACCGAGTCCGTCTGAGCACGAACGGGCGCCGAACTCTGCCCCGCCCCTTTTTACACCCATAGAATTCAAACCTGCAACCATTTCAAGAGTCGAGAAACGCGATCACTGTGGCCGTTCATGTAGGGTCACCTCAGCACAACATCTCCAATCCGTCAGTTTGTATTTAAAACGACTTTGAATCAAGCCTGCTGCTCGAAACATGGAAGAAATCTGTTTTTTGTTTGATAACATCGAGACGCGTGAAGCTTACTCGTCATCGATGACTCCGAGTGCGGGGGGCAGTTTACAAGACTCCAAAAATCAGCTTTTTTTAAAAATCACTGTACATAAAGGACACAACCTGCTCTGTGGACCCACGCAGGCCCCGATCATAAGCACATCTTGTTGAAACTACTTCATTGTGTGGGGAAAATTGCTGTGGTTTGAACTCCGAGAGAGACCCGACACTTGGCGGCACTTTCTTCACATTGAAGAGCCTGTACATATATTACGGGATGTTTCCTTCTTAAGTATTTGTCGCAGAAGCGTTTGTGACCTCCCGTGATTATCTCCATCTCGTCGCTGGAACAAACTTTGAAATGTGGTGAATTAAAGGCAAGAAGGTTTTAAAATCTATGTTCAAAACACTTTCAGTGCAGAGAGTGGAACGTCTTTGCTGGATGTTAATGTTACTGGGTTAAAGTTCAGTTTTGAAGGTGCATTATGTAGCTTTTCTGGTGGAGTTTTTTGCCATCTACTCCATGGATTATTGGCTTGTTATTGCTTTATCCGAAATGATCCACAGTATGACTTTAAACGTCTCTATCTTGCATTTACTGGATTGCAGAATTACAGGTAAAAAGCCGAAGTAAAATCTGTCAACTGGACAAAAAGTTGAAGATGTTTGGGACACTGCCTTAAATCTCTGTGAGGGGAGGAACTAATGACACTGAAACTGTAAAAAGCTCTCCAGTTTCAGCCGTAATGGCCCCTACTGGCTCATACTGTTGATCCCTTTGTTTCTTTTGTTTGCTTTGGGTCTGATGATAGAATTATAGGTGGATAGATTATGTCTGAGGCCCCAGAATATTACAGGTGTTTACTCAAAAAAACATTGAAAAACATGCATTCTTACTGTGAGAGGGATTGCCTCTCTACAGATCTGACCTGTACTTTGGCCTAGTGTGATCAAAATCTCCATGGAAACAAAGAGGAAACCACCAGAAAAATTCCATAGTGCACCTAAATGTCACTTATCCCACAGTTCGTCTTTCTCACTTGGGGTCAGTTTGCCCAAAAGTGTTCGAAACAATCTAAAACTCCACAGAATCACAGATCTTTTTTAAGATGGGGTAATGTATATGGAAAATCAAATATTACAATAATTACACAGTTACACATTTTTATTATGAAAACTTGTTTACGGCAGAAGCAAATGACAAAGCACAAGACTTTTTAGTTTGCAAAGATCATTACAAAGTAGGACAACAGTGTCTTTAACAGAACGTTGGTTAATGCAGTGGTACAAGTCGTAAAGTACTGCACTTAAGTCGAATTTTGAAGTAACTGTACTTTACTTCAGTATGTTTTACAGTGGATACTTTTTTACTTTTACTTTAGTACATTTGAGAGCAGTATTTGTACTTTCTACTCCACTATGTTTTTGGACAGGACTGGAAAGTAAAAGTACTTTTCATATGATTGGAGGGGTTATTTTTACCATGTTCGTGGAAACATTCTGACTCAAGTTTTCCAGTCATGCTTCGGCTTTGAGCAAATATACAAAAAAAATACACAATATTCGTAAGAGTTAGTCACAGTCGACAAAATATGTCTAATTTTTTAATCAATATCACATTTAAGAGTGAAATACTTTTAGTTTTTACTCTTAAAGTACATATTTAAACGGGTACTTAAACACTTTTACTTTAGTCAGAGGTGTCCAAACTATGGTCCGGGGGCCACATGCGGCCCTCAGACCAGTTTTTATTGGCCCTCAGACCAGTTTATTCTGCTGAACCGGCCCAATTGATCATACGCACAACTTTTAAAAGCAAATTAAACTTTTCTATCACTATAATCTCAAACATCACATCACAAACAGCCCTCCGCTTTGAATATGTTTTGAGACGTGGCCCTCAGTAAAAAAGTTTGGGCACCTCTGACTTAAATAGATGTTTCATGTGATTTACTTGAGTAACTTTTTGCCTCTGTATCTGTACTTCTTCCACCGCTGCTGGTTTGTTTCAGTCTCCCGGTTTCACAGACCTGATCCAGTCTCACTTTTAGACGTAGGATCATATTCTGGCACAAATCGTAGCATTGACATAAAGCGTAAGAGATAATATTCCACCTCCATCCACACCCACAACCACAAATATAACGTTACTCGCTTTACAAAACACCACAGCCTGTTCTCGCAGATTTCACCTCCGTCAAATTGCTTTGCCGGTGGCCAATTAGGTCTGTATCGAAAACACGTGCAGTCGATATACGGCACAGGAATGGACCCACGCCAGCGATGTAGATGAGCCTCCGCTAACAAGACGAGCGGGAACATGCCAGAAATATTTAGTTCCTATCTCACTTCATCAAACAAAAACAATTAAACAAAAACGCACTGATCCAATTTAAATGTGTTGAACAGCGACGTTTCCATGGACGCACAACAGCGCTCTCAAGTAACTCACTCTTCAAATCATTCCGAGTGGATGTGTCACAATCAGAACACATTTAGCGCACACTTAGAACGGAAAGCACAAACCCGCTCGGAATTCGGAGACGAAAAAAAAAAAATTGAAAATCCGTCTGAAATAACTCTAAAAAAGGTTGATTTCTGCACCAAAACTGACTCTAATGAGCTTTAAGTCATGTTTAATGCCTCAAAAACAGACATGGAGTTGTGTTTGTGTCATTCTCCAAGCGCATGTCTGAGTAACTTGGTAGTTATTATTAGTCTGTAACATCTCCAAAGCTCAAAACGCTCTGTTCCACCTTGTGATGTCATGAAGTGGTAGTTTTCAAGTTAACTGCCTACCCTTTACAGTTTGTTCAGTAGAGGATGGCAAGGTCATTTAAAGCACAAATATCATGCATTTTTTTGACTTTTTGACTCTTTAAGGCTCCTCATCAAAAACATAAAACATGGCGTTGCATTTGGTTCATTCACGCTTGTTTCATTCCATTAACTCAACTCAGTTTTTTTCCCAGGAATTCAAAAAACGCTTTGTTTGAATTTTACCAGGATTGTTGTGACATAGGTAAAAAAAAAATTAAAAATCTAGACTTTTCGTGCAGTTTTTAAGTCCATATGTTTTCACTTGGCTCATTCTGTGGTCAAATTGTGTTAACAACAAAGGCATGGCTCTTTTTTTTTAATTTATCTTTAAAAACAGATCAATTCAAACTAAACCAAACTAACACATAACGACATAGATCAACATTAAAAAACTGGAGAAGAGTGTGAGTATAATTATTTATTTCCACATTATTAAAGTGTATTAGTAGCACCAGTGTATCCAGTTTTGCTTGTCCTTGAAATCTGCTCCATTTTTGGGAAGCAAAATAACCAAATGGCTGTTTTAGCATAGCAACCCCGTGGCTTTCTTTCCTAATTTCAGTTACTTTGCCTTTGTTCAGTCCTGTTTCTGATTAGGAACGTAGGTGTAGTTCATAAAGTGTTTTTCCAAATATAAATACGATTCTAAGCTTGAACTGAAAATGTGAACTACTTATCCCAAAATGACCAGCAGCACATTTAAAGTGGAACTAAAGCCACGAGAATGAATCCTATTTGTTCTTTAAAATCAAGACTCATGAATCGAGCGTGTTATGGTCGACCAAAACAATAATTTCCGTGATGGCTCTAGACAGACACAGACCTTTTTGGATAATTACTCCTGTCGTTTTCGCTCTCGGACACACAGCTATCGCCAGTTTGTTGTGACAGTTGCATTTTTCCCATTGACGAGGCAGATTATTACTGTTTTGCAAATGAAAATGATGAGACACGTCCAATTAACATCCAGAGAATGGCTTTTAGGAGTTTGGATTAGTGCGACGTACAATTCGAAATGGTCAATCAGTGTACGGTGGTGCGTGGGTGGCAGAGTGGTTAGCCTTCTTTCAATTCAAGTTTGTTTATGTAGCACATTTATAAAAACTTCAGTTGAGTGCTTCACATAAAAGTCCACAAAAAAAAGCACATAAAACACCTGTATATCCTGTGTAGCTGGTGTTAAATACCAGGGAGAGAAGAGGTGAGTTTTCAGTCTTAACAGCGTTAAAGGACTGAGAGGATTTGACAGGCAGAGGGCGCTGTTCCATAGTCTGGGCGCTGCCACAGAATAAGAAAGAAGCTCTGTCCCAATTCGTCAGTCTCACACTTCGTCGGCTGCATTTGAAGGACCACTTGCGTCACTTCCGGCGCGACCAGATCTGTCCCATTTCACACATCCGACAAATGTGCCCTGCGTTTCTATACGAGCAGACTTCGCGCACATCCCGTATCCAATCATGCTACAGAGAAACAGGTATATTTTCTTAGAGTTATGTAATACTCGCTATAATTGGGAAAAAAAATCACCTTGAACGTTATATCTGTGTAAACCCCCAGTGGTCCAGGTCTGATCCACAGCAAAAGACGAAGTTAAAAATCTGTCAACTGGACAAATCGTTGTAGGAGTGAAGACGTTTCGCTGCTCGTCCAAGCCGCTTCTTCAGTTATGATCAGATGCTTGTGACCACTGCCATATATCTATCTGCAGGGAGGGGCTAACTACACTGAAACTGTAAACGACTATTGTCTCTAGTTTCAGCTGGAGCTACCCTATTCAACCCTAAACGACCCTGCCTCTTCTCATTGTTCTGGGTCTTCCTAACAAAAATAGCTTCTTTAACTCCCCTCTCAAACCATTTCTTTTCTCTGAACGTTTATATTTATCTATTGATATTCAAAGGGAAAGATAAATAATGATAACCAATCATTCACAACACACACACACCCACCACTTTCATACGAGGCAATATGGGTGAAAAGTCTTGCTAAGGACACAAACGACAGAACTTGGTGAAGGCGGGATGCGATCTCTGACCTTCGGGTTGGGGGACCAGCGCTCTAACCACTGAGCCACCGCGATTCATGCCTTACTTCATTCAATCTAAACGGAAGGGGAAACGGCTGCAACGACGACACCTTGACTCTTCTTCTATGAAATAAGTAATTAAAAGTAAAACTGTCATTATTTCGGAGTCCATTTTAAACGTTAGCTCATTAGTCAGTGGCCATCACGGTTGCTAGGTCCCTTTTCGGCTCTGCGGTCGAGGTCGAGGTCGAGGTGATACTTCGAAGTGTGAACCAACCTTCAAATTGCGACACGACACTGGCCTTGACCTTGAGCTGATCAACAGACTGGGTTCTGAGTACAGTTTAGAGCTGGAGTAACTCTCTCCAAATAAAGAGGACCCATAGAGTGCACATATATAAAAACAATGGCTATAATTAATCTATTTTCGCAAAGAGGTTGTGGGTTTGAAACCTCGTGTTGGCCAACTATAATCCTCTCTGACCTGATGTCTCTGTCGCATCATCTTCGTTCATTTTAGCTTTGAACATCGCCTTTGACTATTAGTTGTATTATAAGACTATATTTTAGGACTACATCAATGGTAGCCGATATCATGAAGGAGCTAATGCATAGAAAGATGGAGAATATACAATAATACATAAATTGTTGGGTCAATATTTCCCTGGATCTAATTTTGTGCTGCTTCTCCAACTAACTGCCAACGTCCAGACGATCCCATCTAAAATTCAAAGCTGATGAGCCCCAGTATCCCCGTATGGTGACGTGAATCAATGAAACGCGCCTGAGGTATTACAAGAACTCCTATCAAAACGAGGAGACGAGGAGGTGAATGGAGTTTGGGGATTTGAATATGCCGTTTGAGCCGTCACATAGAGGTGGTGGTGTGTATGGATCGGCACAGGCCTGGTTTGGCTGCAGGGCTCTGACTGCGGGGACGTGTCTTTTATCATGCGCTGGGCAGATTACCAGCAGTGAGACAAAACGCGGCCCCCACCTCTGTGAGGCGCTAAACATCACAGGATTAGCCCTGCGCTCTGATTGGACGAGCCGACTCTATATGTGTGTCAACTGCTTCCAGTCATTTTAACATGTTCAAACGAGGGAGAATGCAGTATTTGTGTCACTGTAGTGTTACGAGGAAGACGAAGGTGCCATTTAAATCAACCTTTTTCTATCGCATTACAGTAAAATTATGTCTGTCAAAGAAAAAAAAAATTGTTAAAGGGACGTGTAATCCAGTTCTACAGTGAAATATAGTACTTTCTTTTCTAGGGCTATCACAAAAAATCCTTGGCCTTAATACAATTTATTTTCGTACCGCCCACCAAAATCACAAAAGCAGTCGCCTCGAGAAGCTTGGGAAATTTTGAAGATTTAACCAACAGAAACCTCGAAAAAAATCATTGGCCAGTAAAAGACCAGCAGCTTCACAAACAATTCACAGGAAACAAGCAAAAAAGGGACTGATGCACAGCCGTTTAAAGTGCGCTATGAAACACGGTATGATTTTACGCCTGATGCCAGGGGCGGCGCCACAGGGGGGGCTCGAGGGGGCACGAGCCTCACCTGGAATGAGTCAATGCAAAACTATATTTTTTAATATTACGTTTTTATACTTTTGCCCCAGTTTTATTGCACAATCCACTTGACTAAAAATGTTGTTCAAGATAAGACTCAAAAAAAAAAAAAAAAAAAAAATCTACAGTTGTCCCTCACTATATCGCAGTTCACTTGTCATGGTCTCACTGTTTCACGGATTTTTTAGTGCAGTTTTTTTTTCTTTTTTTTACAATGTATGATCGTGCATTGTGTTCTGCGTCCTGATTGGCTGAGGGACTGTAGAGTCCACCATTGTCCATCAGTCTCCTCCGTGTCTCCTGTACAGTACAGAATGTGTCAGACAAATTTACATAAATGTTGTATCGCAGTTGTGACTCTAAAGTGCTGTATGTTTGCAAGTTTTCTCCCGACAAAAACCACAATGTCGATGAACGTTCTGCACCGACGAAGGTTTTGAAACTTTGAGAGAGTTTAAACAAGAGAAGAAATGTGAGGAAAATGTTAATGCCTGTGTGAGAAAAGTGTATAAAGTGTGTGGTGAGGGGGTTTTACAGCTAAGAAAAACATAGAATAATAAGCTGATACTTCGACGCAGATTTCGCCTATTGCGGGTTATTTTTAGAACATAAACCCCGAGATAAACGAAGGACCGCTGGATCAGATTTTATGAAGCACAACCCAGAGGCTAAGCAAAACATGGTTAGAGGGTCGGGGGTGGGGTACGCTCCACTGTTAAAAAGCTCTAAATAAACATGTTGAGTCAGTGCCCACATTGAAGATCTTAGCCCCAGCTTAGGGGTCCTCCCTTCTTTCTTTAGATTGCACAAAAGTATTTCTACGTGTATTAAACTTTGAACACCACGTGTAGATCATTTTAGTTGCACACAATAGTCAAATTTACTGGCACAGTATTAAAAACGTCCAAACTTCTGGTTTTAATCTTACGAATACACCATTTTTCCTCTCATCCCATACTATTCCACAGATAAAAACCGTTGACATTGAGAGGAGCCACCATTGTGCTGTTTTTTTTTTCCTTTTCCATAAACCACCAACACGTTTAAACTCTTGACCGACCGGGCCGTCTCTGCATGCCCCCAACCCACAATTGCATTAGTTGACGGGGCAACCAAATGGGCTTATTGAGCGTTTTATCAGGAGTATTGAGATCAGTGTGGGAGCCTCCGTCACCAGCTTCACAGGATCATTCGCTGTAAAATAGATGCCTCTGGAAACAAGTGGCAGCTCTGGCTTTGGGGGCTTAATATCGGAGTGAGACAAGTGGGTCCAAAAGCTCATATTGAATGCAGCTTAAAAACACAGGACGATGCGTGGAAATGAAAGCTATCAGGCCAGACCAGGCATCTTCACAGTTATGTAAACACACTGAGGTCACGCCATGTCTATATACAGTCCTTTATCTTTTTTTAATGTGTTCGACAAGGTTCCGTGTGGGCATCGGGTCAGCGTTTCACCTCACCCTGTTGGAAAAAAGCCAACGCAGGTGAAAATATCTCTGTAATTGAATGTTGGTTATTGTTTTGTGATTTGTTTAAGCACAAAAGAGGACTTCTCAGAGAATATCCAGATGTGATAGAAAAAGCATCCAGTGGGATTTGTATCAGGTCATTGACATGAAGTGCTTTGAAGGTTTGTGAAGAATTTTATTTTGATTTAAACTACTTTGTATTATTTTTTTTTTTTTTTTTAAAAAAAAGGTAAAATCAATCCCGAAACAGCGTGTACCTCAGAGTTAAATCCAAATATGGGCAGCCACTGGGATCTTTTTGGGGATATTTAAATGGAGAACAACTTGCAAGAAATAGTCAATAGCAACAAAGGTTCAAATTTCTAATTACGTTCTAGTCCTGATTGGCTGAGGGACGTAATGACCAGGTGTTCGCTTGATTGGCTAAAGGACTGTAAGCCATTGGGTTCTGCGTCCTGATTGGCGCGAAGGGACTGTAGAACCATGTGTTCTGCGTCTGATTGGGTAAGGGAACTGTAGACCATTTGTGTTCTGCAGTTCTCAGTGGCTAAAGGACTGTAGGACATGGGGTTGCGTCTTATTGGTGAGGGACTGTTAGACCATTGTGTCTGTGTCTGATGGGCTGAGGGACTGTAGACCATTGTGTTGCGTCCTTGATTGGTAAGGACTGTGACCATTGGTTCCGTACTGATTGGCTGAGGGAGGTAGGAATTGATGTCTGCGTAGATGGGCTGAGGACTTGTAGCCCATGTCCATTCAGTATCCCTCCGTGTTCTCTTGTACAGTACAGAAGGTCAGAAAAATGTAATAAATGTGGAACAGGGACCATGTATAGGATTTCCCGAGCTTTTACACATGTTAGAATTGTTTCCTGTCGGTTACCGTCTCAAAGTTGTATTTGGAGTAATCACGTTTTAATAACGTTGATTACGCTATTTTCGAGACTGCATTTTGAAAGGAAACCCAGTTTTCCACCTCACCGTACACGCCCACGGCAACGTACGCCACGTTCTTACTCAAGTTATTTCTAAGTCGTTGATACTTTCCGGGCATCAGCGCGATCCATAGGGGGCGCTGGACAGCTACTGGAGCTTTTGTTTCAAGAAGTTACGGCGACGTCAGCCCATTGGACACCGCAGTTTTATAGACCGTAAATCACTCGGACTTGATTTCTGTTATAAGTCATGTTAGCTGAATATCGTGATTTAAAATGTGCAAATTATACAACAAAATGATTAAAAGCTGTCAGAGATTATACTTTACCGCGACACCAGCACAATACGTTTCTTTAAGTCTAATTAAACTGGTAATAATGGCAATTCAAACCTGTTTTATTCAAATGTCACGTTTGACGTAAAAACCTTGGGACCACATTTAATTTAAAAAGTATATACCGGCCTGCCTCTCGTTCGCAGTGTCCGACGGGGACAGAAGTTTTTCATTTTGGCACCAGAACAAGAGGAGCAGTTCCAGGTAAAATTAATGATTGTTAAAATAGTGAAGAGTGAAAGGTAGGGAACGGTTAAGAGAGATTAGGGTTATCTAAGATATTCCCGTCTGCAGCAGCGGCGCACGGTAAAAAACTTAAAAGAGACCGGTGTCTAGGGCCTTGATGGCGTCTATGGATTTATGTTATGTCAAATTCCACCATCCACCAAACCAGGACGTATTATATTTGTGCTTTGAAAGCCGTGCTGAAGCAATCTCCGGCAATAAGTACGTTTTGGTTCGTTCTAACTGCAGGGGAAGTGTGAAAAACAAATGAGAAGGTGAAAAAAAAACAAACATAAGTGCTTAGATTTGTGCAAAAGGTAAAGCTACTACAAGAATATACAAGTTGGCCTAACGGATTCTTAATAGCTACTGCACTAATGTTGTAAAATGGCTGTGCAATTCAACGTGTGCATTGTTGAAACATTATGGTTGCAGTTTCGCTTTGCCTTCGTGGGACCTATCTCGCCAAGGCATAGTTATATATTCAGTTCTTTTTTGGGTCACTTTTTATAGATGATGAAAGGAAAATTACACCGTATCTCTTCAGCCTAAGTCGCCCAAAGTTACCATCTGTGTGTTTATCATGAAATTAGACTGAAATCAATCATCCCCAATGTTTTCAGTTCGAGAACGATACTCGATATGCAAACAGGCAGAGACAGCTGAGGTTGCTTATTTTGTAGCACATTTGAAAAAGGAATTCAGCAGAACGGAAGTACTTCACGACAAGTCAACAAAACACTACATAAGGACAATAACGTGACAGTATGCTGTGGAGCTTGTGTTAAATGCCAGGAGGAAGAGGTGGATGTGCAGCCTACTCTTAAATCTGTTTCGTCTTAAACTGGTTAAACCTGAGATGATAAGGAGAAATGAAAAACTAGGATAATGTACTGAACCAACTCTTTCTGTACAGGTGTACCTTAACGTAATCCAGAGCAGTTTTGTTATACAACTTATTGGAATGTTTTCGGCCAAACAACAGCAATAACTGACTCAACCGTCTAAACTCCATCGAATGTGTATACAAGGACATAGCTAATGGGTAGCTGCCACGTTCCAAACTAGGAAGGAACCTGCTGCAGTCGACTCTGGCTGCGTTCACTTTCTATTGAAAAAAACATGCCCTCTATCTGTTTTTTGCTCGAAATGTGCGCATAACAATAGACTATAAAGAGAAACATGGAAATACGCTAACTGCTAGCTACTGCATCCAAATAGGAAGTGATAATGGGCAAACTTCTGACTCATCAACTCTGGCTCCCATTACTTTCTCTGCAAAAAACGGCCCCCCCTCTGTAACTGCTGCTGTCAGACTCGCCCATTTTTGGATCTTAATGTTCGGAACCCTCTACATGATCCTGGGTTTTTATTTCACTATTGCGTAATTAAATTCAAGCTCAGAACATTAATAAAAGCCAAATCACATCGTCAGCGTTAGCAACAGGTTTGATGACAGCGTGTAAGAGCCGCTCCCTTCAACAAACCTCGTTGGATTGGCTCTTTGGTGCTCTGATAATCACGAAAAACTGGACACGGCGCCAGCTGGCTGTATAATGCTCTAGCCCCACCTCGGCAGTGGTTAGTACATTTCGGAGTACTACAGTGTATCGTGTGTTCTGCTGTTCACAACGTCCCGCTGCAAAACTGGGACCGTTACTATTTTCAAAGCGATGTCGTCCAATGTATCAGCTGGCCAACTCAAAAATCCACTGGTGTAAAACGCCGATTCTTGCGAGTGGCTTATTTTTAATGCCACCCTTGTATTGGCACCTGTGCTCTGTATGAGCCGCTGGAGGTGCGCCAGATACAAACTTAAAGAAACTTAAGGATATATACATGGGCGAGTTTTGAGGGAGTAAGGAGAAAGAGAGAAAACGCAGAGATGTGGACGGTGAGTTGAATCGCTTGAGTCGTGGGCTGGGACATCGTGTTCTGGGTGGTTTGTACTTGTCCACAACCTCTCCACACCCAAAGGCCGTCTCCTTCCTTCGTGTCTCCTCTACAAAGAGGACAGCTTCAAGGGAAAGACAAGTCAAACCCGTCCGTTCCCATGCACTTTCTTTCAACCACCTTTGAACTGGCGTCATTGAAGAGCATGGCTAAGTGTGCCTTGAGGGGAGGGAAAAAAAAACAAAAAAAAAGAAAAACTACATGCCGTGTTTTTCAGGGGGGCAGAGATCTCTTTCTCCCGAACTGTGAAATTACAGTCTCTCTTCAAAATGTGACTGTTTACACTACACAAAATAATATTCTTTCATGGCATATACAGCTACGGACATGCACATTTTGTATTTATTTGTTTACTATTGCTTGCCTATTTTTTTTTTGTTTGTTTTCTCAAAAGATAACGAGCCGGCATGAACTTGTGTGTTTGTATATACGATTTGCAAGTATGTGAATACGGTGCCTGTGAGGGTGTGTGAGGTGTGTTAGCTATGGCGTTAGTCGGGTTCTGTAAGTGAAAGTTTGTACAGGGTGCGGGGGAGTGTGTAGCCTGTGATCCTTCTCACATCGACAGTACAATGCGCACTGGTTGTCCATAAAGCCAGGCAAAATCCAAACTAACATAGGATTAGATTTGGGAACCAGGACAATGCTGCGAAAACAGGTACAACACAATGGGGTTTGGTCCATAGACTGGATGTAGCTTCTAGCTTCTTGACTCTGGCTCCAGTTCACTTCTATTAAAAAACTGTGCCCGCTTCTCTGTAACTGCGGCTGTCAGACTTATTTTTGGTTTTAAATGTCCTTAACCCTTACATCAGGGGGTTCAAAACTCGCGGACGGGGGACCAATGTGGCCTCCGCGGACGATAGTTTGTGGCCAGAAGGGACAGTATGAAAGTTAATGTTGGTGTGACATACCCTGTTGCGTGTAGACAGGTTTCGCCAAACGGTCGAAACCAACCACACCAAGCCACTAGCGGATGTGCATCCCGCACAAAGATTCAACAAATTAAGATGTATACCAAAAAAATCACAAGAATTGGCATTTCCTATGTATCGTTGAAAACGCAATGACTTTTGAGAAGATTTTAACAAGCTTTTTGGGAATACCTGACGCGGCCTCATGCCCCCAGACTCTGCCTCCGCGGCCCCCGGGCTAATTTGAGGTTGAGACCCGCTTCATGATCTGAGTTTTTATTTCACGAGTATTCTGTAAAAAACCCATATTAGTTATGGCGCTACCATTTAGCGTAGCAGCCTAGCCTTGATGAGCTTCATTTTGACGGGAGCTGAACCGTTGTCTCTTATCACTCGATAAACGTCATTTATACATTTACAAGGCGCATGCGTACTTTTTAACACCCCTTGAGATGATATTGCTTTGCATGGAGTGTCCGCAGTATGGCATTAAACTCAATCAATCACCATAGAGAACAAGTCGTCAGTGGTACAGTCAGATTTGGTGAGGAAACACCGCTCCATTAATAAAAGATACAGTCATTAAATGGGCATATTGTGGAAACATTCTTTGCAAAACAGGGACATGTCAATAGAGACAAGGTGTAGCAGACCCCCCCCCCCCCAACCAGAAAAAGTTAACAGGCAGCAATGACTGAGTGACGGGGGCCAATGGCATCAGCGTTACAAACATATAAAAAGGTGTCAGAAACATTTGGCCCGGGTCAGTTTCTCTCTCACAGTGACATGGGGCCCGAATAAAAAGACAGAATTTCAAAATAAAAGTTCGAAGCGAATGAAATATATCTATAGTATGAAATAACAGACTTGGTTTTGTAGGTTTATACTTATTTGGTCCCCAATTTCAATGAATTGAAGTTAATAACTTTCTACCATGAGTCCCACTCTGGTGAAAAGAGCGGAATCTTTCGTTGCTGTCGTTCTGGAGCAAACACATTAGCTCCTTAGTTGTTGTGACTGTAAATTATAATCTTCGGCTTCGACCAAAGTCACAGTTAGAAAAAGGCTG